>OZ005655.1:198092495-198639995 GCA_963930645.1 Salticus scenicus | reverse complement strand
AAAAATTTATGAACACTATTTGACCATTTTTAGAAAATATCTGTCTGTGTGTAAGTGTTTATGAGACAAAAATTGTGTGACAGCTCTAAATCCAGAACTAATGCAAAAAATTTCATGAAACTTCATATTTAATTGCACCACCTGGGCATAAACTGGTATCTATCAACTTTTGGTACCTATCGGACGATAGGTGACACTGCAATCTTGAAATTTTCTTTATTTATGGGAAAGTTATAGCCCAGCCATTCCATTGCACTAAAGTGTATCAACTTCGATTTGTAAGATCGCTATTATGGACTCAGTTTAGGTGTATATTTGCTGATAGGTGGCGCTGATATACTGCAGTTTTCCCCATTTACGGAAAGGCTATATCTCAACTTCTGTAATGTATAAATGTATCAAACTTGTTATGTGAGATGGCTATCATGAAAAATCATATTAACTTATGGGTGTATATGGATGGAAAAGAAGAACTTCTATGCTGTAATTCTCTCAATTTACGAGAAAGCTGTTTCAGCTTACATTGTGTTTAAATGCCTCAAATTTCATATCTGAGATGACTTTTGTAAGAAACTACTCTGATTTTAGTCTAATGTATATCGGTCGATACATGGCGCGGTTACTATTTTTCAGGTTTTACACTGGTTCTTATAATTATAAGGACACCCGTTTTTCTATATTAACTAAACACTGAACACTATTATTTAAACAAATATATTTTTTATTAATTTGAATTTCATTAATAGACCATATTTAAAAAGTTTTATCGTTTTTCTATCTTAAAAAACTTTAAATACTGTCAAAAAGATGATTTTTCAGGTGTTCACAATTATAAAGACAGCTCGAATCTTAGTAATTTTTTTTTTTTTTTTTTCAGTTATTCTTTAAATTAATATTTTTTGGGGTCTCTTTTCAGGGTGAAACAGTCAGACATTCTCTCTGGCATATATATATATATATTAATATTCAGTTTCAATACCATTTCATACAGAATAGATGATATTTTGAATACATTTAAACTATTTAAAATTGCTTTCCACTTGCATGCACTTTTCTAAAATGATAAGTTAAGGTTTATTCAATTTTTAGGCCACGGGAAAGGCAATAATAGAGAAGTTTCTTTCTTCAAACTATTTCCTATTGCTCTAGAAGTAGAGCAAAAATGTAAGTCTTGTTGAAAAAAATATTATTACCCCCCAAATCTAACAAAAATTTGAGAATTTCACGTTCAAATATTGTCTTGATGTTCATAATAGTAGAAAAAATTACTAAATTCATTCTGCCTTCAGTAGAAACAGCTCCCCAGAGCACCATAGATCCACCTTTAAAATGCCCGATTCCAATCTGCCATTAAAAAATCTGCTCTGTCTTACGTTATCTTCAGATCATGCCAGTAACTGTTAAAACCATTTGGTTAATCAAAAATAAAATGTTTTTCATCCGAAAATGCAGCATTTTACCATTTAATATTGCCTTTATTGAACTTTAACACAGACGTTCTTTCCCTATTAAATGCTTATTGATTATTACAGGTTTTTATTCATTTTAACATATTATTAATTATTTTAAACATGCATAAATGTGTACCCCAACCTTTCGTTATAAATTACGAGCAAATTCAGCAGCAGTCATTATGAGTAGAACAGTAAGAGGAATTATGAGTCTTTTCGATCTCTGTAACACAACTCTGATTTTGCATCAGATCTCTCTCTTATCGAACCAGCAGTTCAACGTTTGATCACATTTCCTTCAGCAATTTTAGATCTTCGAATTTCATTAGAAATTCGGCGGATTGAAATTAACCTTCCACTTAAAAAACACATTTATCATACTTCACTACATGAACGTTCTTTTTTTCGAGGAATTATCAGTAATGTCCGTCCAAGAAAAATTGAAGGCTTATATATGAATTAATATAGCCCAGTAGTTAACAAATTCGCATATCAACCGTAATTTATCCGCTAGTAAGTTAAATAAAACGAAAAAATCTTTATTGTCCCTATAATTATGAACATCTAAAAACGTGGAGAAAAAATATTTTGCATTATTTTTTATTAATTTTGTTTCATATTAAAAAAATTATAGCAGTTTTGGTTTTTAGAATACTAGATATATTTAGTGCATCCTGTTCACAATTATTTTTACATTAGTTATTTCAAAATATAAAGTGTCCTTATAAATATGAGAAGGAGTGTATTTAATTTTTCGACCTATTAACATATTATAATAATTAGAAGAATGTTTTGCGATGGGTACAACATACTATTTTCTCCTCTTTCACATGCGATCTTTTTTTTTTTTTTTTTTTTTTTTTTTACGCAGGCATTTTAATTTGTTTCGAATTGCAAAGGAAAGGGAGAGAAAAAAATTCTTTTAAAATTTAAGTTATCTTCTTATAGGTTGATAGAAATCTGTTAAAACACAGAAATTGCCAGAATGATGTATTACAAACTTCATCTGAGCATAAATTACCGTCCTAAACGATATGGAAAATTCTTGTCAATATCATGAATAAAATTTATTTTGTAAAAGAAGATTAATATAGTTATAAAACTTAAAAATACCCACTATAAATTAATGTTTCAGATATGTCATTCAATATATGACTTATATACAAAATAAATAAATAAATACATCATTGAGATTCCGTGAACAAGAAAAATGATTAGTATTTTTAATTACCACTCTCGATTATTTTCTACACAGATGTATCTTTACAACCAGTTATATTGTGACCATGGAAAAAAAAAAAAAGATTAGGAAGAAAAAAATAACAGAGGACAAATACACATATACAAAGTTAAAACCATGACTTATCGCTAATTCACAAAATTTAAAGTCGTAGATTTGTTACTTTATTTCTACGATGACACTCAAATTTGCATTGAATTAAGAGTGAAAAGGAGAAAGTTTTAATGCTTCTAAACGTTTATTATCCTTATTAAAACTTTGAATCAAACTATTTGATTGAAAGAAATAAAGAAAAGTGCATACAGTAGTGGAAACGTACTTTAAAAATTTTGCGAAATTCTTAAAAACAAAGCCTAAATCATTAACAAATTATAAATCTGTATACACCGGGGATAAAGGACCCCATGTCATCAAAATGTAATTTTTTTTAGGAATGATGTTTAAAATGTTGCAATGAAATACATTTGTCATGAATAAAGAAAATGGACGTGGTTTTATTTTCCATTGTCCTATCTCCTATTCATAATAACTTCACATAGTGCTTAATACCTCAATATAAAGCAAAATATGCACATCAAAAACATGGTTCGAACTCTTTTCACAAAATGAGCATGTATCCTTTACCTTCGGAGTCAGAAATAATCTCAAAATCGTTTCTAGTAAGTAGATAGGAGTTAAATCCATTTCATCATAGAATATTATTAAATAAACGAACGGCAAAAGGAAAAGAAAACGTAATTGATGTTTAGACTATTCTATCCTACATGTGACTTCTCAAGAGAGACCAATTTTTCAAACACGCCATTGTAATTCCACATGCAAGAATGCACAAAGGAAACAAAACTTGTAAGAACTGTCCAAATTAACGATAAAAAACACGGTCAGTTTCTTAATTACCACACACTTGCTTTTGCTGTTTTTTTTTTTTTTTTTTTCATCGATGCACCTCCGCAGTCAATCGTCTATAGAAGTACAAAAAAAGCAAACTTAAAAAAAAGAAAGAAAGAAAGAAATTCACACAGACAAAACAAAAGCGTTTAATTTTTCACTATGCCGCCAGAACTGATGGCATGGATTTACGAACGCTTCGCCGCCTCCGTACCATGATATTGATGTAATAAACGTGATCGACTCTGCGCAATATATTGTTATAAACATTGCGCATCATTCTTTCATTATTGGAAAACCTTTTCAAAAAATTACTCACAATGAAAACGGAGAGACAGGTTAACAAACCTAAAACTTTTTCACGTGATCAACGTCACGTAATTTTCCCCCTTCTCTCTAGCAGGTATTATTGTAAGAGCTGTCATCAACATCTTGTAATAAATGTGCTGCTACAATAGCTCGCATGTTACCGCAATAAATCAAAGTAACTCAAGTAAACTTATTAAACGAATGGATAGGATCATCCTTTCGAAGGAAAAGAACAGGTTTGCCAACACATACACAAACACACGCACAGAATATCTGATAAACGTTCCAACACAGGTAAGCCACACTTGAATAATACAAGCCTAAGGTTTTATTCTTAGGAAAAAGAAAAACTTCCTACAAATGATCCCCCTCTTTGAGATTTATAGGAGTTTTATATGACAGTAGTGATAAAAATTCCAGTTTTTCGGGTCATATCTTATGCAATAGACTTCTGGTACAAACTTTTGTCCGAGACAACATTTATTTCCACGTAGGTTCATAGGCAGAAATAGAAATGTAGCGAAATACTATAAAATTGAAAATAAAAGGTAATGGAATTTTTGTACTCACAAGAAGAAATCAATTTCCAATCTTCTACAATTTGGTTTCAACTATGCTAAAAATTTAAAATTATATTAATGTTTGTTATATTAATGTTTTACAAAACTGATCACCTCCACACCATAAGTTAGAGAGTGGACATACAATAATAAAATGTAATAAAATAATCTTACAATGCTTGTAACTACGCTAAAAACTTAAATTCATGTTAATTAATATTTCCAAAAATTGGTCAGCTCCTTTCCATCAGTTAGAACCGGGATACATAATAGTAAAAAGGGATATAATACATACATATTTATTAATAATATACACGTGCCTGTCTGTAACGATTCTGGAAAAGAACAAAAAATGGACGACAGCGCCACTAGTCGAATCATACACACCAAAAGTTAATAGACACCAATTTATGTAAATGTGCAAGTGAAATTTTTTTTTTATTAATTTCTGTGTATTAGCTCCTGATTTAGAACTGCCACAAAGTTTTTGTCTCACACAAAGCATTTCCTAAAAATAATCAAATCATGTTCTGTACCTCTAAGAACATGTAAATCCATAAAAGTTAGAAATCGAAAATATTTACGAATCCATATTTTCTTCTTATGAATACAGAAAAATAAATAAATAAATAAATAAATAATAATAGTTAATCTGAACCTAAATCAGGAACTCGGAAAAAACGAATCTATATAAACTTTTTTAAACAATACTGTCAGTTGATTCAACATTTAAAATGATATTGCAGTCAATAATAATATTTTTCTTTCCAGAAAATAATAATAATAATAATAATAATAATAACAACGCATTAACTTCAGAGAACTCAGAATAAAGAAGGAGATATAATCAAGATTTATATTAATATACTATTTTGATTCACTAGGTTTACGCGAATCATTCTAATAAGTTTTTCGTTAAGCAAATATCTATCCGTTACGCTTTGCAGTCCACTTAGCTAAATAAATAACATTTCATATTCATAATTAATTGCTTCCTTACAGTTATTTATTATAGATTACGTCAAATTTAAATAAGAAATCTGATAGACTAATACTGTTTTGGAATTTTAACGAAGCGAGAATGACATGTTTACCTGTGCTAAACAATGGGAAATGTGAGCGATTTGTAAATATATAAATTTGCAACTACCATTTCTTTATCGTTTTCTCTGTCAATGGATGAACAATTCAGCATTTTAAATTAATGATAGTCCAAAACAATAATAACATCATCTAACATCAAACTCTAAATAAGAAGAAAACAAACAAGTAACTTTTTCATAGTTGCCAACTTTAGCCCTTTTTGGCTATCGGAAAATTTTATTTTATTTTAGTAGAACCCGATCTCACAATTTTTAGAAAATGACTATCTGTCTGTGTGTTAAAAAGACTTTATACACTTGAAAATTATCCCGTACGTTTTCTTCTATCGTACCAATTGAAAATAAAGACTGTATTGATGCGGAAAGTATTTAATTATGCAACGACGTCTCAACACGTCATATTCGCTTAGGCACGGCTAGTGCATAAGGTTTTGACCACTCAATTGGTTAAACCGGCTCTAGGGAGCATTTACTTATTTTTGAATATTTCAGCATTGTGTAAAATATATTTTGTCTGTTTCATTACTGCACTATTAATTAAAATAAATAAATAATAATAAAATGAAAATAAAATGGATAGATCGAATAAAATTTGTGACAATGATTTAAATAATAGAGAAATATCTAGAATTCAGTTGTGATGCAACGCTATACGTTTCCCCAAAATGAATTCAAATTTTAAGAAAATCGTGTTTTTAAGCATTAAATGCACACATATCTGTCTTCTTTATTTGTTGTAAATATTTTTTTTTAATTAAAGAAGGTTTTTTTTTTTTTAAATAATAATAATATTAATAATTAAGCTATTTTTCGATGGAGGGTGCTGTGCATGACCAGATCACACATCTATATGCAAAACTGTACTTATTCGCATGCAAATGTTTACAGGCATATAAATCCTATTCTATGTGTCCGTCGTCACCATAAATTACAGTTTTCAAACGAGTTATAACACTGCTAACTGCAACTTCAGTCGGCGTTCTTACCTGAGCAAAAACACCTTCACCAATAACGCTTTATACACCGAGTCCGCATCGCAATTAAAACTTCATGTGGGCACGAGTAGAAGGCAAAATAAGAAATAAACTTTTCTAATCGCAAAATTGTGCAATTTATAGGATTTTCATTTGCATATTTTTCTTTCACATCCGTGCGAAAAATTTAACTATTTGTCTAACTATCGTCGACAAAAAATTTAACTGTATTTTTTTTTCTTTACATAAAAAAAAAAAAAAATCCCTTCACGAGAATGATTTTTTTACAAACCGCGTTCAATTCTATCAATTCATTCAATAGTTATGAATTTTTAAAATGTCTGCAGACTTACGGGACACCCAGTATTTTAGATAGAAAGGCTATAGGCACTTTTAACATGAGAAACAATTGTGGAGTAAATGTATTGAACCCGAGTTCTTGGTACAAAGCATCAGTTCTCTACCAACTGAGCCACTCGGTCGGCATCTGACTGCCACTATTATAGAGAACATCTTTGTCCTCTTATATATGAGATCAGCAGATACGTAAGCTCTGCAAGATGTGAAAACCCCTCTTATATGTGTGGATTTAGTAGATAGAGCATTGATAAAATATGACAAGGACCCAGGTTCGAATCCTGGCTTTTGAATTATTTCATTCTTGTTACGATTAATAGCTTTACAAACTAAAATATATTAATTACATTAGGTCAAAATTATGCAATCTGAATTATTTTTAGCAGTATTCTTATAGCATATACAGTCGAACCTCGTTAACGTGAATCTCAAGGGAGTTAAAAAATTTGTTCATGCTATCAGTAACTAATCTTCATTTTGACGGGGATTGTGGAACCAGTTCATGTTAAAAGTAATTCACGTTAAGAGTGTTCACGTTAACGAGGTTCGACTGTAGTTAGTTTGTAATCAGAATTTAAATACGTTTGGATAAAAAACATAAATGTTCTATTTCTCACTTTCTCTTTTTATGTAGTTTGAATTTTAACTTGCATATTAATATTGATTGAATATTTATGTTAAACATGATTTTTTTTTATTAAGAAATAATAATGATATTAAAAAATTAAAAAACAAAATTCCTTCAATAAGTAGTTAAAATTTTAAGAACCATAAACAAACATATACCATAAAACAAATTATTTTAAAAGCGTTATTATCCATAATAAATTAAAATTCCGAAGCAACATAAATAAATAAATAAATAAATAAAATAAAAACATTAAAAACATTAAAAAAGCATGCAATTAAAAAAAAAAAAAAAAAAAAAAATTGAAAATTTCCGTGCGTTTATTACATGAAATGCCGAACTTCAGAATTATAGGCATACTAAACAAAATTAATTCAAGAACTTCCATCTCGTCTGTTTGTAGCCATCATAAAACATTCCATCACTGCAGCAAAAGTATCATTAAAATGGCAGACAACGTTTCGGCGTGAAGAAGCAAGGCATTGCACGTTATTAAATCGAGCCATTTTGAATGGCGAGATTTCACAATTCATTATCAACTTGGCAAACTAGACACTCTTTTATCTGTTCCGATGGAACATTTGAACCGCCAGTTCCCAAGATGTAATGTTACACGTTTATATGATACTAGCAAAGTATTTTGTTGTACTTCTCTTCTTCAGGGGGAAAAAATTAATTAATAAATAAATAAAAATTTTAGTACGCTATAATTAAAATTAACAAAAAATAACGTTTGTTTTTATTTTATGAATTTTTAGAAAGAAATATAAGGAGATGTTTTTTAAGTATTAATTATTTCGTAAGCGTTTTTTAAATTGTTTATGAAAATGTAATTAACATGATAAACAAAGCTGCGAATAGAGGGGTAGAGCACTGCAGGGGTTAATGAGTAAAGCGAATCGGGGGGGGGGGGGGAGCTTAAGTTTGCCTCCTTTTTTTTTTTTTTTTTTTTTCATTTCTTTTTAATTTTTTTTCAAACTCTATTAAAACTTTATTTATTTTTAATTTTAAAACTTTATTTGTCAGTGTTTTTGCATAGAAACTAAAAGGTAAAACTGTGAAAATTCATTGGTAGGCAATAGCCGTTAATAAATATTTCATTAGTAGTTTTTTTTAATATTATTATTATTATTATTAAAGTCTCCTTTTCTTTCTTTCTTTCTTTAGTTAAAAATACTAAATAGTTAACTTTTTAAACTTCTGTCAATATTTTTAATATTAAAATAAACAGTCAAATTAAATATATTAATAAAACAGTGAAATATTTTTAAAAAGTGAAATTGATGAAAATTTGTATTGAGTCGTTAATAAATATTTCATTAGTAGTCTTTTTATTATTATTATTATTATTATTATTATTATTATTATTATTAAAGTCTCCCTTTCTTTCTTTCTTTAGTTAAGAATACTAAATAATTAACTTTTTAAATTTCTGTCAAAATTTTTTATATAAAAATAAACAGTCAAATTAAATATATTAATAAAACAGTTAAATATTTTTAAAAAGTGAAATTGATGGAAATTTTAAATTTCTATGGAGTAGTGGATGATACAATTTAGCAACTTGTTTAAGAAATGAAAAAAGAAAGTGGCCACTTAAGGAATAAAATTAATCTCCCCTTTTGTCCTTAGTGGCCCTATGGCTAGAGGTAACTGCAAATTTTGCCCTTTAACATGAGCTATTATAAATCTAAGACTGATAATAATATTTGTAACAAAGGTTTGCGAAGCCTGCGTCTCCTATTAAATAAGCATCATGGCAATTTCTTAATTTTAAACAGAAATACTTGAGTTAAATAAATCAACATCATTAAAGCGTCTATTAATAATAGGTATTCATTGTAAATCAATTTAGAGGCACTTACTTTTAACGCGTATTTTAACAGGAGGAAGAATCGATACACACATAAAAGTGAATGAGAGTAAACTCTCTTTAAAGTTCTTTAATGAAATAGAAATTTCTTTACGGTCAATACAAGTAAATTATTTTGTTATTATTATTTATTTATTTATTTATTTTGTCAGTAAATGTATTCATGTACGAATTTTTTATTTTAATACGATTTCCTCGTTAAGTCAAAGATATTCTCATGAAGTTTTTTAAAAGAAAATTATCCTTTCTCAACACTAAAAATTACCGAGTAACGCAATCTTAAACGTATGAAAGTGAATGAGAGTTAACCCCCTTAAAACTTTTTTAATATATAAAAAAGTTTGCAATCAATATCTATTCTGTTATTATTTATTTATTAATTTATTTTGCCAATAAATCTATTCATGTAAAAAATGTTTTTTTTTTTTTTTAATGATCTCCTCGTCCTTCCAGAAGATATTTTAATGATATATATATATATATATACATAAACACCTTTTCACAACTAAAATTTATCACGTTATGCAGCTTTAAATGACTTTTGGGTTTAAATTAGGTCTGAATTTTATTATCAAATTTTTCTTCTAATTTATTATCATTATTATTATTACATATATCTTATCATTATTAAACTATAACTTTTGTTTTTGTTTTTCAGCTATAAGTCCTTTTTAATTATACATATATATATTTCTAATTATTAAAAGATAAATCTATATAAGATACGAATATTGTACAGAACAGATTGCAAGAAATTTTGGGAAATATTACATGTCCAATTACATGTAATAATGTAATGTTACAAGTAATATGACATGTTAAATTAGGTCTAAATTTTATTATCAATTTTTTCTTCTAATTTATTATTATTATTATTATTATTACATATGTCTTATCATTATTAAACTATAACTTTTCTTTTTGTTTTTCAGCTATAAGTCCTTTTTAATTATACATATATATATTTCTAACTATTAAAAGATAAATCTATATAAGATACGAATATTGTACAGAACAGATTGCAAGAAATTTTGGGAAATATTACATGTCCAATTACATGTAATAATGTAATGTTACAAGTAATATGACATGTTAAATTAGGTCTAAATTTTATTATCAATTTTTTCTTCTAATTTATTATTATTATTATTATTATTACATATGTCTTATCATTATTAAACTATAACTTTTCTTTTTGTTTTTCAGCTATAAGTCCTTTTTAATTATACATATATATATTTCTAACTATTAAAAGATAAATCCATATAAGATACGAATATTGTACAGAACAGATTGCAAGAAATTTTGGAAAATATTACATGTTTTTATTCAAGTATTTGGTGAATTTCAAAGGTATTTAAATTTAAAATTATAATAATAATAAATAAAAATAAATATTCTTACAAAGTTTATATGAATACGGTCTAATAAATTTTGAAATAACAAACTTCAAAATTTGAGCTAACAGTAAACACAATATGCAAAAGCAAAAACATTTTTTTTTTTTAATTATTATTATTTATTAAAGAAAACACATAAAAAATTAGAAAATTACGGTTGGTAAATTTATTCTTTTAGCGACAAAGTTTTCAAAGAAACAAAATCAACAAATTATTTAAAAATAATGTGTATTTTATATAAATAATTTTAGTCTAAATTTACTTTTAAATTTATTTCTTCATCAGAAAAAAATTGTGAAGGCAATAAAAAAAAAGGAATTAAAGTTTACATTTTTAATAATTTATGTTCTGATATTTTCTTTTATATGTTACGTAAGTTTCACATTATCCATCAATCGATATTGTTTTATGAGAAGCATTTTTTGTATATATATTTTGAAAATTTATTAAAACTTCGATAAATGAAGTATAAAAGAAAAAGAAGAAAAAATAGATAGTAAACTTAAAATTATAAATAAACAAACTTAAATTGTTAAAACTGAAAAGAGTAATTATCTCTTCTTGTTCTTAAAAAAAAAAAAAAAGGGGGGGGGATGACAAAATTAACAAAAATAAATAAAATAAAATGAAACTGGTGTGACAAAACATTGAAACGCACGCATAATATAAAAGTGTGAAAAAAAAAAAAAAAAAAAGAAATTTCAAAAACTATCGTGATTTAAAAAAAAAAAAAAAAAAAAAAAAAAAAGGAAGAAAATCACTTAACGTAAATAAAAACAAATATTGTTTTACAAAATTATAGATGCATATTTTTCCTGTCCATTATTGTATGCCCATATAATTTTAAAATAGTTTTTTTGTGGTGGGTATAAACTGAATGGAAAAGTTGTAAACAAAAGTCTCTTTATTTTCTTTCAATTTTGTAAAGAGACAAGAAATAATTATTTTTTAAGATTTAAACTTCAGAAATTGTAATTTCTTTCTTTCTTTAAGAAACCCTTTTTCTTTTCCGCGCAGATTCAAAAGAAATTCTCGTGAGGGTATAAGCGAACAGAAAGTTTGCGTAGTTGAAATAAAAGAAAAAGGGAGATGCGAAGAAAACTATAAATACTCGGAAAAGTTAAACAGTTTCAAGCTTTACAAATAAATCTCTTTATAGGGAATAAACACACATACACACACATATATGTAGGTGTGTTTGTGTGTGTATATGTATGTAGATACAGGGTGTCCCAAAAATATAGAAAATTGTCCCAAAAATATAATTTTTTATCTGTTAGAAATAAGCGGACAATGTAAATTGAAAAAATGCTCTTTATAAGGTAGGAAAGAAGATAACGTTAAGAAAAAATTCCGCCCATTATTTTTCAAAAAGTTACAAATTTAAAATTTTTATACAACTCCTCTAGACAAATTTGGTCAATTAGAAAGTTTCTATTATCGTCCAAGAGAAACATTTTATCTAACCATATATCTGTATTTTAAAAACTATCTGAAATATGATATAAAGAAAAAATTGACTCGTATACAAATTGCTAGTAGATTTTATTTTTGGTCAAAAATACAACAACATTTATCCAAAATAAGAAGCATTAAAAAAAAAAAAAAAAAAAAACTAAACAGACAGAGGTAATAGATAAATAATGATTTTTCTATGCCGCCCTCATTTTATGCGATTTCGCAGTTAGATTACATAATTTTAAAAATATGCAAACAAATAAACATATACAAAGCATTGCCTGATACAAAGCAATATATATTTAAAAAGTTAATGTGAATTGTTTATATATATATTTTTTTAATGTTTTTTTAAAGACAATTTTCGATTGATATGATTAATCGGATATAATATTAAAAATTTAAACAGACAGTTATACAGAGTTAAAACTTAAAATTGCGTTTCGAATTTAGAATCTTGAGTAAAAAAAAAAAAAAGTTTTGAAATCTTTTAGTTTAACAATTTTATGAAATGTTAATCATTATGGAGCTTTAGAAAATATTTTAATATAAATATTTGAAATGGTTAAATTAAATAAATAAATAAATAAATAAAAAACGTCTGTCAGTTCCTTTGTTAGACCGTCGTTTTGAATAAGTATATATTATATGTATATGATACATTTGAAAATAAATTGCATACTTGCACATTTGTTTAGATTTTAATTTAATTTATTATTATTATTATTATTATTTATTTATTTTCTTTTTATTTATTAAAAAAATGACAGTTTTAGTCTAAAAAACGATATATAATACGTGACAATATCTCGAAGCTACCCGAAAAATTATGTTAATGTAAATATTATTATGCATATTATATTTTTATATACTAGAAATTTACATTTCGATTTTGGTGTATTGTTCTTATGTTTCTGCTCAAATTTCAATTAACTTTAACTCAATTTTAAATATGCATGACATGCTACTTTTTGTAATGATGTTGTTGTATCACAAATAAAAATTTTCTAGCTGACAAAATTTTTCTAGAGGTGTCGTATAAAATTTTTAAAAGTATAACTTTATTAAAATTAAAGGGGAGAATTTTTTTTATTTACGTGGTATATATCCTACATGTAAAGAATTAAATCGTGTTACAATTTTTTTGGGACTTCCTGAAAGAAAAGAAATGTAAAACATAAAAATGTCGAGATAAAATACTATTGTGTATGTATATATGTATGTACAAGCACAGAGTAAAAATACAGCAGAGTCTCTAATTTGCAAATTTCTCCTTGTAACGAACTTTTTGAATTAAAGTAAGAATTTTTTAAGAATTTCTTTATAAAAATAACCTCCAAATAGTATTCTCTACTTAACGAATGCATTCTCTATTTAACGAATTTATGCTAATATCTTATCCCTTTATGTACTCACGATACTTTAAAGTACCATTAGTCTAAAAAGCGTATAGAATTTATGGAAGAAATGTCAAAGGTATTTATAAGAATATGACGTAGCGTAGGTGCTCCAGTAATTGACACCTATCCCGAAATATTAATAAATAATAAAAATAATAAAATCATATATTTTACATATAAGAATTTTAACATTTTATGTCAAACACTGGAGCACAGGGTGCTAATAACTGGTAAAATGAATAACTAGCAGTGCCAAACACTGGAACATAGGGGTCAATTACTGATAAAAGGAAAAACTGGCAGTGTCAAACGTTGAGTGAGTGTCAAATAAAAATTCATTAAAAAAAAAAAATGTTATCAAATGTATATATTTTAACATATATGTGGTTCTGAATGTCTTTCATATCATATGTACTAACTTAAGATTTCTAAAAATATTTTCTGATAACTAAACATTAAAAATATCAGAGATTGTTCTAAAAGTATCAATCACTGGTGCACTTATCCTATATACTTCTCAATTTAATCACATTGCATGAAACTAAACGCTACATGTAGCCGTTTTTCTTCCAGAAAGGATTATGTAGAGTTCTGATGCTTTTTTTGCCTAGCATTTTTCACGATCTTCACGTATGTTAAAATTAAATCCTATATTACTTCAAGAATATATCATTATTCTTAGAAAAAAAAAATATAAGGAACATTAAAAATTAAATCATGAATAATAATAAATCAAATCCCCAGGAACATAAAGTACCTCATTAAATCTTCAAATAATTACTATGATGAGTTTATATGCGTAATTTTATTACATATATCTTTAAAAATTACTCTTAAGTAATTAAAAGGAAATATATTTCAAATATATATCTTTCTCTGTTTTTATAATGCGACGTATAAAGGATTAAAATCATTTGAAACAATTTGACAGTGATTATAATTAAAGTTACGATTTCAAAACGGTATAATTTTAAAATTTCCGGTCAGAACGATTCGATATTTTACCAGAACAAACATGAGGCAATGGAATTTTGTTTGACGGAAGATAAAAGTAGTTCCAAAATGTGTGTATAGATGGCGTTATCAAGGTAATGTCAGAGAAAATGGCTAAATGGATTCATTATGCACAGGAATGTTGTTAGCAATAGAATAGAACAGAAGTAAACAATAGAATCTGAAGGTTTATGACAACTCTTTTAGCAAAAAGACAAGAATACGTGTTTACAGCGAAAACAGTCACAGTGACAACAGATAAAGAGGAGCTTCATGAAACAAACACCTTAAGGGCCCTCTTCACTCACCGCCGCCGGAAGCCGAAACTAATGTTATTCAATGGGAAATTTTTCTTTACAAATAACTTATTAACTAATACATATTTTTAAATTCTGTTTTCACATTCTGAAAGTTCCCAGCTGTTAAATTGACGCACCTTTTCTAAAATATTATTTTTTTAATTTTTTATATTTTATTTTGAAGCTGCAAAATACGAATTTTCAATATGTGAATTTTTTTCATTTTGCAATTTCGAAATAAAATATTAAAAATTAAAAAATTACATTTTAAAAAAAGGTCCGTCTATTTAACAGTTGGGAATTTTCTGAATGTGAAAACAGAATTTAAAAATATGTATTTGTTAATAAGTTATTTGTAAAGAAAATTTCCCCATTGAATAACATTGGCTCGGGCTTCCGGCAACGGTGAGTGAAGAGGGCCGTTAAGGGTGATTAATGGCACATTTTGGAACTTTCTTTTTTTTTTCTTCTTTGCCAAATAAAATTCCTTCGCCTTATGATTGTTCTGATAAAATATCAAGTCATTCTGACCGGTAGATTTAAAATTATAGCATTTTGAAATTGTAACTTTAATTATAATCACCCTGAAGTTTAAAGAAAACATCCCTGAGGAATTTCTTTAAGTACTCCAAAGATGCGAGACATATAATAATAATAATAATAATAATAAATATAGTTATTATAATAAAAGTATTTAGAAAAAATTAACAGAATTCACTAGTAATTAAAAGAAAGACTGTATATGATGTATATTACTAAAATTACTCCGCAGTAATAAATATTAAAACATCACAAAACATTGGAACAATATAATTTCATAGTATCTTTAAGTAAAAAAAGCAATTTTTTTTTTTTTTTTTTTTTTTTTAAGTAATGAATTAGTGTGTTTCCTGATTGAAATGTTTTATTTCTCTCTCTCTCTCTCTCTCTCTCTATATATATATATATATATATATATATATATAATAATTGTAACAAACGAATATAATTTATAAAAAAGCATAATTTAATATATATATATATATTATATTTAGTTAATGCTTATGAATTCAAAATTTGCCTTTTGTATAAACTCAAATTATTATAAAAATAAATATCTATTTGACGAATTTGCTGTATATCGTAATTTTTCTCCGTATTTAACGACTTCGATAAATAGAGGTCCAACTGTAATTATAGTAACAAACTTTACAGGAAAATAAAATTAAACCCCAAAAAGCTTTAAGCATAACATTAGAATCAAAATTGAATATCAGCAAGATAGTCTCAATAAGTATTGAATAAATTAAGTGATACATCACGCTGATTACATGTCAATATATATAGAATTACGGTGAAGCACAAACTTTAAATAGAAATAAAAACTGAATAAGTTTAATATTTTGAAAGAAAGAAAAAAATCGCTAGGTATAGTTTTTAATTTGAAGTTTTCATTATAAGCAGAAACAAAAATACAATAATAAAATATAATAAAAAATTCCAATAAATTCAGTACTTAACCAATTGCTAGTGTCGCTCGAGTTCAGTTCGGAACCATGCCCCCCCCCCCCCCAACCCAGGGTAGTTTTCCCTTAATATGTCACGGTAAAAGACAGTATCAGCCAGCATCAAATTACATAAAACGTATTTGAAAAAATATGTATTAAATAAATATACGTAATACTAATACATTTATTTTCAATTTTATTTTTTTTTTTAACTAAACAATAATGTGGATCCTATGGGTGTGTCTTTGAAAAATATGATACAGTCAACGGGTTAAATTTAACCTGACTCGCTATATCTGGGTTCTTCTGCAATATTCATTACCCAGAAAAACTTTTATGTAACTGATATCACAAGGAATTCATATTAAATCAGTTAACACCTGGCTGAAATTTCTGCATTCTAAAGTTGAAAAAGGAATAAAATAAAACACCTAAAAATATAAGAAAACAAAAACTTACGAAAAAAAAAAGTCAAACAGTAAAAAACACAGGAGCAACAAATACTTTCATAGTCCCGTGTAAAAATTTAATGTTCAGATAGAAACTCAACTATAATCTAAAATCGGCAACAGCAACAAAGGAAAAAAGGGGCAACGAGAGAGAAGAAGAAGGAAAAAAAAAATAATGTAAAGAAAAATCTCGAAAAAAGTTGCTCCGTTTTTAAACTGCTGGACAATTTGTACCCACAAAATCGGAAACCCCTAGAGCCCAAATAGCATCGTAGCTATTCGCTGTAACATCGATTTTTTTTTTTTTCTCCTCTAATACAGATATATAAAACCTTACTTTAGAATGAACTTGTATGAAGTTATTTGTAGTAAGCTATCAAAGAGTCTACACATAGTGAAGCAAAGAACTCTCACAATAATTCGGCGATAAAAAGGCACTGCTCCCCGCTCGTTTTACATTTTAAAACCATTTCTGGTTTTATGTATAGAGGTTTGAGGATGGTTTTTGGGTTTTGAGAAAGGGGAATATACGGTGAACGGGGATACTTCACTATTGATTTAAAGCGATCGGGAAAAAATGCTCTATTGAAAGTATTTTACGATAGGATGTCCGGAATAAATTGCTCGTAAAGCATGACGAACATATATTTATTTGAAACAATTACATTGGAAGATTGATTAGATTCGCAGGATTTTTTTTTTTTTTTTTTTAAGCATTTTTTCCCCTTTTTCTTTTGGTCGCGAAATATAGTAATGCAAAATTTTTACCATGTTTTTATTAACTCCGATTCTTGTTTGTTTGTCCGGTTCAAATCTCGCAATCTATTTTTAACTAACTTCTCTACTAGCTAGACATTTAAAACTTTCACAGTAGCTGAGAACCCGGTGACAACACAATGCTTCGAAGTCAGAATTTCGAATTTTCGAATAGTTTTCATTTAATTAATTAAAATATGAAAATGATAATCTCTTAATAGCAATAAAATAGCCATTAAAATATTAGCAATAATTTAATTGTTGTCAAAAAATCAATCAATAAATAAATAAAATAAATTACGAGTTCATTTTTTTTCGACATAAAAATAAATACATTTAACTCAACGTGAACGTTAAAAAAATATAAAAAGTTAAATTATGCATCTCACAAAAATTGACGTCATTATCGCTTTAAAAATTTTATTCACATTGATAAGTACTAATGTATTTCACGATGCTAATATACGTTGCTCTAAAAGGAGTAATATTTTATTTTTAAAACCAACTTTTTTTTCACTGTTATTATTATTTCACTGAATTGAGTCCGCGTGCTTAAATATTGCTTAAATATTATTTTTTATCCTCACGTATTTTACTAATGATTCATCAGAAAATTAATAAACATGGTATATAAAAAGTTTTTTTTTTTTTTTTATTATTATTATTATTATTATTTATCGAATTTTCCTGCTTTTATTTATGCATGATGTGAGCAGGTCCTGATTTTTGCAGGGGCACGTTTCCCAGACCCTGGGCCTTGAGTAGCAGCGGCCCAAAAATCCTTTTCTTGAGTATTTTATTCGACAAATTCTACTTTTAATGCATAAATATTATAAGAGAAATTGTGTTTAAGTGCGAGGAGGAAGTAGGCAGGAGCCCCAAAAATATGTGTTCCTGGGCGTTAATCGGGCCCTAAGTGTTAGGCTTGGAAAGATACTATTAAATAACAAAACACTCTTATTATAATAGCCCATGGAATGATTGCGAGGAAATTTAGCATTGAGGAATTTTTAGTAATTTATAACATTATCTCTTAGTAATTACAGTTGTCGACTTTCTGATGCAGGTGTGCTGGAACCACTGCTTTTGGCTATAGTTGAATTGCTACTTTTCAGTTATTGGTTCAAATTTTCAATGAAATTCTGCTTTCTAATAATTAAAATGATTCTGTTAATGATTCTGTTCAGAAATTTCAGAAAAATTTGAAGCTGTCCGTTTAGGAAAAATAAAAAGAAATCTTTAATGTTTTTGATATTTTATGAAAATATCTTCCTTCTAATATCTAATAAAACATTAATAGAAATAAACATTAATAGAAATAAACAATTAATAGAAATAAACTCACATTATAAATAAAGATGAAATATACCCACATTATATATGCATTTATGTAAATGTACATATAAAATACACAGAAATATATATATATATATATATATATACAGTGAAACCTCTCAAGTTGGACACCCCTATAAGTTGGACACCCCTTTAAGTTGGACGCTTTTTCTCGGAACGGAATGTATCTATTAACATTATGTCTAACTCCTATAAGTTGGACACTTTTTCTTGGAACCGTAGGTGTCCAACTTAGAGAGGTTTTACTATATATATATATATAAAATAGTGATTCAGAAAATTTAACGTATAGTCTAGGAACTTTTGTTCTACTACGAAGCACTCCTGATATTAATTATACATTATATTTTGTTTAAAAAGTAGTTATTTTCAATGTATATAAGTATACATATACAAATCGGCAATAATTATGAGATACATTATAAAGTATATGAGTGTCTAAAAATATATGATTGTGCACATAGGCGGAAAAATGTGAAGATTTATATTATAATATACATATATTATAAAACAACGAGTATAAATGCAGAAAAGAAGGAAATTTGGGTGGTACGTTATGTTAGAAAATCAATAACACGAAATAAATAATATGTAATGTCTTTCTTATGACATTAATACATAGTATCTTGATGATATGCAAAATACACAATTTAGACACACACATATATATAAACTAGTTAATTTTACTTATTAGTATTGTTCTGATGGCAACCAGTTAATTTTTACTATCTTAGTTTGGTTTCGTTTGACATGTGGATTTTTAAAAAAAATACTTTTTACTTGATTCAATGCAGGTTTGTGTTGGTGATTTAACTCATTGTTTTTTCATTTGGTTTTGTCGCAAGATAGAAACTTGAACTGTACCTTTGGCTTGAATTAGCTATACAGTTTTCCGAAATCTTGCGTATTCTTGCACACAGAAATCCAAGTTTCCTGACTTGCGAACATTTCTATTTTTCAGCATTTATTATTCCAATTCTCATTTCAAGAATTCCTGTTTTTGATTTGATATCTTTGATATTTTTTTAATCCTTCTTTCATTAACGATTTTCTTTTTCATAACATTGATGGTTTAATATGAAAACTTTAATGAAAATGCAAACATTTTTCTCATCGATAGGCTTAGTGTTATGGTTACAGAAGTTCACTTCTGCGTAAGTAATTTAAAATGATTTAACTACTAATTAGTATTGTAATTAAATTATAAAACATTTGTGAAAACATTTAAAATGAACTACAATCTCTTTTAATTTTGTAATATTGGTATTTTCATTTATCTTTTGATGGCTGAGTATTATAATGGTATTAAATTATTCAATATATATATATATAAATTGAATAATCTCAAGTCATACGGGGCATTTTTGACAGTTTAAATAATTTATTTTACGTTTTTGCAATAAGTTTTACTTATGAATTGTTTCACACTTATTAATTTTCTCGTAAGTTTTTCTTTAGTTAGTTTTGTTACATATTTTCAACTTTTATATGACTGAAAACATATATATATATGTATATATATATACATATATATTGAAAACCTTTTCAAACATTGAGTAGATGAAAACAAGAAACATTGAATAAGATGAAACAGAAAAAATACATAAAATAGAAAAAAAGATTACGAATATCAAGCAACGTTAAATTGAAACATGCAAATTCATTACATTTTCAAGGGTGTATATATATATATATTACAATAAGCAAAATTATTCATAGAAATAATCCAATGAGATGATATTACTATTTATGTCGTATCGTCAAAACATAAGTTGGCCTTAAAATAAAATAATCATAATCACATTACAACTGTTAAAATTTTAACACTGAATCAAAAAGAATAAAAAATTTAGATGGTTTTCAGAAATAGTTCGATCTCATAACAGCATATATACAGTTTATAAAGATATTTTACATTCAAGAAATTTTGTGATACGAGAAAATAAAAATATTTTTAAAAATCAATAAATTATAACATTCATGTTAGTAGATTTTTAGATAATTCTGATACATTTGAGTAAATTATTTATCAAACTGGAATTGTTGTAAAAGGTCAGGCTTTTAACATCTATCAAGGTGTGACTGTGAGTTTTCTCAAAAGGTATAGGGCCCCAAAAGGTTCAACAATGTTCCAGCTGTTGCTCTGATTATTCTGCTAATTTCCAGTTCTCTTTTTTTTTTCTCTCTCTCTTATGTTTTACCTTTTCCTGCTGCTTTCTCAGCTTATTCTACCCTAAAGTAGGAAAAAGAACTGCATACATTGCACGCAATAAATCGATTTGAATACAAAGAAGATAAGTGACTGAACAAGTCATGAGTATTTCAAACGGAAATGAGGATAAATAGAATGAAATCAATGTAAAAATCAGCGGTTACCATTTCGAATGTAGTACTTTAAATATACTTTCAAATTTAGTATTAACGTTTTAGTCATAAAAGTATAGAAGTATATTATTTGCCAAATGCATTTCAGAATTTATGATCTTTAAGGTATAAAAACATTAACTTTAAAACTTATTGTACCGATTGGTAAAAGGAAAAATGACGTTTCCGTTGAATTGTATTAAAATTTAAAGCACGTTGAATGTAAAATATTTAGAAGAATGAAAAATAAAATTAAGTTTCTTTAAACTCGGTGAATGCTAACTTTATGAAAAATATGTTTTTATTTAAGAAAACATTTGTTAATAATTTTAAAAAATGGTTATATTTACAGGAGGTTTTATAAGAAAGTTGAATTCAATTTAATCCGTTAAAAGTAATAAAAGTTTTCTTTTTTTTTTGGGGGGGGGGGGGGAGGGGGGGGCGTTATGGACGATTATTTACTTAAAGGACCTAAGCGAGGGTGAGGTGCTCACCGGAGGACCTTTCAAAGGCGTTCTTGCCCATATTCACGGGAGTTTCGAAAAAAAATCACGAAAAAGTGCGAATGGCTAGGTCGACGAGAACGATCTGGATTCGAACCCGATATCTCTAGTCTTCCTTTTGATTAAAAAGAAGAAAAATACACGATTTAAGTATTATAATAAACATGCATTGATTCATTTTACTATTTTAATTCAATTTTAAAAATGTAAATCGTTCGATTTGAATTTATAATTAATGTATCAGCTAACTAAAAGAAAGTAATTATAAAAAACGGTTATATTTTGAAGAATAGTAGTTTTTATAATTGTAAAGAATACAATTCGTGTATTCTCAAACTATAATAAAATTTAATAATTACATAATTGTAAAGAATACAATTCATGTATTCTCAAACTATAGTAAAATTTAACAATTACAATAATTTTTATTTTATGCAAATATTCTATTTGTCTAACTATTTGATTTTTTTTTCTTTTTTTTTTAAGAAGAAAAATAAAGCATAGTTATAAAAAAAAATTCGCTCATTTATTTCTTTATTTTAATTCAACTTCAAAATCGCACATATTTTCGCACATGAAATTATTATAATTATTGTGTTTAAGATGAAAGGAAACATTTGCTAACTGTTAAAAAATATAAATTGTAAATTTTAGTTCAACCCAATCACACACATAAAAATAAATAAATAAATAAATAATAACTAAATAAATTCTAAACGACTATTTTTACAGCTGAACGGTTCAACATAAAAATGTACGATTATTGTTCTTAGGGTATTTTAATACTGAACTAGCATTTTAAAGTTTTCAGTAGTAACTTCTTAATTTTATTAAATGTTTCAGTTAAAATCTTAAAATATAGAAAACAGAATAAAATTAAATAAAAATACCCACAAAAATACAAGTTTCTAATATTTTATAATAGGAACAAGTTAATCCTATATTCTGCCTAAATTCATTACAAAAACGATTAGGTTTATGATTACCAAAAAAAAAAAAAAAAAAAAAAAAAAAAAAACGAACAAATAGATATTATGAATAGGTCAAATGTTAAACGGAGCTATAAATGTATTGATTTTCAAATTTATTTATTAACTATTAAGACAATATTAAAAGTTTATAATTCGAAATGTTTTCTTTGTGGCACCCCTCCCCCCCCATCAGAATCAGCATAGCCGAAAATTTCCGAAAAGAAATTTCTTTATTCTTTCTATCTTCCTTTTTTTTACTTTTTGTCTAATCATATTTTGTAATGAGTATCACGTTAAAACATCAACATTTAAGGCTATTAATTAAGAGCTAAATCCAATGCTTCATTTTCATTTACAGGTATGTTATAGAGAAACAACCAGGGTTTCGGACCCGCCAACAACCCCCCCCCCCCCACACACACACACACACACACAAAAAAAAAAAAAAAAAAAAAAACGGGCGAGGTTTTTTTTTTTTTTTTTTTTTGGGGGGGGGGGGGGGTTACCCACTTTAAAAAAAAAAAAAAAAAAAAAAAAAACCAATAAAACCCACACTCAAGTGGATTTTATTGGGGTTCTTTTAATCTAATAAAATTTTTCACTTAATTATTAAAAAATAATTTATTATTTTTTTACTAGACATTATTATATATAATAAATATTATGTAGGATAATAATTATATGTATGTCATTATTTTGCTTAGCATAATTTTTCCGCCAAAGAAACTTTTTCGTAGATTATTAACTAGAAAATCTATGCACTATAAAATAATAATAAGAATAATAATGAAAACAATAAATAAGAATAATATTATTATGCATTAACAAACAAACAAACAGGTGGTACTCATTTATAAAAACATTTCATCGGATATCAGACTAGATGGTCACTTTGGCGGCTGATTTAGTGAAAGAGTAAAATATTAAATTCAGCACTAATCTACCTCATTGATTATTAACGCAATGGATGTTTTAGCAGTATAATTTTGGCAAAAAATTCTTTTACTGTTTAATGATAGACCCGTCAAAAACATTTCTCTTTTAGAGGCAATAAATCATGTCATGCCTTCTACGTAATGCACTGAAATTATTGCAAGTCTAAAGCAGGATAAATTTTTAAAAACACAGTCACCACTTCCTCTATTTTAAGGACCAACACGCACAGCAATAATGTCGACATAATTATTATATCACATATATAATTATTATTATACCTACATAACATAGCATATCATATTAGTGATATAATATATGCCAGTTTGAAATTATGTAATTATTTTTCAACTTTGTTAGAAAAATTCCATTCATTTCAACCATCTATCTACAATATCTCTTTTGAACAGAACAGTTTTGAAAAATGAAAGATGAGAAAAAAATTAACAATATTGCAAGCCATTTTTGTATTTGTAAGTCATGATGAAAAAACAACAATAAAAGTAATACTTTGCCTAAAATTCTAAGGATTTAACAACAAATATTAAACATAACTAATAATTTTAAACCAAAAAAGCCCATTAAAACCCAATTAAACCTCCCCAAAAAAACCCTTCCGGGCTGGGCTTTTTTTAAAAAAACCTAGGTTTTTTAAAACCCTAGAAACAACTGCATATTTATGAAATTCTAGATATATATAACTAGATTATCATAGAGAATTAATGGTTACATGTTTATTTTAATATTTATAACAACAGCTTCAGTTTTTATTATCCTCTTTAAAACTGCGTTCATCAATATTGTCACGGTGTTTGAATAATTTTTAGGTCATATTTAATGACTTTTCCGAATTAATGAAATAAAAATTTATATAAGTAAGCGATTAGAAATTAAATAAAGATGAATTATTTGAAAGAAAAAGAATCTGTATTAAGAATTTCAAATTAGTAAACAAATATTAATCTACATACACTGTAAAAAATAGGTTCTTAAAAATAAGTATATTTTGTCTCAAAATAGCCCCGAAACAGTACATACTTAAATTTGAAAACCCATGTACTCATTTTTGAGTACATTGACATGTCAAACATGGGGATATTGGGATTCTTATTGGTCAACCCCATTTTTGAGCATGTCAATATACTAAAAAATGAGTACATGGGTTTTCAAATTTAAGTATATATTGCTTCGGGGCTATTTTGAGACAATATATACTTATTTTTAAGAACCTATTTTTTACAGTGTACATTTACTCTGTTCTAGATACCAGAACACGAGGGACCAAATCGCAGCTCTCGGTCCTCATTTTGCGACCCCCGACAGAACACGTAAATTTTATAAATTGATATCGTCTGTTAACACAGCAAAAATTAAAGGTTAAAACGGGACAAAAAGTTTTATTTTGTGATTTCTTAGAACTTAGTTCGATTTGAAAGTTCAACCTACCTTCAGCTTCCCCTTCCTCTATAAAGTTTACGATAAACTCTATCCTGTTTTATCGTTTAAATTGAACATCAGTTTACAAATCATTAACTTCCAGTGCACAACAATGGTATAACCTTTAATTTATAAAGAAAACGGATATATAAAAAAAGATACCTTAAAGTTAATTTCACAGATAACAATGGCATCGGCTTTTATGAAAATTAAATTTTAATGAGCTGAAAATTTCTAAAATCACCCTTGCCCTATAACCATTGAGAATATAAACTTAAAATTTAATAATGTAAAATATGTTTAAATTTATATTCTTGCTAAAATCTGTTACTAAGATAATTAACAGGTTTTTTTTTTTTTTTTAACAAATTTATTCTTATTTTTAAAAGAAAAATGACGCTTTATGAATAAAAGAAATATTGCCATGTAGTATTTCATTTGCTAAAATGAATTGAACAAAGATACCTAAAAAAATTACATTTAAAATAAATCGATTAAAACTTGTACCATTGAAATATGTAAAATAAGAAAGGCAGCGGCAATGCGAACTTAAAAATGGTAATTTCCTCCAAGCTTTGTGAAATTTCATTATTTTGCTTAGCATAATTTTTCCAAAGAAACTTTTTCGTAGATTATTAACTAGAAAATCTGTGCACTATAAAATAATAATAAGAATAATAATGAAAACAATAAATAAGAATAATATTATTATGCATTAACAAACAAACAAACAGGTGGCACTCATTTATAAAAACATTATTGGCGGCTGATTTAGTGAAAGAGTAAAATATTAAATTCAGCACTAATCTACCTCATTGATTATTAACGCAATGGATGTTTTAGCAGTATAATTTTGGCAAAAAATTCTTTTACTGTTTAATGATAGACCCGTCAAAAACATTTCTCTTTTAGAGGCAATAAATCATGTCATGCCTTCTAAGTAATGCACTGAGATTATTGCAAGACTAAAGCAGGATAAAATTTTAAAAACACAGTCACCACTTCCTCTATTTTAAGGACCAACACGCACAGCAATAATGTCGACATTTAGTTTGCACAAACTTAGGAAACTGTAATTTTAAGAGTAGAAGAAAAAATATGGAATTTGTGTACAGAAGAAGCCCAGGATCTTTAAACATATAGATGACAACCGTGTCACAAAACCTCAAGCAAAATGAATGATGACAGATAGACAGACGAGAGTAGAACAGCTTATTTGAGTCAAAACTCTTGTTTAAAAAAAAAAAAGGGGGGGGGGAGAAAAAGATCCAAGGAAAGGTGCGTCCATAAAAATATGCAGGTAAAGAAAGGAAAAGATGTATTGGAAGAGCGACCTTCACCATCGGCAGTAACGGATGATGATGTATAGATGGACACGTGGGGCTGTCAAGGAATTTTTTCGTACCCAGCCTGATAAAATGAGAACGAGACGGATGTGCCTTGTAGAGAAGTGTCCTTTGCAGAACAAGTAAAGAGGCTGGTGCTAAAGCTGTTCTCAAATTAGAATTATTTAAATCACAAAATGTTTTCAAAATCTTTCTCAACCACATTTTAGAAATCTTAAAGCAGAAATTAAACTGCATTCTTTATATCCATATTACAAGGATGAGAAATTTCTGCTATTTTCGCAACCATTATGTTATACAATAACCTTTATCATATTTAATCACAAAAAATGCTTAAAAATACGATAATGATTTCTGTATAGAAATAATGGTAGGGAAAAAAAGAGCGAATGCGTTGCCACTGCGTTATTAAATTAAATTATGCGTTGCGGCTTTGACTGCAGCACTCGTGCTTACTTTATTCGCCTGATGAAGGGTCGTGTGTTTTTTCGACCCGAAACAATTGTTGCGAGTTTATTGCATTGTATGGTGTTTATTCAAAGTTTATAAGTAATAAGAATCCTTTATAACATATTTTTGAAGTTGTTACATAACACTGATTTTGAAGACATGAAAATCATGAAGAAGTACTTATAAAACAAAATTGTAATAGAATCAAAGACTTAGTAAAGCAATAAGTGACTGATTGATTGATTAAGCGGGTTTTACGCCGCACTAGTGCTATGCTATGGGCAATCGATTTGGAATACACTCCTAAGGGTGGTCTAGAGACATACTATCACAATTTTAATCCTCCACAGCGGAGAATAAAAATGAATGAAATTACTTTATTTATCTGGTGTTCACATGAACACACAACTTACAAAAAAAAAAAAAATTATATGGTTTTGTAACTGCATGAAACTTATCCACAAGATCAAATGAAAATAAATAAAACCAACTGAATGACATTCGTCAAAATAAATAAATATACAACCAAATAAAAAAATTCAAAATACGTTCACTTGAGAACATGATTTCTAGACAGCAAATGTTAAATATATCTAGACACAAATGCTATCTACTATAATTAAATAACTTTAAAAGTAACAAACTACATCTATACAAACTTCTGAACAATTTATAATTTGAACTTTTAAAACTTTTAAACAATTCAGATATTTATAGAAATAAAACTCCCCATGCAATTTTATTTAGTTAGAAATACTAAGTCTGATATAATGGTTTATTATAATAACAGAATAAGGAAAAAAACATTATCATTATATTTATAAGCAGGGTCGAAAACTTTCACGAATCCAATAGTTTATTTTATGCATATAAAAAATATATAAAAAACTAGGTGAATTTTGGTCGGAAATTAATTGTTGTGCATGCAAATTCATTGGAACGCTCCATAGAGCTGGCTATAAGATGCTGACTACAATATATTTTAAAGATTTTCATATGCATGTTTAACAGAAAATCACTTAATAAATATTTATTTCGTATTATTGTTATTTTAATAATTTTATGTTAACGCTCTAAACCTAATGCTCTAAAACGCTGTAAACAGCGTTGCCAAATTTAGGGTCCAATAAGTTTGAAAAGTCATATTTGATATATGTAACGTGCGAATAACTTTCGAATTGATTAGGCAACCGTTACAGTTAAAATTTAGTGGTGAATATTGAATAAAAAAAATTCTTAAATCTTGCAACACTGACGAGAAGAGTGAAATTAAATGGGACCGGCAAAGGGTTAATTACTAGTGAAAATTTTTAAAATCTAAATGTTGTCACGCCTACATTATACATCATTCTCTTGGTACAGATTGGTTGTTTTAATCGTACGCACATTTCAGCTGTGGTCATGATAAGCGAATTCAAGTGTATATATGCATTAATGACACATGGAGGTGTTTAAATTTTTTTTTTTCAGATGAAACGTTTTTTTATTTAGTTAGATTATTTAGATTCAGCTTTAAAAAAAAAAAAAAAAAAAAAAAAAAAAAATCCCCAAACTTTTGTCAACACTAAACAACAATTTATTCAAAAATATCACTCTGACATAAATCACAAATTCCAAATACTGATCCTCTGTGACAGACACCTGTTTACTCCGAACTTTTTTGCATTCTCTCTGGCGGATAAGCCCATCCTCAAGCATCCATATACCCGTCCACAATGACGGAATGAAATGCACACTTATGTGGTTGGTGCGTTGAGCAATCTAGTGCACTTTTAAAAGTCACGGATGCAAGTGGTTCCCATGTCTCATGTCCACCGGAAGACATAAATTTTTGCCACCGCACAAAAGTGTGTGCACGGACATGGGTATTGTAAGACATTCCCCCAGTCGGCATAAATCAAAATTTGCTCCGTGCACAACAACGTGAGAAGGTGTCGCTTCACACGTATAAGGGATAAAACATGGGTTGCTGCCCCCTACTATATGATATTGGGTTATATCAAGACTAAAAGCAAAATGGTGAAAATCTTTAGCTTTCATAGCTTTGAGATATTTTAATATCTATCCGGAAAGATATACACCTATTATAAATATTGAAAGTGAAGTTAAATTCAAAAATGGTACAGAGAGTTTATTAAGAATTTAATTTACTAGTTTGCTTAATGAAAAGACAAGAGCAAGTTCGTACAAAAATTAAAATAAAAATAAATTTATAACAAGAAGTTACACACAGTTAAGAAGCACTTTCTACTATGCAGAAAAAAAACTTTTACTATATCCTCCTTAAAAGTCCTAAAAATGCACTAAAGGTAATTTCCAGACCAATCAATCATGCTTGTTATGCAACTTGCATTATTTTTATTATTTAGTCCTTTAAAAATTCTTTTACAGCGAAGTATGTGCAGGAAAGTGATTTTTGATTTTTTGTAGTTGTAACAAAATTGTGTTTAGTTTGAAATTCTTCTGAAAACATTTGAATCAACATTGGTAATGTTACTGATGCATTGATTTGTTTATTAAAATTTATTGATTTATTACAGATATATTATAACGTACTTATAATTAAAAATGTAATGTAATCTTTAGTATTACTGAAAAGCATTTAAATGAGTAATGGTATAATGTATTCGATTTATTTTAGTTGGTTCTGTGTACGAATAATAGGTGACACATGCGCACTTAATATACTATAGAATAGTGCTTTTGAAAAAAAAAATAATTAGAAACGCATTTAAAAGTTAATTTTAAAAACTCCTAAAATAATTGAAAATGCATTAAAAAAAAAAAAAAAAAAAAAAAAAAAACCTCAAAAGACAACGATATGCACAAATATTTTTTACGCTTTGTATAAGACTTTCAATAAAATACATTTCAAACTTAATGGCCAGTATTTGCAATCTTTATTGTTAATTTTTAGAAAATTCACGCTTTTTATAATTATTATTGCTATTGCTATTATTATTATTAATAATTATTGAAACGTAATTTGATCTTTTTCATTCTAAGAGTTTTCTGTCGTGCAAATGTAATACAATGTATATTTAATCATACACATACCGATGAGTCAAAACACTGCATCATCACTAAAAGTCATCTCCAATTGATATTAATATAGCAATGAGGAAATTTTCAATTTCCCTGAAGGAATAAATCCATTATAGGAATAACAGAAAATGTAAACTACAAATTATTAGGGAAGTCAAACACCTTCTTTTTGACAGATATTATCTTCTGGTGAACTACAACATTATTTATTTGTTTTGTACTTAAAATTAACTAGCATTATTGAAATGCGTTTTAAAAAATTATTGCTAACAGACAACAATATTTTCCAATTATTACGTGCATCCCTGTATTAGAAACAAAAATACAATGTACTGAATTTTGAATAAAGGCTGTGATATTAGTAAACTTTTACGTATATCATACACGGCTCAAACAATCTGTAACAAACTCAATTCGATTTTGAACAAATAATTATTAGACTTGTATCATGTCATCATTAAAAAATGATAGAAGTAATTGATCATACCTCAAAAAATACGTAAGATAGATAAAAATCAAGTAGGGTAGGTGCTCCAGTAATTGACATCTATCCCGAAATAATTAATAAATAAGAAAAATAATAAAATCATATATTTTACATATAAGAATTTTAAAATTTTATGTCAAACACTGGAGCACAGGGTGCTAATAACTGGTAAAATGAATAACTAGCAGTGTCAAACACTGGAACATTAGGGGCCAATTACTGATAAAATTAAACACTGGCAGTGTCAATTACTGGAACATTGAGTGGGTGTCAAAAAAAAAAAAAGTTATCAAATGTATATATTTTAACATATATGTAGTTCTGGATGTCTTTCATACCATATGTACTAACTTAAGATTTCTAAAAATATTTTCTGATGACTAGAACATTAAAAACATCAGAGATTGCTCTAAAAGGGTCAATTACTAGTGCACTTACCCTACAATGAAATGCTGTTTTACATGCAATTTATTTATTTTCTAAAAACCATTAAAACTAGTTTTTTATTTTTATTTATTTTTTTAATAGTCAGTCATAAATTAAATACATCGTTAATGGTGTGCGTGTTGAAATCTGGGTTTATAAAAAGGATGCACAGTTCCTAACTGAAGTAGAACGAGTATACAAAATACAATTTGTTTCATTAATATATTAAATACTAGCAGGCTACGCCCGCTTCGCTGGTCACTAAATTTAAATGAATTTTCAAAAGAATTGAATCACTATTTATTTTTTATATCACCTTTTGAGCTTTGTAACATTAATTAAAAATTGCTTTTAAGATCAAAAAGTTAAAATAAAATATTACAAATTAAATTAAATTAAATATTTCTTCCGTTTTACACTCGTTTTGCAACAACGCTCTATGGTCTTATGTGAATGATTCGCAAGAATGAATCAACAATTGTTTACAAATTTAATGGATTAAATATGGGAAATAAGCACGCTGTAATTTAAAAATTGCAGCTTTTAGAACTCTAAAACTGATAATTTTTAAAAAGTTATTCATTATTCTTTAATATTAGACTGTTTTTTGTTTAGTATTAGACTCTTATTTTAAGATAAAAGCAATTGAGTGATATCGCGTTGTGAAACTTTGCAACGTAATATCTTTAAAACTAATAACTTCATGTATATAGTGTCCTCACAAAAAATGAACAGTTTTTAGAGCTCTTTTAAAAAAGTATAACATCTATGTAGTATCTTTTTAAAAAATTCATCAGTTTTTACTAAAAAGAAATAGCCGACTTTCAACTCCAAAGTAGTTAAATCTAGACCAAATAAAAATAGGATTGGCCCACCCGAATGTGTTCCGCCGACATATTCTTTGCTTTATTTATATAGATGTCCTGTGCACCCTAACTTTGATCCGAATACGTGTCGGAGATCACTTTTATAATCATCAATTTACAATTAAAAAAAAAAAAAAGTCTCCATTTGCATATTTTATATATCCTATAGGCCAACATCACTTATTGACTATTTTGGAGAAAATTCCGTTGCTAATTTAAAATTTTCGTGTTCGTAAATTTATGTATACTCCTGTGATCTCCAAAAGTGTAGTTTTACTTCTTATTTTTAGAGTAACACATCATTTCATTCTAAATGGAAAATAGTTTACTCTAAAATGTATGCTATTTAAAAGAAAAAAAAAAAATTCGAGTTCATTTTATAATTTTTTGTAATACGGGTAATTTTTCAGAGATTTCAAATATATTATTATTATGAACGTGTTTAGTAGTACTTTGTCATAAAATAATACGTAATTAATCTAAAAATATATATGTATATATTTTTCATGTTTAGTCTTACACGGAGGCATATTTGGAGTGTATTTCGGCCTTAAACGCAATAATGTTGACTAATGGCATCTTTGCTGCTGGTTTGATTTAATACTGAATTTGGTAAAATGTTTGAAAACCGTATTATTATTTGTAAGAGAATGTATTGTACATGTTTAATTTTTTTATGTTATGATTTCACTCCCCATCCCTCTACCCATGCTGCAGGCGTCCAGGCATAAAATAACGAAAAAATATGCATTTTTATTAAATAATTATTATGTATGTTAAGAAGTTTGTTATCTGTTTTAAAATAATTTCTTATTTAAATAAATTAATGCTAAAAGAATAAAAAAGTCCCATTGTTTTTGCAATTTCTCTTTGTTGCCTATTGTGTATTTCTTGTATGCATATGGAAACCTCTCAAGTTGGACACCCCTATAAGTTGGACACCCCTCTAAGTTGGACGCTTTTTCTCGGAACGGAATGTATCCATTAACATTATGTCTAACCCCTATAAGTTGGACACCTCTCTAAGTTGGACACTTTTTCTTGGAACCGTAGGTGTCCAACTTAGAGAGGTTTTACTGTATTTATGTACACGCATATATTAAAATTTATCTTTCAAAAATTTTAAAATAATTATTGAAGATGTTCTAAAAACAAATAAGATAAATGAAAAATTAATAAAAAACAGATAAATAAAAAAACATTTTTATTAAAATCACACAATCAACCGATTGGAAGAAAACCATATTTATTGAAATTTTATTTTTCCGACTGAGTGAAAATAATGCCTGGACCGGGAGTCGAACCCCGGATCTTTGACTTACAAGGTCAAGGCTCTACTAATTGAGCTATCCAGGCCGACAACCGGTCAGCATTACTCACTCAGACAACTTTTAGGCAGAAACATCTGGTCTATCATGTAGATAGCTCGACAGAAATAAGCCGCAGGTAATGGAAAACATCATTAAACAATGGGAGAAAGAAATACAATTTTTATTAAAATCACACAATCAACTGATTGGAAGAAAGCCATATTTATTGAAATTTTATTTTTCCGACTGAGTGAAAATAATGCCTGGACGGGGAGTCGAACCCCGGATTTTTGACTTACAAGGTCAAGGCTCTACCAATTGAGCTATCCAGGCCGACAACCGGTCAGCTTATTTCTGTCGAGCTATCTACATGATAGACCAGATGTTTCTGCCTAAAGGTTGTCTGAGTGAGTAATGCTGACCGGTTGTCGGCCTGGATAGCTCAATTGGTAGAGCCTTGACCTTGTAAGTCAAAGATCCGGGGTTCGACTCCCGGTCCAGGCATTATTTTCACTCAGTCGGAAAAATAAAATTTCAATAAAAAAAACATTTGTTAATGCTCTCTCTCTGTACAGCACGGGAAAAAATTTTCTGACAGACAGATAGTTTTTAAAAATGGTTAAATCGTGCGAAAATGTGTACATCCATCAAAAACCGAAAGTCGAAAATTTCTACTAATCCAATATTTCTCATATGCGGAAAAAAAGAAAAAAGAAACCGTTAAATGAAATTTAGAACATTATATATTTCACTCCAAAAACAACCTTTTGAAATCAAATCTGTTGTATAAATCAGCGATTTAATTCCACCTACTTTCCATCCATATTACAATATAATTTGCATTTTGGATCATCAACAGCATGTACTGAGAGGGAGAAGGGTCATACATAAGTGCACCTGTATCGGGCCCTCTCAGAAAAGAGGCAAGTCGATCCCCTGTAGGATAGTTTTACATGCAGTGTTAGCATAGTTTCTGGGGGAATGCATTCAGAAAGAGGGTCATAACATATCAGTAATGGGGATTTTATTATTGCCTCGTGCATCAAGGTTAAAGAACAAAAACTTACGTAAAAGTACATATAAGAGAATTAAAACATGAATATTTATTTATAAATATATACAGGTATAATATTTAAAAGAGATTAAAAAAAGAAAGAAGAAAGACGAAGAGCAAATTAGTTACATCATGGCAAGTAATGTAATATGTTTTTAAACAAAACTCGATTATACTTTTAAAAATATATGTATTTTTTTATCAGTTAAAAATGAAGAAAACCATATTATTATTTAATTAAGTATATCTAAAGTGTTAATTACTCACATATACATAAGTCTATTTTACATAAGTCTCTTCATATAAAAGTTAATAGAAAGAAGATTGTTTTTATATATTTTTCCTAATAAAAAAAATTTCTGGTAAATATTAAATATTAAAACCTAGCTGTTTGAATTATCCCAATCTTACAGAATTAAAAGAAGAAGAAAAATAAAAGAAAGGAAAGAAAGATGGTTTATCAAATCAATTGCTTACTTTAATTTAAAAATAATTTTTTTTTATTTGAACAATTTCATAACCATATATGTTTTCAAAGACGTGAAATGGAGATAAATTTAGAAAAATTGAATTCTTTCGTTAATGAAAAAGATGATGATGATAATTCGAAGATGAGATATTTAAAACAAATCATGCATTTGATTCATGAAAACGAAATATTTGTATGCAAATTGCATAAAAATAATATAACTTTTAAATACTTTTTACCCTACTATTGCTAAAATTAGGAACATAATAAAAAGCATAAATTTAAAAATGCTAAAGAAATTTAAGTTATATTTAAAAAATAATAAATAGAAATGTGAAGTTCTATTAAAAATTTAAAACATTAAAACCTTTTATTACATTTGAGTAAAAGTATAGTATTTCTGCTCATTTTCCATTCAATTTTCATCTTAAGATTAAGGCCTCAAATCGAAGAGGAAGACATTACCTTAATCTTCACCTCCTTATATTTGGAAAATTAAAGAATCTTTGGCAATGCAAACACAATAAACGATGTTGTCATTCAGCTAGTAAAAATGTTAAATCCACTTCAGGGATAAAAATAAATAAATCAGGGTTTCGGACTCATCTACATACCCCCCCAAAACAAACCCGGGCATGTTTTGGGGGGGTTTACCCACTTAAAAAAAACCATTGGGTTTTTTAAATCTAATAATTTTTTTTTACTTTTTTTTTTAAATAATTTATTATTTTTACTTAACATTATTATATATATAACCTTATCTACATAACATAGTGTATCATATTAGCGATATATATGCCAGTTTGGTATTATGGAATTATTTTTCAATTGAATGTAAAAAAAAATCTTTTCCTTTCATTTCTATCTGTAATATCTCTTTTGGACGGAACAGTTTTGAAAAAAGAAAGATAAGAATAAATGAACATAATTGCAAGTAATTTTTATATTTGTAAGTTATGATGTAAATAAAAGTAATGATTTACCTAAAATTATAAGGATTTGACAATAAATATTAAACATAACTAACAAAAATAATATATTAATCTTGTAAGGTTTGATACAGGCAAAAAATGGAATGCATTTGTTGCCCACTCACAAACTTCAAATTCATAGAAACAGCCTTTTTAAAAGATTTAGTTTTATAAAAATGATCTTTTTATAAAAATTTTCAGTGTTTCTAGAATAATTTTTAATAATTATCTATAAATTGGTTCAATGAAGAATGATGAACTTGATATGAATGATGAACCTTTGAATGATGAACTTGATAGTAAACATTTATACAGAACGACTGATAAAATGGAAGGTGATACATGATTTCCCCCCCCCCCCCCACAATAAATAAATAAATAAATAAAAATATTTTGTTTTTTACAAAAAAAGGCCTGAAAAATTAAAACCTGGATCAATTCCTGACATGTAAGTGTAGAACGCAGGCAGTGATAACTATGTTTTGTATTCCTTCATTAAATAAATTTTTAAATATAAATAAAATATGTCAATATCAATATCATGAAAAATTTAAAAAGTAAATTTTCTTATTACTTTTTTTTTACTTTACCCATATAAAAATACGTAATTCTTTGGAATAGGAAAATCGTATATGGAAGGGTTGAAATATTTTGCTTTTGATACTAGTTTTAATTTTACGCAAAATAACTTAATAATCAAAAATTAATTAAATTGAAAATTGTGGTAAAATACAGAATAGAATGAAATGGTAGTTTATTTTATAATAATAGTTCATTTAATTAAGTAAGAATTCATTCCTCAGTTTAGACCAAACCAAACATTGCGAATATGAATGAATTAAATGATGTTCTAATTTAATTTTTAATTAATTATATTTAATTTTTAATTAATTATAATTAATTACTATTATTTTATAATTAGTTTTCTTTTGGTCTAAAACTGTTTCTCTTTTGAAATAAACCCAATAGTGTTATTCTAGGTCTAATAAAATAAATAAATAAATAAATAAATAACCTTTAAATAAATAAATAATACAACAGAGCTTTGCTAGTCCAAACTATTTTGGACCGTGATTAGTTCCGATTAGCGAAATTTCGGATTACCAGGGTTAATTTACTGTTGAATCTTTACAAGCTTAAATAATGCAAAAAATCCAAAATCGACGTTTTTGCGAGATTTTAAAACTATATTACATTATAAAACACTATACTCACATTTATATGTTGTATTGTGCAAATAACAGCACAGTAAAGTGTTAAATAATAATGTTCGTTATCGTTATGCGTAAGAATTTTTTTTTTTATGTTCTGTGTATTGATTATCTAAAAACATCTGTATTTGCTTAATTGTATACTTTTTTGTGAAATATACTTGTACATATTTTAAAACTGTATCTAAATTTGTCATTGGTATTTATACATTTTTAGTATATTTGTAATTCTAAATTTTTAACGATTTCAGTTCCATTTATTCGGATTTTCGGATTAACATAATTCGGACTAATGAGGTTCCAGTGTACACATATTCATGGACGCTGATAGCAATAATTATTGAAATTATTTTTATTTTAAATATATAAATAAATAAACGTTAATAGTTTAAAAAGAGTCCAAAAAAAATATTTTCAATATTTTCATAAAAAATCAAATTAAAAATTTCCGCCATTTAAATTTTGATTAACACTCATTAAATTCAGCTTCTACATTTTGGTTAAAATATAAAAATATGTACATTAAAGACATAAACTGGTATTACGATATTACTTCTTTTATTATATTTTATTCTTTTATTCTTTTTTATTTTTTTTTTTATTTTTAATTGCTTCTAAAAAGATTCCTCTATGGAATTCTATGAGACTAACATAAAATATTTATTTAATAAAGTTATTAAATTTGAGGACTAAAATTATTTAACAATTAATTATGTTGAAATTAATAAGAAAAGAAATTCTAAAAAGTAACTCTTTAAAAACATACAAAACCGAAAAAGAAGAAGAGAGAGAGAAAAGATTTGAAAAAAGAAAGAAAAAAAATTAACTTAAACAGACACACAAATAAAGGGAATCTAAATGAATTCTACATATATTTATTTTTATTTTATTTCTTATTCAAATGATATTTCTACTTTGGAAAAAAAAAAAAAAAAAAAAAAAAAAAAAAAAAAAAGCTAATATCGAAGTTCGTTGAACCTGTTCCATGATTCAGGTATATCTCATCTCACCCCATGAGAGGGTTAATATAACCTGCACCTATTGAATACGACACCCGCCCCTTGACTATGGATAGGGGAGTAGTATTGAAACACCTTCCACAAATATGTACATATGTTTTATGAGACCCTTTCTCCTCCCGCTTCATTCAATATTGGAAAGTTTAAAAATTTAAAAATATATCTTTCTTTTCTTTCTTTCTTTCCCTTTTTTTTTTTTTTTTTTTTTTTTTTTTTTTAATGGGAAAAAAAAAAAAAAAAAATGTATTAAATTAGTAGGAATGTTGTTATCAGTTAAATAACTTTTGACACCATTTCTTACTTTGAATTACGATTTAAATAAGAACAAAGTGAAATAAACCAAAAAAAAATTTCGATTTTTTTAGAGTAAAATTTAAATTGTAAATTATCTGCATTCACAATTCTTTTTACATTCATTGACACTCACACAAATTTACACCGCATAATATGAGTTAATAATGCAATAAGTTTAAAAGATAACGTAATACGTTTCATTCTGTTACGGATGATTTGATATATCAAACAGTCTAAAAAATATTTTTTTTTTTTTATGTGACTATATTTTATTGCAATATATATATATATATATTCGATATTGTTAAAGTTATTAGAAGAAAAAAAAAAGCATTTATGATTATTTGCAGAAATTTCTTCCTGTATTATTATTTATTTATTTATTTTATTTTATTTTATTTTTTTAAATTTTAATGAGCCTGAAATATATATCTGCGTATAAATCAAAATGTAAAAAGAATGAACAGTAGCACCATTGGAAAAAATATTTTTCCTAAATATTATACATTCCAATTTTGGATTCTGTAAATTGTTCCTGATTAGAATTTAAATATGTAAATGTACAGGTCAAACAAGCGGTATGTACATGAGTACAATTTTAACATATTTTTCTCAATATTTATTTATTCATTTACCTATTTATTTATTTATTTATATATCAAGACCCCTCCTAATTCTTACTTGAATTTTGAAAAAAAAAAAAAAAAAAGATCATTTAACATAACTATTATATCAAAACGTTTCTACGTTAGAACAAAACAAAACAAAAAAAAAAAGTCTTGTATGTAAAAAATAAACGCGATGACGTTTGAATCCCCCTTGAACTTACATGGATAGAAGAGATAAACATTTACTCTCCCGGCCACTCTAAAATCACACCTCTGAGTTTAACACTGATTTTAAAATGAGAATCTATGAAGCATATTTAGTGAGATAAATTAGAAATTCTCTTTCACTTATTCATAAACTACATTTCTCGTGTTAATGTTTTGCGTGAAATTACAAGAAAAAAAAATCAACACAAAAATATGTAAATTAATACGTATATTATTCATATGGAATATACTTTATAAATAGTACTTACATGAGAAATAGAAATGTTCAGTACAAATTAAAATAACTCAAAAAAAAAAAAAAAAAAAAAGTTATATATTTTTCTTAGTCAAAGTCAAAAGTGAAGACATATTTTAAAATTTCATTGAGAAATAATATATTTTATGATTATTATTTCACAAGACGGATTTAGTATTTTGAAGCGAAACAATGATATTGACTTCATTCATCACTGTTGAGCTTTTGACCTGAAGAAATCTATCAAGATCGACAGATTTCACCATTTTCGTTAAGTGATTTCGCTAAAAATCTTTTTCCTTAAAAACTGATGTTGTTTGAAAGGGATAAAAGTTTTTAAATTAACTTTCAGAAAGAAAAAAAGAAAACTTCGATTGAGGCAAACATTGATGATGTTTGTAAATTTGTTGAAATAACAACAATAATAAGGGGGGATACATAGGTTAACAACTTTATCGTAATTTAAGAATTTTATAATTTCTTCTTTTTTACAAGAAAAAGAACGAAATAATGCTGATTATACATTTATTTAAGCTATTTATGCTACATTTAAAAAAAATCTTGTTATATTATGTGTTTTTAAGTGTTTGCTGACAATTAACAAAAAAACATAGCTGATTTTTTTTTTTTTTTTTTTTTTTCTGGAAGGGTGTGGGGTAACAATAAATAAATAAATATATATATATATATATATATATATATATATATATATATATATATATATATATATATTTAAGAAACATATTATGATGTATCGTTTAGTTTTAAAGCCTAATCGTATATACTTTGCTTTTCTCCCACGATATGCTTATATATCTTTGCTCGTATAGTTTGAGTTTCGTTTCTTAAGTAAATATTATTCAACAAATTACCAATTACAGTACTTTTATAAACTCATTATAATTTTTTATTTCAAAATAAAATAATATTTCTAAAACTCACAGAAAAAGAACAGATCGTGAATATGAAATAGTAAACTCCAGTAAGTAGCATGCAACTTTTTACGTCATGCATGATTTCATAGCAAGAATAAACAAGAATTTCCCCCAATATTTTTCCAGAATTAGTCCGTCTACCAAGCATAAAAACGTTCATCACCATCCATCAAATGATACCTACTAATCAAAGTTGCATATTCACAAGAATAGGACAAAAAATATATACTTAAACACAAAACTCCAGAGAATGTGATTGAATAACATAATTTTCTTTTTTACTCTTCTAATTAGTAGTCGGTTTTAAAATATCTACTAATCATAAGTCAAAAACCGTGTAATACAGGTTAAGTTTCACGGTAATTACAAGTTCATACGTCATTTTGACTTTGATGAGGTCATAATGACAAATCGAACAAAGAATTTGCAGCTTACAATCGAAAATTATTGTTCTGTTGAAAAAAGAAAAAGCAGAGAGAAGTAATAAACACGACAAGAAAATATGACAAAATTAGCATTTTATTTTCTCGTACACTCATTGTTTAAACAGTTGTAAATTTCATGTCACGTACGAATCGAAGAAAGAAATCTAGTCATAAAAAGAAAGCAGAGTTTTAAAAATATGTAATCAGAGTCTCTGTACCATAAAGTGAGACAGATTCAGAATTTAAACTGTGACCAATCCCACATATATAAAAATCATCAATCCATATTAAACCACAATTAAAATGACAGGTATGGTCATAACATTTATTTTTATAAGCATATCAAAAGCAGACATTTTTAAGAATTTGGCTCTTAAGGCCAAAATAACCTGTCCCTTTTGAAAAGATAACTTTTCACTCTTTCAGCCATAAGAATTTTTCTACAAATAAATTTCTGTTACTCGCAAATTAAACGTTTGTATTACATTGAGTGAAAAAATTATTTTTATACACAAAAGCAGAGAAGTCTGTAGCTTAGCAATGCTTAAAATTTGGGAAAACATTTTTTTGGTATTTATTTATTTTATTATTTATTTATTTATGTATTTATTTTAAGGGCTGGCCTTTTATAAAGTATTTCACAAAATAAACCACAAAATTACAAAAATATTCTTTGTTCATTAAGAGGACAGTTTACATTTTAAACTTTTTTTTTTCATTTTAAGAAAATATGCTAAAAATTAAGAACTTAATTCACTTCAATGGTCGAGTAAAAGTATATTAAAAAAAAAAAAAAACTTTTAAAACTGCACAATTATTTAAAAATTTTTAAACTTAAAATATTTTGAACATTTGAGATCTCCTACTACTTATTAGTTTAAATGATTACATTTTCGCTCAATTAATATATATATATATATATATATATATATATTACACAAGCAGGGGTTTGTCCAGAGGAAAAACTGGGTTCGTTAAAGGACCCTTCACAAAGTTATTCATCCTAAAAAGGACCCTTCACAAAATTATTCATCCTAAAAAAGGATCCTTCAAAAAAATTTTCAAAAAAAGACCCTTCACATTTTTTTTTCTCAAAACAGGACCTTTTACAAAATCTTCTTTCCTTAAAAACAGACCTTTTGATAAATCTGTTTCATTTCAAAAACTAATCTTATATAGAACGAACAGATTACTCGAATAATCGGACGTGCTTTGTTATATTTTCCTGAAAAGTTGATATTCAATTTCTAATTTATAAAAGTTTTCTATACTTATGTGCGAGTTTAGCTCTATAAAAGTGAACCATCATTGTCTAAAGTGAAACCTAAACTGTACTTTTATTTAGCAAAATCACATTTTCCACAAAAAAGAGGAAAAACCCTAGCCAAAATTTTCGGAAGAACTTGATTTTCATACTAAGTTTAGATTCACAAAATTATATGTAGATTTTTCACTAAAACAGGACCCTGTCTGAAAAGTCTGGACAGACCCCTGGCAAGACTGAGAAAGGATTTTTAAACACATCTAATATAAGTAAAATCTTGTTCTATTATAGGCTTTTAAATGTTTACTGACAATTAACAAATAAGCATAGCTGATTTTTTTATATATATATATATATATATATATATATTACTCGTACACAAGACAGAGAAAAGATTTTTAAACACGTCTAATATACTTTTTTTACTTCAAAGGACCTCCTGAATCTCCGAATATGACCCCGATTTTGCCCAATCACTCACCGTTTTATCGGTACGCCACCCCCCTTCCCCCAATTTTTATCACTATTAAATAATTTTAAAGCCATTAATTTGATTTAAAGAATGAAAAATAATTATTTCAGCATTTAAAAACAAAAAAATATAATGTATAATAACTAATAATAATAAGTGATTAATAAAATATAATAAATGTAACATATAATTACAGTGGCAAATCCCGCCCCCGCCCCCCCCCCCTCTAAATTTTCCGCTTGCTGCAAATGTTCATGTTTTAGAATTTTCTAACTCTGTAGCCCACTCAGAAGATATTTAACAGTTAAAATAATCCTCCCCCCCACCCCACCCCCCTTCAAATCAAATTTATAGCCATAAAATTACCGAAAAGTGTTAAAATAGTGGGGCATCCCCAAAAAACGGTGGGTGAAAGGGCAAAATGGGCGTTCTATTCGGATTCAGGATGATATTACATAAGAATTTGCAAAAATAATGTTAGATTTTCATGCAGAGCACTGCAATTAAACGAATTTTTATCTATTATAAAAAAAAAAAAAAAAAAAAAAAAAAAAAAAAAAATCGATATTTTGACGTACATATTGAGGCAAATTTTCTCCTCGAGTGGTTTAAAAATTGAAACACTATACCTTAAATTCCTTGATATAAGCCGTTAAAGATTTAAACTATCATGCTTGAAAGAGTTAAATGTTTTATATAAACTGAAGCTCGATATTTAGTTAAAACTTTATTTGATGTAGCGATTTATATAGAAAGTTTGTTTTGAAAGTTTTACAGTGTTTAATGAAGTAACTATTTTAACCGATACAGGTATTCACTTAAACAAATGCATTGCATTATATAATTAGAAGTTCAGTTATTATCAGATAAATCTTAATCAGGTTTAGTCAGCATTTTTTAAGAATAAAAATACTCAGAATGACAACTAATCTATCAGTTTCTAAATTTTGCTTAAACAGCGTCTATGTAGAAACTTGTAAAAGTGCAGAGTCAGAAAAAGAAAACAAAAGCGATAGCAAAATCTTCTTTTAGATCCTACTTAATAATTTCATTTAATAATGAAAAATAATAAAGGTTTTTATTTTTCAGATTTTTCAGAAATATTATTAAAAAAAAAAAAAAAAAAAAAAAAAAAAAAATACTTTGACATTTACCACGAAAGCAAAAATAATTAAACTAAATAATAATAGTAATAGTAATAATAATAATAATAATTGCTTGTGGGAAATTTTTGAAGTTAAACCTCAGTATAACGTATTGTATGATGAAAACTTCATTAACAGCGTTCCTTTTGACGACTCCTTACAAAATTTCGATCGTATAATTTTATTCCAATACAAGGTCACCCAGCTGAAAAAGCCATTTTGCATTACTTTCATTTTAGATACTGTATGAAAGTTTGGTTCAATGTAGAATATTATCCGCAATTTAAATTCTACCAAGTTTGATTTGAGGTTGTTGCTCTGCGGTCTACATTGCATACTAATGATCAACAAACCGAGACATATAACTGAAAGTAAATTTTGAACAACTACGAACACCCATGCCTGAACTGGGACTCGAATCTGGAAACTGAAAATTGAAAGCCTGAATATTGATCATTAAACCGCCAAATGGGTTAAAAGGTATTAATAACCAAAGCTGGTATTATCTATATTAATGATAATGAAAAAAGTAATGATCGTAAGAGAGTAAATATAGATATTCACTCTCTTACGCGAATATCTATTCTAAAAACATCCTTATGAAGATACACCAAATGAAGTAAAGAGACACTTAAAAGGCATCTTTCGGAAAATTTAGACTTTTTAAAATTGAATATACGTATATATATATGCAGGGACCGATTTACTCACTTTGAGGCCCAGGGCACTCATGTTCAATGGGCACTTTTCCTCATACTTTAATATTACAAAAAACAAAACAAATCTCATATTTTTGATTCACACGCTTAAAATTTTGAATTTATTTTTCATTTTATTGGTGCGCGCCTCGGATTTAGTTAGCCTGTAAAAGTTTGGAATGCAGTATCAGTAGGATGTAGTTTTATTTGCGTTTAGCGAAAATATTGCAATTTTTTCAATGAACTGATAGTTTCCTTGGCAGATCATACCACTGATTTATATAACAATGCAGTAATACCTCCATCCATTGACGAAAAAACAAAAAACAACGATCACTATAGCAAAATTTGAAAATTTTTCATTTTAAGTATTTTTTTTTTAAACGTATGATGGAATTTCTTGGAGGCCCCTTCAGTGTAAGGGCCCAGGGCACATGCCCCTAATGCCCTGCCTTAAATCAGGCACTGTATATATGTATATATATTTACGTTGTATATATATGTATACAAATATATATGTATATATATTTGATATAAGAACTAAAAACTGAAACCAGAGGCATATATTCTAATTTGTTCCCCACTAGTTATCCTTTCTATATGTTATATATATCATTTTATAATTTCACACAATTTCAATTTTATATAAAATGATAAATAATAACTTATCTAAAATGATAAATAATAAACGATTATTTTACATTTCATTTCCAGATATTTTCATCAGACTCTGTTTAATATTCCAAAAAATATCAAATGATAAACTATATATGGATTCAACATTTATCACTATAAAACAGTTCATTGAAGAAAATTGAGATCAGAAATTTTTGCTCTGTAAAACTGGCGAAACTAAATATAAATGCAAGAGGATATTAAGTAAAAAATTTGAACTAATATTTGTATATTATAAATACAAGAAAACATTAAGTATAAAATTCGAAATAATATTCATTCGTATGTCACTGAAAGAATATGAAATTTTTCACAACACTGAGTAACTATTAGTATTATTATTATTATTATTATTAATTTGGCTCTTCATATAGAAACTGGTCAGGGAAAGGAGTGTGGATTTTTGAAAACGAATGGGAACGTTACGAATCCTGTTTAATGAATGATAAAAACGTGAATATTTCAATGTAAAAAGAACATTTACAAATATTCAACGCAAATTAGTTCTGATAATCATTTCTTCCCATGGAGAAAATTTCTCAGAAGCCACGATATACATCTGAAAACAAGTTTTTATAATTAATCGAAACAATTTTTTACAAAATTTAATAGGCAGCAAACGAGGTTCTTATATCCCGGAAACTAAAAAAAAAAAAAAAAAAAAGAATAGAATAGAATAGAAAAAAAAAAATCGGAAATATATTTATTTATTTTTATTCATTCATTTATTTATTTATTTATTATCTATTTATTTATTTTTATTCATCTATTTATTATCCTTATTACTATGATTATGATTTTTTTTTTCTTTATTTATTTTAAATACTCAACTAATAGCAGTTTTAGAAGACGATAAAACTTTCTGAAATCAAGAAATACAACAGAGCTATTTGGAATTTTTGTAAAAGTTTCTGCTATATTAGGAAAGTTTTATACAATATTTTACTGTATATTACATAAAGATAACCAATGAAATTATGGAATACACTCGCTTAAAACATGCATTGTAAAATGTGGTATTGGTGTGATCGATTGACTACACATTATTGTACAATGTGATTTTTTTTTTTTTTTTTTTAAGTGAAAAAATACAAGTATTCTTTGAAACAATAATAAAATTGTTTTAAATAAATAACTATGTATATAAAGACAAAAGAAAGATATTTTCTAAAAGTAAATAATTCTTCGTAAATGGTCCTTTCACAGTATAACTAAACTAAAACTTATATGAAAGAGATCTCTAAGAAATTAAAAAAAAAAAAAACTTTACATTTATTTAGATAGTCATTAAAAAATAAATAAATAACAGTCTTACGAAAAAGTAAATTAAATGTTTACAAATGTTTCTTACGACAGCAATTATCAAAATTGAGTTAAAATGCCTCAAAATTTGTAAATTTTTACGATCCACTGGCTTAAAAATTCCCCTGAAAGATATTTACAAGCCGTAAAAGTAAAAAAATATTTTAACTAAACTTCAAATGATCGTTTTAGAAAATTTAATAGAACACGATTATTAACAAAAACTAGTATGTTGCGGACACCACGAAACATTCTTCTATATTTTCCTAGACAAATAGGCAGTACAAATTATTTATTAAAACTATTTTTCATGATGAATAGACAATTATTTTCTCTGAAAAGTATAACATTAAATGTCGAAAAAAGTTAATTTTGTGCCTTGTAGACGTCTGAAAAAATAAATAAATATATAAACTAGTATGATGTGGCCACCACATGATTTTCTTCTATATAATTTTACACGAATTCATTGAATACAAATTATTTATTAAATTATAAATTATTTTCTATTATAAATGCAGACGATTTTTATCTGACAGAATTATATCACTAAATGCCGAAAGAAAGTCAATTTTTTGCCAATATCAAAAGAAATGATTTTTTTTTTTTTTTTTTTCCGTTAAAAGATTAAAAAAAAAAAATTATAACTTTGTTTTAAATTATCACAAATTAGTTCAACCATTCATTTTAAAGGTATTGACAAGATCTTTCGAAAGACACCCATATTGAAAATTTACTCACTCCGGGGGGGGGGGGGTCGAGGGGGGGAAGCGATGCTCCCACATGCAGTTAACTACTGCTATTATAAATAATCCATATTAATTTTACAATCACACGTTTAAAATAACTCTCATTATGTACATGTATACAAAATTTTTGTCCTATACTGCCATGTTAAAAATTTAGAAAAAATGCAATCACAGCGCCACCTGTTCAGCAATTGTTCCACAAATCTAATCAGCATTAGTTTATGTCAGGGTTCAAATAAATACCAAGTTTGGTTAAATTTCAGTTTACAGCGTCCACAAAATTTGTGATACACACACACAGACACACAGACATTTTCTAAAAACAGTCAAATCGTGTTCAGGACATCCCAAAACGTGTAAATCTATTGAAAACTAGAATTTGAAAATCTTCACGAATCCAATATTTTCTCTATATATACAGAAGAAAGTAAAAAACGCTTTTATTATTTTAATCTAAGATTGTATATATATATATATATAATATATATATATATAATTTGAATTATTTAGTACCATTGTAACACTCAGCAGACAAAAGATAGATGAAGATACCAACATAAAATTCATTTTCAGAGGAAAAGAGTTGGTATTTCAAAATACCATTTGAATGCCAAATATAATAGGCAAAAATTAATAATTTAAGAAAATTATTTAAGAAAAGCATAAATTCCAATAATAGGAATAAAAATTGAAATAATACACAATTATGTAAGCGCATTAGCAGCTGTAGTCAAAATGTATGTAATTTTTAGATTAGTGTTAATGCCAAATTAGGCCAATATTTGTATATATTTAATTATATATACAATAAGTAGTAAATTTAAGATTTTTTAAGTTCTTTAAAAATTGTTGAGAATAAACAAAATACATTTAAATATTTGCGCATAAGCAGCGTATTAAATTTAAATGTAAATATAATTTTAATTATTTAGTACCATTGTAACACTCAGTAGACAAAAGATAGATGAAGATACATAAAATTCATTTTCAGAGAAAAAGAGCTGGTATATCAAACATTCATTTAAATGCCAAATATGATAGGCAAAAATTAATTATATATATATATATATATATATATATATATATATAATGATGATCTATTAAGCATAGTAGAAGCCAAGCAACAGATACAAGATCACTGAAACACCAAATCACAGATTTATAATCCAACTATTCGTTTTAAAAATATTGACGAGTTTTTTCGAAAGATATCCATGTTAACCCCCTCCCCAAATCATGATTCTTTTTCAAGATCATTCACCGACAGTTTATATAAAGCATCATTAATAAATAAAACAATATTTAATGCAAAACATTCCCATTAAAAATAGTCTTTGAGAAAAATAAATTAACTGCGTACAAATATTTCATACGGTAGCAATATTCAGTAAAAATGTTTTAAAATCAATAGACTTTAATTGACTGAAGTCGAACTAAAAGCTAAACTTTTACGCCTCACTGCCTGGCGAAGACGTTTTTACAAGCTATAAAAATAAAAATAATAAAAATATTTTAAGTAAACTTTAAATGATTATTATCCCTTCCACATCCATTAAAAACAATTTCCATTAAACGTCACAAGGGATCTGGTTCTTAAGACAAATCCACAAAAAAAAAAAAAAAAAAAAAAACTACAGCAAATTAAAGGAGGGGGGGAAAAAATGCCTAAAATGTTCGAATAACTTTTGCGACAGGTTAATACAACTTGTAAAGTTCAAATACGAATTTTCATTACCAATCTAGAGCAGAGGAAAAAGAAAATCGAAAAACATATTCAACGAAACAGCAATGACGAATATTGTAATTTCCGTGCCTCTTAATTTTTTCGCCCTAAAACGTGTCCGGAAATGGCAGCTTTCAAAAACGAACTACTTATTTCTAGAATGTTATATAGAATGAAAATGATCCGTGAGATAATTTAGAGTGCCTTGAGACCGCCTTGACTCGATTCTTATAAAAACTTGGGTGGTCGAAAAAAAGACGTTTTTTTTTTTTTTTTTTTTTATTCACGCATCAAAAGTAAAGCATTAATATTGATTTTTTCTTTCGTATGTTTACCGGATTATTACGAATATTTGTTCTCAATAAATAAAAATATAAACAAAAAATAAAATTGCTTAGAACAATTAAAATATATACATCATTAAGAGGGGACAATACCTAATCTCGCCGGCAGCCTTCTCCCATGTTATTCTATGGGAAAATTTGTTGCTACAATTACACATTACCTAATGAATATTTTTAAATTCTGTTTTCGCAGTCAGAAAATTCATAACCGTTAAATGAGTACTCATTTTTGAAAAATTCATTTTTTTTAATTTTTACATTTTAATTTTGAGTTCAAAAATGCGATTTTTCACAAAATGCATTTTTCTCATTTTCTAATCGCAAAATGAAATACTAAAATTTTAAATAATCAATTTTTGGAAAACAAGTACTAATTTAACGCTTATGAATTTTCTAAATGTGAAAACAGAATTGAAAAATATTCATTAGGTAATGAGTAATTATGTAAAAAAATTTTCCCATAGAATAACATGGGCGAAGGCTGCCGGCGAGATTAGGTATTGTCCGCTCTTAAAAATAGAATCGGACATTACAGGATAAAAAAAAAAAAAAGACACAAGAAACAGGAAAATAGTAGCATTGTTATGTATGTAAACATACATATATTAAAAGTGAAATAGATTATTATTTTTTCTGGGAAGTACATAAGTGAATTTTTTTTTATAATATAATAGCTAAGAACTGATTATTACAACCAATCCAAACAAACGTAATTTAGTAAAAGCTAGTCATTTAGGTATGTTAAGTAAAGCACTGTGTGTATGTACATAATTGAACAGAACATTTAATACTGAAAATAGTAGTTACTCGTCAGTTATATATATTAGTTAAATAAATTGCGCATAAGAACATGTAATATATATATATATATATATTAAAATAATTCTGCTAAATATATTAAAAGATTATCGGATTACATTTTTCAATACATTTTTGCAGAAAAAGCTTGTGTAGTTAGCGCGCCTTTACCTCAATAAAAATAAATAAATAAATAAATAAATTTGAAATAATCAATAATATAATATTAATATCCATTAGATTTTTATTAAAGCAATGAATCTATTAAATTTCTACTAAATATTAGCGCTTTTTTTTTTTTTTTTTTTTTTTGTTACGCTTATTTTATTAATTAAAAACAGTTAATAATAATAATAACAGCAATAAAAATATAAAAATCAAAAAGTTTTAGATTTTGTAAATATCAATTAATTTATATTTTAGTTTCCTGACTTTGTTTAATTGCATACTGAATACGTTTTTCCTAATGCATTTGTTTCATTATATATATATATATAAACTATTATTTCTACTAGATAACTCTTAAGATAATTGATACACATAAACATGTAATTGAATTGCTTATTTTAGACTATTTTGGTATATATCCTTCCTGGTGTTTGATCATTGTAATAATAAATTATTATATTATTATTACATAATAATTCATCGTTAAAATAATCAAACACCAGGAAGGAAGACGTGAATGACAAAACAAAGAACCACATATGGATATGAAGCTTTATACAAGGCAAAATATATTTTAAAAGTTAATTTAAATTGTTTCTGAAACATTGATAGATGAGGTCCTGCATAGCAAATATTATCAAAGAATAACTGAAAAAATAATTGTAATAATATAAACTAGAAGAACGAGGAGGAGGAGCAGAGACCACCACGACTTAAAGTAAAGTGTTAATATTGGTTGGGTGTGGAGCGGGTTAAACAAGTTTTCCGGGCGCCCAACTTTTCCCATAACCTCTGCAAGACCGTAAACTAACAAAGTAAAAAGTAAAAATAAGCATAGGGTAAGTGCACAAGTGATTGACAGTTTTAGAGCAATCTCTGATATTTTTAATGTTCTAGTTATCAGAAAATATTTTTAGAAATCTTAAGTTAGTACATATGGCATGAAAGATATTCAGAACCACATATAAGTTAAAAATATATACATGTGATAACAATTATTTTTTTTATGAATTTTTATTTGACACCCACTCAGTGTTCCAGTAATTGACACTGCCAGTTTTTCATTTTATCAGTAATTGGCCCCCTATGTTCCAGTGTTTGACACTGCCAGTTATTCATTTTACCAGTTATTAGCACCCTATGTTTCAGTGTTTGACATAAAATGTTAAAAATATTATATGTAAAATATATGATTTTATTATTTTTCTTATTTATTAATTATTTCGGGATAGATGTCAATTACTGGAGCACCTACCCTAATACATAATTACTTTAAAAAAAGGGGGCAATATAAAAAAAAAACTTAACGAATGTACATATATACATACATATATATTTACATTATATAATAATAATAATAATAATAATAATAACGTAAATTAAAATATCGTTTTTTTTTTTTTTTTTTTTTTTTTCAAATCTTTCACATATATAACACATAACTTTAAATTTAAAGGCTCTCAAACATTAAAAAAAAAAAAAAAAAAAAATCTAGTTCAATAAAAACATCTTTAAAAAATGCACTCTAGTTCTAATAATATCAATAACTGCTGGAAAATCAATGTGTCATACAAAATTTCCCCCCTTGTTTTCTCTTTATTTTCAGAAACGGTAGCATTTGATTAACAAAGCTCCTTTCAAAACGTTACTAAGAATTAAATGAAGCCCGTGCTAATATAAGGTGTTGTGGCACCACTTCAAAGGTTTCAGGCGCAGTAACGCCTATTGGGTGGCGAACACCCTGTTGTAGCAAATCATAGCAAGATCTTGCTCTCCCTCTCACATTTTTTTTTTCTCTTTAGCATCACTCGAAAATATGTCACTGTTTAAAGCTTCCAATGAACTGGAAAAAGAAACCGCACAAAAATCAAATGATTTCTCCATAATGAGTTGCTTTTTTTCCCCCAGGGGTAATATTTATGCATGAAAAAGCAATGGGTTGTGCAAGCAGCTTCTGGTGTCGTAATCTGCATTTTCCTACATTTTTTTAATAATTAATTTCCTTAATATAAAATGCATCTAGATGTCTACCATATTCAATGGTCGATCCGAAATTGCATATTTGTTCGTTTAAACGCATTTTTAATACCAGTATATTTTAACACTTAAATGCCTGATTATTTTTTAAATCAATTAAAAAACGTTTTATTCTTACCTCTATTAAATAAATCACGGGAAAAATACGTTAAAAAATCATACTTTATTTTAACTATGGTTTACAGCTACGTTAAAAAGCAATTTGGTGTCAAGCGGCAAACATGAGACATTAGAGCTTCAATATTATTCTACTAATACTTTAGAAGATAAAAGTGATAAGGAAACATTCAAAAGGTGTCATCTTTAAAAAATATTGAAAAAAAAATATATGTGATTCTACTCTTCATAAAACACCAGAAAGTGAAAAAATTATCGTCTAAAATGAATTACAGCGACCACAAAAAATAATCAAAATTAAGCATATTTGGCAATTTCACACTGTTAGGCGATTGATTGTGAGTACTTGGCGGAGAAGCAAAACACGGTTCTGTTCGTACACGGCAATCTCGGTGCTAGCGAACTTATCGCCTAACAGCGCTAAATAACCAAAAATGCTTAATTTTGATAATTTTTTAAGGTCGCTATATTTCATTTCAGTCGATCACTTTCTGGTGTTTTATGAAGAGTAGAATCACATATATTTTTTTCAATATTTTTTGAAGACGACACCTTTTGAATGAGTGAGTATGTTGCCAAAAGGCAACAGACGGCCTTTACGGGTTAACCCCTTGGGTACATTTGACGAATAAGCTTTGTCATGCACTTGCTTTGCCTTAAAAACGAATGACGAGTATAATTCGTCATAAAAATTGGAACAAAATTAAATCCAGCCGTCACAAACTATAAATAAATAAATTGGTACCCAATAAATTGATAATAATAATAATAATAATAATTGGTAACAATTGGTCAATAAATTGGTAATAATCAAATAAATTTGTACTCTAGGGGTTAAAATAATTTTCTTTGTCTTATATAATTGAAGAATTTTAGCCTTTATAAAAAGCAAGATGTTTTCTACAAAAATTATGGTATTTAAAACGCCTAAAAGTGGAATTTAAAAAGTAGAAGTAAATATTTTGGTGAATAACATAATTTTTGTGAAATATTTATTTTTAAGTGGAAAAAAATATCTCGCAAATTTCCATGTTAAATAGTCACTTTATATAATGCTTAATATCAAGTTAATAGTGTTCCACCGAACCAAGAATAAGCAGTTGTATGAAATAATACTGAAAACACGGAAAATTTTTATAGAAGAGACATTTTTATAAAACAATATTATGTGACAGGGTAGTTTTTATGAATTTGAAGAAGGGACGAACACATTTGCTAATGACATTTGAGAACGGAATATTTATAATTTCTATTACGATTTTTTTCCCAAATATTTGACAGATAGAAATAAACAAGATGTAATTATTTAAGGTAATGATTTTTTTTTTTTTTTTTTTTTTTAGTATATATTGCTGAAATGGTAATTTCTTGTTTAAGTGCTTTAAAATATTTTGCAGGTTTCAAAGCATAAAATATTGTGTCGCTAAAACGAATTCAGTACCTAAAACTAATGTTTGACTGCATACATTGATAAAGATTATAGAAGATTATAGAAGATACCTAATTCTAGAAATTGATTTTTGTTACATTCCCATACGTTTCATTAAATTATTTACTTATAATCCGGGTTTTGGACCCGCTCACAACTCCCCCCCCCCCCCCCCCCCAAAAAAAAAAAAAAAAAAAAAAAAAAAAATTAAAATAAAATAAATAAATAAATAAATAAATAAATAAAAATAAAATAAAACTTAATAAACCTATTCTAAATGTGTTTTAATGGGATTTTTAAATCTTATAAAAAATTTTTACTTTTTTCTTTTTTAAACCTTTTATTATTTACTTGACATTATTATATAACCCCATCTGCATTCTACATAACATAGCATATCATATTACCGACATATATACCAGTTTGAGATTATATAATTTTTTTTCAATTTCAACGTAAAAAAAAAAAAAAAAAAAAAAAAAAACTTTCATTTCAACCAATAATACAATAAAAACCCTTAAGAAAAGCTTTCCTATCTTCAATATCTCTTTTGAACGAAACAGTTAAAAAAAAAAAAAAAGAAGAAGAAGAATGAAGAATGAAAATAAACGAACAAAATTGCAAGTTATTTTTGTATTCGTAAGTCATGATGCAATCTACAATATTAATAATAATAATAATAATAATTTGCCTAAAATTCTAAAACTTTAACAACAAACATTAAACTAACAGTATAATATATTGACCTTACAAGGTCATGAATAAAATATGTCAGTATCAATATTATAACATTTTTTTTTCTCTTTACCCATACAAAAAATATATAATTATTTGTAATATAAAAAAAATGTACATGCAAGAGTTAAAAACTATTTTACTTTTGTAACTAGTTTTAATTTTACACAAAATAACTTAATAAAAAATTAAATCAAAATTGTAATAAAATACTTAATAGAGTAAAGTAAGAGTTCATTTTACTTTTATTCCACAGTTCAGATCGAACCAAATGTTAAGAATATGAAGTTCATTTATTTTTGAATTAATATTATAATTGCTATTATTGTTGTTATTATTTAGTCTAAAACTGTTTTCTTTTGGAATAAAGCTTAAAATTCAAACCCAATAGGTTTAATATAAAAAATAATAAAAATAAATAAATAAATAATAAAATTAATACATAACCCGCCCCCTTCCCTCCCAAGAAAAAGAAAAAAAAAAAAAAAACGAGTTCTTTAAAACCTTGCTTACAATAATACAGCAATCACTTAACCATCATAAGCAAGTCAACCACACTCGTAGAACTTAATACTCTTTCTCAAGATATTAGAAACCAATTTGTTTAAAATAACAACCACTTTTAACCTACCACTCAAAACAGATTAATAATTTAACAGTAAATAAATTAAATTGGCTTTAAATTGTACATTTTAAAAACAAATAATGAAATTGAAGTAACAAAAATTGAAATCAATTAATGAATCGTAATAAAAATTCAAAAGAACAAATTAAGCATGGGAAACAATAATAAAATACAAAGGGAAAAAAACTGTTTCTTTTATATTATTAATATTTTTACTTGTACTCAGAAGATTTAACGCACCAGAAAAATCTTCTAAGCTCTTGAAAGTGGAGAAATGTTACTCTTGAAAGGGGAGAAAGTCCCCTTTCCCCTCTCTGTCTCTCTTTTTTTTTAAAAAGGGGGAGGGGGGGTGATGATTATTGTTAGACTAATTTTCTTTTCTTTTCTTTTTTTCTTTTTTTTTTTTTTTTTTTTTTCCTTTTTATTGCTATCATTGTCTTTTTTTTCTTTTACACATTGGATTATGATATAAATATGGCGCTATCAAGTTACAATAAAACACACCAATGTTAGCACCGTAAAACTTACTAATCCTTTTTCAGGTAGAAACAACACGTGGCAGCTAATGGAACAGGGTTGACCGTATTATCTTTCTTTCCGATTTCTAATGTGAAAATTACAATTTTGTAGAATTGATATTACAACAAAAAATTGAAAACACAATATCAATTATAGGCGTTCCCGGTTAATATTTAGAAAACTAAATTTAGATCAAACAAATCTAAAACAGCAAGTGAAAAAAAAATTTTTTTTTTTTTTTTAAATAGCTATTTAGGGTTGATCCATGGCAAAATATTGGAACACATCAAAATAAAATAAAATATAAAGTGGTTTTTAATATAAATTAATCAAATTATACATAAAATGTCAATATTTTTGCATCCCACAATTTTCAAGCACACATCGTACTTTCATGTAATTTAATGGATTTTTCTTTAAACTTAATTTAAATGCAAATAACATATTTTTCATGATTTCAAATCAAGAAATTTAAGTAGAAGCATAAGACAACTTCCAAAAGATTTAATTGATTTAATTTAATTTATTTATTTCAATTCCTTATATTTCCTGGAATATTGAAATTAAAGAAAAAAAAAAATCTGACATTCACATTTCTTTGTATAGCGAGAAATATAATTACAATTTCACTTTTAAACACTTACATACATATTAAATATTTTTTATTACAAAAAATATTATTATTATTATTATTATTTTAATTTTATATCAACAATTTTTAAATTTTTAAAAAAAAATTCAATTTTTTTTTTTTTTTTTTGTTTTTTTTTTTTTTGTTAAGTATCGGCAATTTTGAAATACTTCAGAGATATTATAACGAATACATTCAGTTATATATCCCAGTACTTCTCAATATAAACCGCAGAAAATTATTTTTTCCCCCGATAACCTAGAGCAAGGTTGCCAAACTTTTTGAAGCGGACAGAACATAAAATCCTACAAATAATTTTACAAAATTCTGAAAAATAAATTATACAGGGTGGCTAGCATTTAAACCTTTTCAAATTCCCTGACTTTTCCCTGACTATTTTTCGAGATTTTCCTCCATTTTTCCCTGACTCTCACTGTTTATTTTCGATGAAAATTTCACGACATTAGCAAAAAATTTAGCGATTTAAAATATCATTAATAATTTAATGATTAATATAGCTATTTTCACAAAATTTGATAAAATTCCCTGACTTTAAAGGAAATTTCCTGACTATTCCCTGACTTTTCCAGATTTTCTAAATTCCCTGATTCTTGGATTTTCCCTGACTGCTAGCCACCCTGTTATAATAATTAAGTATGCAAAATTATATATAAAAAATTCTGTAAAGTAAATTACAAATAAGTTAAATAGTTTGAAATGGGGGTAAAAATAAGCACGGAATAAACATAAAATTGGTTTATAACTTAACTTATAAATTAACTTTGGACCAAATAGATATCATCCCTTCAAACGCATCTTCTTTCCAAGACATTTATAGGACATCTTGAGGATGAAATAGACACCATTAGGCTGCAATGTGGACGAAAGGGGTATTTTTAGGATGAACTGTGGATAAACGTGTTTGTAGGAATATCTGTCTGTCTAAACTTTTCTTTCAGATATTTAGCCTTAAGAAACCAAATCAAATATGAAAAAGTTATAGTTTTAGAAGTTTGAAAAATTGCATATATTTCTCTCTCCAACAGAACGACGCCCCTCTCAAATTTTGGAGTTTTGCAGTTGTTATATTTTTGAAGTAAACTTCACAGTTTTTGGTAAGGAAACTAAATTTTTTATGTAGATTTTGAATATAACTTTAGAATTATTCTAGTTTTTAAGCTTTTTGGTTTGTCACTTGTGGTTATACTTATCCCAGGAATTTCGTATGTCCAGGAAGTGTAACCTAGGTATAGATGTATCAAGCAATTCAACTGCATCACCTATATATTTTTTACTTTGATTTTCAGTTTTGTCTTTTAATTTTTAATGAAATCTAATATCCTGAACTTTTAAAAGTTTTTTCGGACTGTTAAAACGCTTAAGTTGTGGTAGTTGGGGGCGTACATGAAACTTGTCAATAACACTATATCTCAACCAAAAAAAAAAAAAAAAAAAAAAAAGTTATTTTATTGTAAAACATTTTTCTTACAAAATGAGAAGATTTTAAAAAGAGTGTATGTAATGTAATAAAAGGCACTTGAAACTATGTAGGTGTTTTAAAGTACCTTTTACTAAGTTATTTCATTGCTATTTTTAATACCTAAACAAAATAGATTATAAATCAGTGAAAATTCTTCTATTCCTTGACGCTTATGGATGGGCTCTCTGTATCCCACATACATCAGCACATTAGATGGTGGAAAGATACAGAAATAGTATACAAACGACTTTTTTTTTTTTTTTTTTTTTGAGAAAGCAGATTTTATCGTAACAATAGATAAAAATCTGCTTAGATTACTGGAAGATACGAAATTGAAATTAGCAAGTTTAGGTATACCTGATATATACAACGATTTCTATCATAGGTGTAGATGAGTGTTTTATGACAGATTAACAACTATGCACTTTGGAAAGCTTATATAACTTTTCTTCTCTTTCATTCTTTCTTTTCTATTTTTATGCTTGAAGTGAGATAAAAAATATGCAACAAAAAGTAATGTATGCTTTAGAATGCAATTACACACTCAATTAAAGGTAAACTCTATAATTTAAACGGCAACTGCTCAATGAGAAAATATTATAATAATAATTATTATTATTATTATTTTGAAAGTATCAACAATTAAAATAGTCATCAGAACAACAATGCATAAACGATAAAGTTACTCGTACAATAAAGTCAATAAAAAGAGAAAATTACTTCAGTACATTCTTTTACCTTTTTTAATGTATTAAAAAGGCACATACAATATATTTGATCTCATTATAAATGACGTCATTTTTGCGTTATGAAAAATTACGTTATGAAAAATTTTATTTATTTTTTCCTTCCTATTTTTTTTTTTTTTTTAATTATTATTATTATTTATTTGCTATTTGCTTCTTTTTCTTTAACATTTTCTAGATTTTAAATTTCTTCAAATATAGTACATGCATTTATTTTTAATCTTCCTTACCAATTTTTATTTTATCTATGCAAATGAGATGAGATTTACACACACATTTAATTTTATTTGCAATCCGCTACATATTTTTGTGTCATTTTACACATTTTTAACTTTTTCAAAATCAAACCACCAAAGCTTAAAAATATTAAAACAGCCAAATTAAAATAATAATAACTTGAAAGTATTTGCGTTATCCTGCGAGCAATTGAAAATCGTACATCTCCACTAAAATATATGATATTAAAATATTTTACTAAGTAAGGAGCCTTTATAAAATACCCTCGAACTTAACATGATCAATCACTTTTTTTTTTTTTCTAACTTGAAATTTATGGTTAAAATAGAATCTTTGCTTGCCTAATTACGCTGATCATCAAATTCATCAAGAACCACGATTATAAATTTGACCTACATGTCGCTCACGCATCTAATACCGCAATTTATCACACATAAAAAAAAATGGGGGGGGGGGCGCTAGGCATTACAACACTGCGAAAAAGCATCCCATAAAAGAGGCCTACCTAAGAAGTGGAAGGGGGCTAATGAAAACAGCCACTGTATTAAATTATGTTTGACTTTTCTATGAAGCCCTATATTAAAACATTATACGGAAATCAAAGAATGTATAAAAATAATGTTTGACTTCTCACAGTATAAAACGAAGCCTTATAGAAGGCGTTATACGGAAATAAAAGAATAAAAAAAAAAATAAGCTTAGATAGGGCTTAAACTGGTGTTTTGAGCAGTAGGAGGTAAGCATTATTCTCACATTTCTCAGAATCGACTTAAGGGATTCAAGTATCCGTCTGAGCACTTTTAAAAACTTGAAGTAATTTAGATGGCACGAACTTTGATAGTTAAGTGAGGTATGAATAAATTATTGAATTCTAATAAGAAAAATGTTTTGATTACCTAAGCTTTTCTCTTCAATTTTAAAGAAATTAGAAAAGCAAGGTATCATGTAACATTTATTTATTAATATTTTTATATGAATACTGTGATCATATACACATCACATTAATTACACTGATCTGCGGTGATTTTTTTTTTTTTTTTTTTTTTTTTTTTTCAATTTTTTTTTTTAATGCTGATAAAGGAAAAATTATTCAAAAATTTCCCTCACGTACAGTTTTGGGATTTTTTTTTTTTTTTTTAGCTTAAAGCTCTACTTTTTGAACTCCCATCTGAGTTATTTCTCCGTAAAATCTAGGAGATGTAGGTGAAGAACAAAAAGAGCTATCTCATCAAGACACCAAAGAAAAGTAGAAGAGGTATCAGGGACGATGGAGTATTAACATGTTAGCAGATTATTATTGGATCTTACACAGGGAATTCCCCCTCCCTTCGAAGCACCCCAAGCAGTGCACAAGAGAAAAAGCTCTAAACGGGGTTTTGATGTAGTAAAGAAACACCTTTAAAAGGTAATGTGCAAATAATAGTCTATTTAAATGTGTTTTATCAGGGCCCGACTAAAAAATTTTTGTTTCCCGGGCACTTTAAAAATTTCGTGCCCCCTTAGAAGAGCAAGAGTTCTCCCTCATCCCCCCTGCCCCCCCCCCCCCCCAAAAAAAAAAAAAAAAAAAAAGACCGATTAGTAATATACCCCAATTTTTAGCAAGCGAAAAAGCAGATCGAAAAAAAAAAAATCAAAAATTTAATCTGATTTTGTTTTAGGCCAGGTTCTAAAGACAAATAAAATTACCCCCAGTCAATTTAACGACAGTTTTTATTTTAAAATTTCATTAATGTAAGTGAAATACGGTTGAGTTAAAAAAAAAAAAAGGAAGATTTAGACTATATATTTTAGCCATTAGTAAAATTTTGTGCCCCTCAGAAATTTCGTGCCCAGGGCACTAGCCCCGGGTGCCCGTGCGATAGTCAGGCCTTTTGTTTTACACATAAAGAGTTTTGAATTTGTAATAGACTCTGTGAAAATTGAATTCTTCCGATCTTCATCCTTGATTTGTGAAAAATCCTTATGTGATAGGAAGAAACGACAATTATTTCTAAATTCAGTCATCAAAATACATTAGAGACGCCCAAAGCAGTGCCAAAAAAAAAAAAAAAAAAAAAAAAACACTTTAAAGTGCGATTTCGCAGAACTGTGTTATAAAACGAATAAAGAAACAATTCATTAAGGTATTTAATTAAACAAAAATCGTATTTTAACACTTTTGCGACCGCATGCTTTTGTCTTTCTGACAGAAAGGTCGCCTGTGGGCATTGTTCTCCCAAGTTACAATATTTTGGTACAAAATTTTCTATATTCAGATTAATATTACAAATGGGTATACATTATAATTATACTCTTTCTAATCAAAGTATTTATATCCATAGTACATTGGTTGTACAAATATTAATATTGTGTATATTTTTAAGAAATAAACGACATACGAATTGCAAAGGAAACGCCCACTGGAGGAGTTACAGATTTACAGATGACGTGAATCTACGTCAACGGTCGCGAAAGTGTTAATATATATATATTAAAAAAACAGCATTGTGAGTGCATAAATACGTCTTCGAATTATCCTAATAAAGATGTAAGAGTACTTATACACTATTTTCAGACAATTGCTTCCAAAGCTTGGAAAAGGTAAGGTGAGCAAATGTCCTCATTTTCTGAGGACAGCCCTTTGTTTTGGAAGCATTTTTCTAAATTTTGTAAAATTGTAGAACATTATTTTACTATAAAGGGTTTTAATCTGGTCACCATAGGAATAGGCCACAAATAGAGGGCAACATCAAAATAATATATTTATATTTAAGCAGAATTTCACTTTAATATTCAACGTTTCCAATTTAGCGAAAATGTCATTTATTTTAAATATCTTTTAACAATTATCTTCGAAAATAGTTAAGTAAAATAAGTTTAATTATTTATGCTTCTACGAGTAGACTTCCCCCCCCCCCTCCTTCTTTCAGTTCGTACATTTAAAAGCATAAATAGTGATTGATAATATTTAAGTCATGATCGGAAATTAGTAGTTTACCTTGACTCTGACCTTGTCAAGTTGCAAAGTGTCTGACTTGGAAGGACCGATCTTCTCGTGTAAAAGAAGTGTGTAAGTTAATAACTTGAAGAGAAAATAAGATGGAGAAAGCAAAAGCGAAAAAAAAAAAAAAATGGTTTATATAGTTTTTACGAACAGGGATATTTTCAAGATATTATATAAAAAATACAATAGATACCACTATAAATAGATTATCAATTCCTTTTTATTTTAATGATTCCAAAGTTTTCTTCTGTGTATGTGTGTGTGTGTGTGTGTGTGTGTGTGTGTGTGTGTGTGTGCATTTATGGTATCGTTTATAATAATCTTATTTTAATCTCGCGGTGTATATCCTTTAACTTAACATAACAATTATTCATCATATCTTTCACATGCTAATTTAAATCTAAATTTTTATGCGTTTTATTATAATCAAAAAGAAATGTATTTAATGCTAGAATGTATTAGATCCATATTCATGATTATTATACATTATCATATATACATTATACTACTTTCATGGGAAGATTATTACAACTTATCATATCTAGACTGTTTCAAATCTACTTAAGAGAAAAAAGAAAATGATAGAAAGATATGAATATAAAATATATTATTTAATAACAGCTACCAAATATAATAAAAAGTAACTTGTTCTTTATGTTTTCGTATTAAATAAATTTAAAATATAGGTAATACATACTTGCCAACCATCTCATTAATAACCGTACAATTGTTAACGCCCCCTGAAAAAACGCCCCTTTTCTCATACCACTATATTTTTAGAGTTTTTCTCTCCAAATGTTGTTACGATTAAATAAGACTAAAATTACCCAAATAAATTATCGGTGTGAAAAAAAAGGCGGGTACTAAAAATTGTACGGTTCATAATGAGATGGTTGGCAAGTATGGTAATACCTATAAATCAATTAGAATTACTAAATCTGTAATATTATTTTTTTTTTTAATCGCTATTTTGAAATATCAGTATAAAGAATTAGATTTTTTATTAATCATGACAGACAATTTTACATTTCAAATGCACAAAGTCCCTACCAATTTATATCTTTTTCTCACTGTCTTTTAGTCATTTATTTTATTTTTTATCGTTATTTTCGAAATGGCTAAGTTATTGATATTAAACTTTTATTTATTTATTTATTTATTTATTTATTTATTTTTTTTTTTTTTGTAATGCGCAAACGTTAACTAATAAAAAAAAAAATATTGTTAAAAAAAAAAAAAAAAAAAAAAAATCACATAAAAATACATTGAATAACTTTTAAAAATTAATTTTCTTATAGTATAGTTATTACTATTAATTATCAGACTTACAAAGATACATTCGTTCACTTCTAACTCAAATTTTATTGTAATAAAATCAAAGATTACCAATAATACCAGTTATAAATAATTGCGCCTGATAAAGATTCTCGATTTCTAATATTATTTTAGAAAGGGAAAATTTTAATAATGCTTAAATGAAGGATAAGCATAAAAAGATGTTTATAATCGATTAATTATTTGGTGTGTCACTCATACAACTTTCTCTTACCTTGCCTTTAAATATACTATAAAGCCAGATAACAAATTAAAAGGGTAAGATCAGAAGTAAATTAGCAGTAAATTTTATAAACTATTTTATTTAACATATGTTTCCGTATGAAGTGGGCTACTGCCCCTTACCGCTGATTTGAATATAGTATCTACATTCATAAAATTTTTAAAACAATTCTTAAGTTTAAAATTATTCAGACAGCTTTCACACACATCACACTTTAAAGCTAACCAATGTTGGTTAAAATTTCCTAGTGGAACTCTTATTCGATCTTCAAAATACAAACTTAAATTTCCTATTTGTGTTTAAGACATGCGTAAAAAAAAAAAAAAAAAAAAAAAAAAAAATTATATTTCGTATATAGAGAACTTTAAAACGCATAATCATAGCGAAATATATAAGTGTTAAATTTTTGACTTCAAACAGTACTACGCCTACCACATGGGTATGAAATAATAATTATTTCTAAACAGTTTTCCTGGACTTAGTAAAATATAGTAAAACACTTAAATTTATTACATTCCTTAATTTTGGTTAACTCTGTATATTGTTTACAAATTATACACACACACATCACATACTTTACTTACATTTAGTGCAATATGAAAAACATACAATACAACTTAAAATGGACTTTCTGCAATTTTCAAACACAACACTAATATATCCCTATTCTTTTGAGCAGCCTTGTAAGCGGGTGATGAACGATTTTTGTTCCATATTCTCTACAAAACATGTTTATATATATATATATGGTCCTTTATTTACTTTCTCCGTCATTAAGTTTAATGGTCCTTTTTTATTATTATTATTCATGTCGGCGTAAGTAATTTAAATTGTTTTTGTCTCTTATTGGTTCTTAATCTGTATCGCAACAGTTTTGTGTCAGTCTTACCTATATGCTACAATCAGTTCTATTTTTATTGTGTTGGTATTGTTTTGTATCTATTAATTGCTAAATATTAAGGTTAAATTTTATTACGATAACTATCATTTATATATATATATATGTTCATTTCATATTGATTAGTGCATTCTAAAGACGTTGAATTGTACCTAGCAGAAATTTCGCCCATAGGCGTAACACATACTACATCTGTTAGATGACTCTATACACGAACCATTTTCTGATTTCAGTGAAAAAATTAGTGTACCATCTCTATATGATTATACAGATTTAGAATACCGAGTTTGGATTTTCTGCTTTCATTTTTCGTTGACTTATGCTGATAACAGACAGACATATAGAGAAACACACAGATAGTGTTGCCAGATTGGAGACTTTTTTTATTCAACAGTCACCAGTAAATTTAAGAAGTGATATTTGATACACATAATAGATGATCAAGTTTCGAAGTGATTAGGCAACCGTCACAATTAATATTTAGTAGTGGCTATTGAAGAAAAAAAAGTCCCCAATCTGGCAACACTGCACATAGACCAACCGCTAAAAATCCGATTTTCAGATTTAAGGGACATTAAAATGTGTAAATATAAATATAGCACGAACTCAATCTCGAAAATTCGAACTAAAATCAGTACTTTCTCTACCATAATATGAATAAGAAAAAATAAGCAAAGAGAAAATTAACATCGTGTATCAAATAAATTTATTTGTTGCGGTGAAATAGATTTAATTTATGCTTTATTTATCGAACTATAAATGCAGAAAGACATATTTTTACTGGAAAATTCATAGTAAAACGGAAAAAAAATAATAATAATAAATAAATAAAATAAAGGATGTTGAAACTAATATAAAATATTACGGTGTTTATTTTCATTATTTATGATTTAAAAATAATAATAATAATAATAATAATAATTTTCACTCAGTAAAATAATCTCGCACAACTTCTAAATTTTTAACTTAAAAAAAAAAAAAATGAAAAGTTCATTTAAAAAAAAATCTACATAATATTACCGGCAATAAATTCTATACTGGCTCGAGTAAAAGCATACGATTCGAAGAAAATTTCAATAAACTTAAGAAATGAATATTAGGGTATTACAAAAACAAAAAATAATGCAATATAATTAAGCATACGACCCGTATAAATTTTTTAAGAAATTTTGAGCTTCTTGAGGATATATATTCCTTAAGAAACCCCCCCCCCCCTCCCTTTTTTATTTAGCTGCAAAAGTTCTACACACAAAATAATTTGAGTCTAAAGTTAAGGAAGAAAATGAAATTAAAAATATTTCTAAACAATTAAAAACATGAATGCATAATGAAATTAAGAAATAAGTTATTTTGAATTTACACCGCAAAAGTTAGTTATTAGCAGCTCAGTAATTATTGTACTTTCATAATGAAGAGAAATTATATTTCTATATAGAAAAAAAAAAGTTATCTTCCCAAGAAACTATATATGTAAATAACCGCATAAAGTAGATCTTATATAAGGAGTGCCATGTTAACGCCAAAATAATTACAAAGCAAAACCGTAAAATTAAAAACTACAAAGATAAAATAAAAAAAGAATCTCTTGACGCTAGAGCCGTTTTTTCTTATCTTATAAAGCTTAATACAAAAAACTTAATTACCCAGATTCGCTAAGAAAAAAAGAATTAAAAAATAACGAATTAAAAATTATTCTTAATTAACATGCAAATAAACTGCAAAACAAGGAGAGGTTTAATTACTGAGATATCTTCCAAAATATAGTCTATTTTACATGTCAAATTAATATTAAAATATTTTGCAGATTAGCACACCTCTTGAAGTATTTTAACCTTTTTTTATTTAAATATTTCTGACACTTCCCAGACTCTCAGAAGAAAAAAAAAAAGGCGTATTATATTGAAGTTTATGACAGGTCTTATAATTCATTCATCGACTAACTGAAGAATGAAGAAAATAATCTCTGTTGACAATGAACAATGGAATATAATTTATAAAAATTTTATATTAATAAAAAAAAAAATAATAAATAATTTGATAAAATGTTAACATTTCAAAATTGGCCTAGAGAACATTTTATAAAAGTTTATTATCAAAATATAAAAAATAATTATATATAATAACATACTTTTAAATGGAAAATTAAATATAGTAACAACGTTTGTAGTTATTAAATATTTAGTATTTAAATAAAAATTAACAACAGAAAAAAAAAAAAAATCTAATTTAATTTTAAAAGTATATAGTAAAAAAGGATCAATCACTTTTTAAATGTATATAAAAGTATTTTTTTTTTTTTCTTTTCTTTTTTTTTAACTTTGTTGCAGTATTAGTATCATTTTATTTGTTATAAGACAAAATCCAGAAATGTGTGAAATTCTAATATATAGAACGTCCCCCCCCCCTTCCCCCCAAGAACAAAACAAAGATTCAAGAAATGCGAATAACTATCCGCGCAAGATATTTACAATTATCATCTATAATCTTTTAACAAATTCCATTTCGTTTTACAGTGATATTTTCACTTATATTAATTTCTTAAAATTTGATGTTAACTTTTTTTTTTACTTATAATTTTTCTTTCTCATTTTCTTTTTTGTTTATATATGAAAAATATATCAGAAATTAAAATAATCCATTACTTTTTACAAGCATGAATTTAATGAAAATTACATAATTTCCTCCAATGTAAAACATTAGCGCTTGATGAAAGGACAATAGAATTGTAAAAAAGTTAAATTTCTTCAAAATAAAATATCCCTTTTAAACTTTTTATAGAATAAAAAAATAATAATAATAAATTAAATTGAGTTTGCTTTAGAAATCAATCCTATAATTCCTTGATGTCGAAAGTTCATTTTCAGAAACAATTTACTTAATTAACGAAATACATTATTTTAGCAAAAATGAACACGAAAAAAATATATAATTGAGACACGAAAGAAAAAATATATAAATTCAAAAATCTGATTAAGAAAATATTGAGAAAATACAACTTGGATAATGGTCATAACAACCACCATTTAAAAGTCTTTCATCAATTTTATGAAATTTCTATTTTAAGGCTATTAGAAATTAGAAAGAATTTAAACTAACTTTCGTCATGAAATCATTATATTCCTTAATATCGCAGGTTCATTTTCATAAGCAATTTATACTTAAATAGCGAAATACTTTATTTATGTAAAAATGAACCTGAAAGAAGTATAAATGAGATATGAAAAAAGTATATAAATTAAAATAATAATAATAATAATTACTGAGCAAAGTGTAACTGAATGATGATCATCATAATGAACACCACTTTAAAAAATATATATTTCTCATACAATTTGTGAACTTTTTTGTTTTAAGTCTATCATACATTCAAAAGCCTGGTACAGAATTTAATATGTATAATTTAAACTAACTTTCGTCGTAAAATCAATCATACTATTTTTTAACATCATATATTCATTTTCAGAAGCAACTTACTCAAATAACAAAAAACATCGTTTAAGTAAAAATTATCAGGAAAATGTATATAAACGAGACATGTAAAAGTATATAAATTCAAAAATCTGATAAAATAGAATTTATTGAAATATAACTGAATGATCATGATAATGACCATCACTTAAAAATAATTATTTCTCATAAATTTTATGAACTTTCTTTTTTAAACCTATTATAGATCTCAAAGAGATTAAAAAGAATAAGTTTTAATTTAAAATAATAATTCTGAATTTAAACCAACTCTAGTTGTAAAATTAAACCTAATACTCCTTAATATCGTAGGTTTATTTTCAGAAAAAAAAAAAAAAAAAAAAAAATCTGCTAAAATAACGTAAGATTTCAAAGTAAAGATGAACATGAAAAAAGTATATAAATAAGACATAAAAAAGTAAAAAAAATTATAAATCTGATAAATTTAAAAAGAAAAGTATAAACTGAATGAATACCACTTAACTATTTCTCACAGATACATAAAGTTCATATATTTTATGATCTTTCTACATTATAACAGATAGTTGAATTTGATATTTTAAATATTCTTTTCCTTCCTCTTATATATATACATATACTTTTGATCTAAATATCAATTTTAAGAATAAATTTAATGCACTGACTGACAAATAATGCAAATGGCTTATTTTGAATTGTCAGCAAATTTAAAAATTTTGAATAACTAATAAAAAAAAAAAAAAAAATTAATAAAAAAGACTAAGTCTAATTTAAAATGAATGGAAAAAATCTTAGGGGACAATTTGAGTAATAACGCATAAAATGAACGAAAGCCAAGTATATCATAAGAAAATCTGTAAAAGTATTGCTTACATCCTCCTTTCAAGAATATTTAGATTTGCTTTTTTTAATTATTCTAAAATAAATAAAACAGATTAAGAAGAGAATAAAGAAAAAAATTGGTCATATTTATAAATATACATATATATCTCGGAAAATTACTGTTTGTCTTTAAAAAATTATGTAGATATACTTTAAAGAATTTTTAAAACAAATCAACAAATTTACGAGTGTTGGATATAAGCAAGAAGCATATATATATATATATATATATATATTAAACAAATTGGTAGATTTTTCACTTCTACTTCAACATTAAATTCGTTAATTAGTTTTAAGAGTTTTGTAAACTAAATCAAGGTAATCCTTCAAAGTCAAAAAATAATTTTCGAACAAATATTTTATTTTTATAAATTAGTCTTCTCTCTTTAAGCACTTTTATAAACTTCAGAATAAATAAAGAAATCTAACTAGTCTTCAAAGGAAAGTGTAAGCAATGTTTTATACACTTCATTTTCTTGTATATGCATACTTCTTAAAAACGGACAGTACCTAATCCCGCCGACAGCCGTGGCCCCTGTTATTCTATGGAAAAATTTGTTTCTATAATTACTCATTACCTAATGAATATTTTTCATATCTGTTTTCACGTTTAGAAAATTCATAAATGTTAAATTAGTACTTATTTTCCAAAAATTGATTCTTTAAATTTTTAGTATTTCATTTTGCGACTTAAAAATGACAAAATTAAATTTGTGAAAAATCGCGTTTTTGAACTCAAAATTAAAATGTAGATTTTTTTTTTTTTTTAAATCAAATTTTCGAAAATGAGTACTCATTTAATGGTTATGAATTTTCTGACTGTGAAAACAGGATTAAAAAATATACATTAGGTAATGAATAATTGTGGAAACAATTTTTCCCATAGAATAACATTAGCCACGGCTGTTCGCGGGATTAGGTAATAATCCCCTCTTAAGCACGAGCTAGTATTACTTAGAAAGACCCCCACGAGGCACATTCCAAGGCCTAGGTCCCGAGCGCGAATAATTTGTCTAAATCCCTTTACCCCACCAACTTTTCTTTAAAGATTTATTTAGTTTTACTTTAACCACCTTAAAAAAAAAAAGAGAATGCACTAAATTTTAACTAGATTTTCTAGGTTTCGAAATTTGTTCTATAAAAAGAGTGATTAAAAAAATTTCTTGGTATTATTTTTCGACTAAATCTTTACAAATTTCAGATTTTTTTTTTTTTTTTTTTTTAACATTTTTAAATAAATTCTGTGTATTTACTTTAAAAACAGGAAATCAGAGTAATATCATAATTCCTAAATCGTAAACGAAATAACATATTATTAAATAGAGTAAAGTAATTCAATTTGCGAAAGCTATTTATCAAATTGCAATTATTATCGAGCTGTGAAAAAAATAAAAATAAAATAAAATAAAATAAATACACAAATTTATGTAAATTTACATAATATGAACTTATATCAAAAACAAATTAAAATTTAAAAAAAAAAAAAAAAAGTAATTATAATTAATTTGAATATTTTAGATACTATGTAAGATTTATTTTAAAATACTACTACTTCCCCCACCCCTTAATTACTATTTATATTCATAAAACTAACCTAGTATGCATAGTAAAAACTGTGATTGCTGATTTTGTCTTGTATAATTTTTAAAACTATGAATGCAAAATAAGATTAAGTTAAATTCTAGTTGGAAAGGTTTATTCCTTTCCTTTTTTCTTTTCCCATACTTCGTAAACTTTGTTATAAAAACTTACCATCTAAAATGCTTAGAAGTATATTTTCGCGAGATGAAAAAGAAAGAAATGATAGACTCAGAATTATATTTTAAAATTAGTGTATCACTTTAAAATTCAAGTTAAGTCAATGTTTTGGCTTTGGTATTTAACATAACTACACTAGTTTGTTGCATTAAACTATTACCGATGATACGTTAGAATTAGTTGGGGGAAAAAATAATGGTTATTTATGCTTTCAATTTAAGTATTTAAGAAATTTATGCATATTGATAAGTTTTTTTCTTTTTTTAATTGTGTAACACATTTTTTCTTAAAATAATAATGATAATAACAATAATAATAATAATAATCGTAAACGTGTTTTCGAGTTTAAAAAGTCATCGACTTGGGAAAAACGTTAATAATTTATTTAAAATCTTTAAAAATAATGATAAAAATAAATAAATGTATGATGCTAAAGGATTTTCAAGACCACCCTTAAACGCTCATAATTCATATATATCAATATATATGTAATATATATATACATATTGAATTAGTTTTCATATAGTATCTTTATCTTTTTTTATTCCACTATATGATAACTTAAGCGTATATTTTCTGAAATATACAAATTAAAAAATAACTTTTAAAGTATTTTATTACTATCGTTTTTAAAAAATTATGCTTGCTCTCAGAGGTAAATTCAGAATTAAAATATTTCTGCAAATTTTTTTTTTTTTTTCATACCAAAAATGTTTATCAATTATTTACAAACTATTTACCAATGAAAATTTTTACATTTTGTTTACATGTAAAATACAAATTAAATAAATATTTTGTTTTATAAAGTGTGCATGGATATCTTTATAATTGCTTTATCTGCACACGTTACATTCTTATAATATTTTAATTTAGGCAAAATATGTCAAAAAAGCTTTTAAAAAAAGGGGAGGGAGAGAGAAAAAAAAATATGATAATTATATGTTACAGATTTTTAAATAGCTGTCTTCTATACATAGCATAATTTGCGTAACATTTTTGCAAAGAATATGCAAATATACGTATCATTTTATTAATGTTTCAATTTAGTAGAGTTACACGTAAAACTAAGCTTCGAAAATGTTTACAAGAGCAAATGATAATATGGTACATTTTAACCACGTTTTATTTAAAATCTGCGTTGAAATTTATTTTATTCTTTTCCCTCTTTGTGCCAGAGAAGTAAATATTTTGCTGTAAACAATAAGAACTTTATAAAGATCTCTGTTTATTATTATTCTCTTAAGCGTTAGGTACACGTTTTACTATAAAAATATTTTATTTTAATAGAGGTTTTATCGAGCATTTATCTTTCTATCTTTATTACAAAATTAGTTTAGTATGCGCTGTAAAGTTTTAGTATCATTTTTTAGAAGAGATTAGTTAAAAGCTGAGTTTAATGAATTTCTTTTTACAAAAACACACAAATACATACAACAGTATTTTATTTGCAAAACTGCTTTAAGAGTTCGTCTTTTAATTAATTTATTTATTTTTACAAGAACAGACATAAAAACATTAACTTTTCAATAAATGTATCAATTTTACAAGCTCTCTCTCTTTCTGTATATATATATATATATATTTCAAATACTATTGAAAATGTGGAATTTGTTATATAGATTATCTTTCACCTATTGTGTTAAACAAATCTCAATTTCTTTCACATTTTTAAACTTAAATGAAATAGAGATACAAATAACTTTTAGCATATTAGTTATTAACTCGCTTTTAACTCCCCCCGTTTTTATAAACACATTCTTAAAATATCTTGAGAAATCTTAATATTTACACATCTCTGTGTTCGGGAGAAGAAATATAACTTTTATTTACGACTTTTATTCCCATAAAAAAGAAAAAAAGTTACTCGCAAGACATACTTATAAAAGGATGAAGGTATTATACACTAATATTATTAACATTGCAGGTATTTATTAATAAAGTTGTTAAATATAAATAGTTAAATATATTATTCTTAATCGTTTCAAAATTTATTCGAAGTTATAATCTCAAATCATAAAAATCTTTCATCTGTGATTATTCATTAATTATATTACAATTAATACTCGAAACACAAAGCAAATATTATTTTTTATATTAATATTATATCTTTAATATCATTTACACTATTAATGATATTGAAGATATAAGTTTTTTATCGTTTAACCTTATGCATTCATTAAAAAACAGTTTAAAAAAAATTATTTGAAAAAAGAAAGAAAAAAAGAAAGAAAGAAAAGTACTATTTATATATATTTGATTGCCAAGACTCACTATTTTTTTGTATTAAAATAAATTTAAAAAATGAAATCTAATAATAAAAAATCTTTGTTTTCTTTTAGAATCTGAAACAATTTTTGAAGTTGATAAACTTTAATCGAAAATAGCATTTTGTCTGCTAATGTTTATTGAAGAACTAAAATATATGAGTAAATAAACAAATAAAATGGTACTAGGTTTATTTATTAATAATTAATTTTTTTATTTGAATAAAAAATTGTATTATTAATCATCTTAAACTAATTACGTCATTGAGTAACTAATTTTCAAAATGCAAATAAGTTCAAATTAAAACATAATAACCTATAATTTAAGACGAAAATTTATGCATACATTCTTAAAGACGTGCAGTTTCTTTTTATCTACTCTTTCTTTCTTTCTTTCTTTCTTTTTTTTTTTTTTTTTTTTTTTTTTGAGAATTTTATTTGAAAATTAAAATTTTTTAATGTAGTGTACTTTATTTCAAGAATTTACATTTTTATTAATTGAAAAAGAAAAGGGTGGGATTACAATATTTCTAAAAAAAAAAAAAAAAAACAGGAAAATTCTATTCAAAAAGAAAACTATCAAACAGAAAACAAATGCAGCAGGGTGCATGAGTATGTGCGAGTGGGGGGTGGGGTTAATGACCCTAATAATGTTATAGAAATATAAAAACTATTTCTATATATTTAAGTGCTAAGAATACAAGTTGATTCACTGTTTCTTTACTTTTTTTTTTTTTTTTTTTTTTTTTCAAAAGTTCAATATATATGTATATATATATTGAACAAAAGTATTTTTTTCTTTCATAATCCGAAACAACTTTTAAAGATGAAGCTGCATTGAAAATTACTTTTTGTTGAATTATATATATATATATATTAAAAAACTGAAAGAAAAATATATATATTAGTTTTCTGAAATAATAATTATTAAACACCTACTTAAAATCTAAAGATTCCATATTATTAATTACTTTAATCTACCCTACAGTGTAACCCTTTTTCACGAAGTAAATGAATAAAAGTAATAAGGCCATAACCTAGAAATTAAAACTCTATTATATATTTATTTGTTTAACCCTGCAAGTAAAAAAAAAAAAAAAAAAAAAAAAAAAAGAATTAAAGCGAATATTTTGAAGTTATCTTATCAAAAAATTAATTATGTTTAAAAGAATTGCGAACGAATGATTTTTTAAAAATTTGCTTATTTAATTTTCTTTCAAATTTTTTTCATTTTTCTGAATTAAAAAAAGAGAGAAAAAAATTGAAATAAGTTATTTTTATTAAAATTAACAGGAATAAAAACGGGGGGGCGGGGGGAGATTCTAGAAACAGTGTTTTTGTTATTAACATTACAATTATCAGTTGAGACAACTGTTTAAATTATATTAAAAATAATATTCATATCAAAGGTTTACTAATATCTAATAATTTTATATTATTTAATTATGTTATTTATCTATATATTATATTATGTTATAATTATTATATCGTTTCATTTTATTTGATATCGATATTTAAGTATAACGATCCATAATTTTTATATGTATTTATTTAATTATATAAATGTGTGTATGTTAAAAAAAAAAAAAAAAAAAAAAAAAAAAAGTTATGCAATTAAAATGAATTTTTTAAACATTAATAATAAAAAAAAGAAGAAAATCTCCTTTTTTAAAAAGTTTTTATTTTTGAAATAAAAATAAGCTTTTAAATTTGATTGATTTAATTTTTTTTATTATTATTATTTTTAATAAAAAAAAAATAATAATAATAACTAAATTAAATGTTATTTATAGATTATAACTGAAAAGGAAGAAAACAAACTCTCCCAAATTTTATTTTAATTATCATCCAAAAATCTTAATATAGTTTTGGCATAATTAACCAATTATTAATTTGTTGTTAATTGATAAATGCTGTGTTTAAAATTGAATGAAAGTAATTGATAATAATTTTAAATATCGAAACAATAATAATTTTTAGTATGATTGTATACATAAAGAAAAAAAAAAAAGTTGTTATGAAATCCACCCGCGTATGTTGTATACCCACGTGTTTTCACAACCTGAAACCGAAAACAAAACTACCAAGCCAAAACAAAAACAAACACACCATTCATTCTCCCTCCAGTTTCTGTAGGAAACAGAGATATGTTTTTTTAGGGGGGAAAATATCTTAAAAGCAGTGTATTTTTTTTATATATATATATAAAGAAGGATCGTATTGTAACTGGATCCGTTATGTAAATAAGAGAAATTCTTTTATTTTCCATTTATTTTTTTGAATTATTTGACGATTCAGGAACTGTCAAGTGTTGGGTGACAGTGTTATAGAGACGAAATAAAACATGTGTGAAAAAATCCGGTCAAATTCGATGCGGGAGAACCTAAAAAATCGGATATTCCGAAGTGGCAGTTCTGCGCAGGGCGAACGGTAGTACGGTTTGATGTTTGACTGAAAGGCGAGGGATAGCTGTCAAGGTATTGAAGGAGCAGTGCGAAGCTATTTGACAATCGAGTGAGCTGACTCTAAGCCTCGCCGCGCGCTGGGAAAGTGTGCTTTCTAGGCAAAATTTACTTACATTTCATTCGCTTGGGTCGGTCCTGCTTCCTCCTAGGCATGCTGTTGTTGTGTACGGTACTAGTCCGGTGCGGGGCGGGCGCCTTTTACGCTCAAAAAGCGTTCTTGAAGCGGGCAGATCACAGAGCGCTTCCCGCTGCCGACCTTCCATTCAGTAAACTGGTGCGAGTAGCGTGACGTCAGAAAGATAGACAGCCGCTCGCCAGTTGCATCTTGGGAGGAGCCGAGCCGCGGAGCGGGACAAGAAGAAATCTGTATGCGTGTCGCCATCTAGTGGAGATGAGGCGCGAAACAGCGGGAGTGGATTTCTTGCGGTCCATTGAAGTGAGGCGTGACGGAAGAAAGTGAAGAGATGAACGGGGAGTGGTTTCAATGTGTGACCGGAGAAGTGGTGAAATTTCAGATGGATAAGGGGCAGGTGAAACGTTTTCAGGTGTGTTTGAATTTCTCTTTTTCTTCTCTCGATTATAATGTCTATTATTATTTCTGTTACCTATTTTAGGAATAAATTTAGGATATTTTATTTGATTTAAAATGTTTCACAGATGATACGGCTGTGCATAAACAAAGCAATGATCATACAAGATGATGATGCAAATACGAGTTCATGCAAGAGATTTGTGTATCATCTGCTAATAGAATTTAGATAAGCTCTACCGTAGGAGGAAAAAAAAATCTATTGAATGTGAAAATTATATTGCTTCTTATAATTAATAATGATGCATGTATTAATTGCTGGATTAAGCCTGCACATTACAATTTTATATCGCATAAAATTTATTGTTATGATTAATTAGCACAGTAAGTTTTTGTAAAAAATTCCTCTTATTTAAGCGCTTTTTAAAAAAAGGGGATCTATTTAAAAGCCTACCGTTCTAAACTAATTTGGGGGGGGGGGGGGAGAACTTATAAAAGAAAAGGTACTTTATTTCAATATATGGGAGCACTTACACAGAATATAATTTTTTTATATTAAAACATTATTCGTAAATTTTGTGTCCTAATTTCATACTGTTATACAATATCATTTGTCAGAATAGTAATTAGATTTATCGGGTCACTTAACTAAGTGGTCTAATTATACTTAAATTTTTTATACGTATTTTTTCAACTCAATATTGCCACTACAAAACTTTTATATGTAATTTCTTTTCAAACTTCCACAGTTTACCTTATCGTAACTATACTTAACTATATAGCAAACATGCAAAAAACTATTTTATTTTTCTAATTTCTTAAATTATTAATCTTAATACGTATTTTGCATGTAGAATAATACATTTTGAAGTGCAAAACGAATTTTAAGAATAAAATATTTTTCTTTGTTTGGGTCAAACGGACCTGGAAAAAATAAATAAATAAAAATAAAAAATTTCTTTTAATTTGTTTTATGTATATTTTGAATTATTTTGATTAAAAATAAATTTTATTATAAGTTCTTTTTTTAGCTGAATACACATGTGTATTGATTAACGTTTGGACAAAAAAAAAAAAAAAAGAAAAGAAAAGAAAAGAAAGAAAGGAAAAGCAAGAAAAAGAAAAATAGTGTATTAATATATCAATTAAAAGTAATTAAGAGCTTTCCACATTGCTTAATAATTTTAGTTTTTGAAATATTTATGACTAATGAAGCCAATATTCATACTTTCTTTTTGACTATCTTATGAAAAAAAGTTACCCTTGTGAAGTAGAGCTATAAAAATTCATTCTTCTCTAAATTTATACATTTGTCTTAATTATACGCATAATTACGTCTTAATTATATATGAAGAATTATATATACATATATAAAGAATTAATATAAATAAAAAGAAAGTAAAGAATTTAACGTTAAAAAATATAGCAATTATTATATACATGATAATACCAACAACACTCACATAACATATATATATAAAGAAAAGAAAAAGAAAAAATCAAGAAGAGGAAAATATTTTGAAGTAGAGCTATAAAAACTGTTTCCTCTCTAAATTTATATTTTAGTCTTATAAAAATATGCTATATTAAAAATAAATAAATAAAGAAGAGGAAAATATTTTAAAGTAGAGCTATAAAAACTTTTTCTTTTCTAAATTTATACTTAATAATACGCTGTATATATATTTAAAAGAAAAAAGAAATAAATAAAATTAAGAAGAGGATAATATTTTAAAGTAGAACTATAAAGACTCTTTCTGCTCTAAATTTATACTTTTGTCTTAATTATACGCATAATTACGTCTTAATTATATATATATATATATATATATATATATATATAAAGTAAAGAATTTAACGTTAAAAAATATAGCAATTATGACATACATGATAATACCAACAGCACTCACATAATATATATATATATATATATATATATAAAGAAAAGAAAAAGAAAAAATCAAAAGAGGAAAATATTTTAGAGCTATAAAAACTTTTTCTTTTCTAAATTTATACTTTAGACTTAATAATACGCTGCATATATATTTAAAAGAAAAAAAAAATGAAATAAAAAAGTGAAGAATTTAACGTTACTTTAAAATATTATCTACTATAATATCTACTATTTAAATAATATGCTATATTAAAAAGAAATAAATCAAGAAGAGGAAAATATTTTAAAGTAGAGCTATAAAACTTTTCTTTTCTAAATTTATACTTTAGACTTAATAATACGCTGTATATATATTTAAAAGAAAAAATAAAATAAAATAAAGAAGAGGATAATATTTTAAAGTAGAGCTATAAAATCTCTTTCTTCTCTAAATTTATACTTTTGTCTTAAATATACGCATAATTACGTCTTAATTATATACATATATACATAAAGTAAAGAATTTAATAACGTTAAAAAATATAGCAATTATTAGATGCATGATAATACCAACAACACTCACATAATATATACATATATATATATAAAGAAAAGAAAAAGAAAAAATCAAGAAGAGGAAAATATTTTGAAGTAGAGCTATAAAAACTCTTTCCTCTCTAAATTTATATTTTAGTCTTAAAAATATGCTATATTAAAAAGAAATAAATAAAGAAGAGGAAAATATTTTAAAGTAGAGCTATAAAAACTTTTTCCTTTCTAAATTTATACTTTAGACTTAATAATACGCTGTATATACATTTAAAAGAAAAAATAAAATAAAATAAAGAAGAGGATAATATTTTAAAGTAGAGCTATATAAAAATTCTTTCTTCTCTAAATTTATACTTTTGTCTTAATTATATACTACATAAAAAAAAAATAATAATAATAAAAAGAAAAAGAAAAAGAAGGGAAAAAGTAGAAAAGAAAGAAGAAAGAGAAAAATGAAAAAAGGAGGTGAAATGAAATTCACGATACAGGGAGATATAAAATGTAAAATTTATTTAGATCGTTCCTTGTACGCTTTAAAGGAATCTTGAACAATACCGCAGGTAACTGTGGAAGTATTACCAGCACACACACACACACATATATATGTATACATTTGAGAGATTATTTGTTGAAACTTTAAAAAAACATTAAGTTTTCTTTTCATAATAAAAATAGATGCAAAGTACTGCATTAAAAAAAAAAAAAAAAAAAAAATGGGTTGGTAATTCTTTCCTTGTCTCTTTCACTCTCTCTAACTAATATATATATTCCAGATTAAGTATTTATAAAAGAAATATATAAATTTCGAAAAATTTGCTTAAATTGAACTTCACATTGAAATTTTCATTTTGATATATTTTTTAAATGCACAGTTTGTCTATGGGTCGGATAGTGAAAACAAAATTATAATAACTACATTAAGTAATGAAAGATCATATTTAATGAATTTCCCTATAGATTTAACACTAAATTTTATCTTTGACGTACAAAAATTGTCTTATAAGAGAGTAAGACTGTATATTCTTTTCAATTATCCTGCTGATTATCTTTTATTTCAGTTGTAAAAATAATCTATAAATATATTTATCAAAATCAAGAAATATAAAGCGAAGAATAATTTTTCTTTTAAAAATATATGGTTTTATTTATTTATTTTTTTTTCCATTCCATTTCATTTTTTTTTTTTTTTTAGTGGCTTTCCATTTTTTTACTTATTTGTGTGGCTCTTTATATATAAAAATTGTTTATTCGGCTTAAGTGCTGAAAAATAGTCCTGTTATGTAGGTAATTGCACCACAATCACGATAAATAAAATAATACAAATTTAGAAAGAAAAAAAAGATAGTAAATGTTAACGTCAGGGCATTTTTCTGTCTTGACAATTCGGGCATTTTCCCAAGATCAACAAATTTGAAGCCCCCCCCCCCCCTCCAAACTGCTCACATTTTGTAACATATGCTTGTTTTTACCTCTACTTTTTTTTTTTTTTTTTTTTTTTACTCATGGTAAAATGGGTCAAAATCAAGAAAAAAAAAAAAAAAATGTGAAAATTTTCTTTATTAAAATAATATTGTCTATTTCTATTATTATTATTATCTATGCGCATTTATAAGAGCATTTAAGAGAAATTCATAATATTTTAAGTATTACTATATTTTTCTAATGTTTTGTATAAAAAAGAAGGAGGAAACAAATTGTGCCAATAAATTGCAAATACCATATATTTTTAATATAGTACCAACACAAGTGTTCAGCTTTGCTTCTCAAAATACGTAGCTGAGCATTAAACTTAGATGTAACATGAAATTGTGTGACACAGAAAAGTTTATGTCCTGGGACCCATGTTCTCACAATCGTGATTTAGTTAAAATCAAATGACTACGCTAGGGTCCTAGGCCTACGTGCAGAGTCCTCAATAAAGGAATTTTCTAAGTGTTCCTGTCCTCTACTCACCCAAATATCGGTGAAAACTACTAAAAACTCTGAGTGCCTAGGCGGATTTCTGAAGAAAAAGGGAACATAAGTCCTAGTAAACGAATAACGCAAGTATTGGAGAATGGAAAAAAATATATATTGTCCCTTTCTGTATGCTAATTCTATTGCAAATAACATGCAAATATTAATCTAAAAAATAACCTAAGAATCATTTGGAATTAAATAGATTGTTAAAATCAATGAATTTGGAAATAACGTGAGCAGTTTAATGGTATATAGGAATTAAGGTGGACTTTGAAATTACCAAATATTCACAAAGAGGATTCATTAAAAAAATTTTCAAAAAAAGTTATTTTTAAAAAGAGTTGACATGAACAATATATATATATATATATATATTAGCTTTCGTAGATTAAACTTTACTTTAAAGGGTCCTATGCCGTATTCAGGCGAATGTAACGGAAAACTACTATGGGATAGGTGTAGGTTCAAACACGGTGCCTAGCATGTATCAGCTTGGAGAACAAAACTTCTGGGCCATCTTGGAACCAAAGTATTTTCAAAATTACACGCCTTGAAAAACGTTCAGTTCAACATTAAACGAAATTTTATAATAATTACGTTATAAAATAATTACATGATAAATTTTATAATATTTAAACAAATTTTAGATTAAAAAATCTACTTAATTCTTCTGATATCATTCAAATAAATTTATTTATCGATTTTACTCTCTCCATCTTTATTTATATATTAAAATACAGTTACGGTTTTCTAAAATCTCAAAATTGCATAAAACATCAGCCTTCAGTCATAAAATTATACTTCTAAAATATTAAATTCTAGAAAATTTTGTACTCCACAAAACATTTACAGGAAAAAAAAAAATCTGTATTTGAAAAAATTTAATTCAGTACGACAGGACTAATTTGTATATTACAATTTGTGAGGTCTGCACCCCGGCATCTACATAAGGCCACATCTTAACAACTACTTAAGTTAGAAGACAAACAGAAACCCTTGTATAAAATTAAACAAGTGGTTATTTAAACTTTAATATGGGTAAGGGACAATGTAAATAAACTCCCTCAGATATTTAAATGACTAAATTAAATATGAAATTTATATGTTCACCACTGGCGGCTGAGATGACTGCCGTAAGAAGCTTACTCTAAACTTTATTCACTCGAGAAATACCTCCGTTTATCACCAATGTCGATGGAGAATAACTAAATACTCCAACTAGCTTTTTTCACACACTACTTTTATAACTCCTTGAAAAATTACTACTTGCCCAAATTATTGAGCTCCACTGTCAACTTCACTAATCGCTTAATACTCGCATAAATCTCTGCTCTCTCCAACACACACAAACTTTCATTCCAACATCTCGCTATTTAAACACCTCCAACACAGAATACATCTCCAAAACTAATCGCATTCAACCATCTTTACTCAATCTGCGTAGATTCTAATTTTCTTTTAGCTACTCCATGCCGACCTAAAAACACACCAACTCGACAACTTCAAACAATTGCATTCGCCGCTACCGTTAACACTTGTGCTGGGCATAGCTTATACTTTCCAAACCTCTGATCAACATCTTACTGATTACCTACGGCGACATCATTTTACCTGAACTCGACGCTACATCCCTCACAAACCTTGTAACTAAAAAAAAAAAAAAAAAAAAAAAAAATATCGTTATTAGCCACCCTGGCTCGACATTTCTCACAAGCTCGACATTTCTCACATAATAACCGTTGGAAAGGTCACCGTATCTGGAAATGCAGATGTAACGGTTATTATGTGACAAATGCTGAGCTGGTAATCAGCGAGTGTAGCTCAGTGGAAGAGCATCCGCACGTTAAGCGGAGGGTCTGGGTTTAATTCCCATCTCTGGCATTTTTTACATAGTTGGTATTAAAAAAATCAGTCTTATACTCCAAACTACTTAAAATGAATTTTCACGGTTGATGAGTTTATCAATAAAATTTCTAAATAGTTTAAGAAATTAAATGGTAAAATTGGATAGTGGCAGACATCCTGAAATATTGGAAGTGTGACAACAAAAAAATCGTTGTCTGAAAGAAATAGTCCTATCGTATTACAAAAAAAAAAAAACCTGAAAAAAAAACATCCCCGAAATTTTTTTTGCAAATATGTCCCCTAAAACATTATTCCAAACTGTTTTTTAATTTATTTTTTTAAGTTGAAATTTTTAGTTATTATTGAAAATACACTGTAAAAAATATGTCTTATTTGCTGCCAGAAATTCTCTGCAGATATGTAATTTGAGAAAATACGTGTAATTTACGAAAAAAATACGTTGACAGAACGTATTTTCTCAAATTAATTTCTGGCAGCAAATAGGACATATTTTTTACAGTGTAAATTTAACCCTTTCGCTACCAGAGCCTCAGGAAAAAAACCGCCACCACAGCCCAGACGTCTTACTATTTAAATATGATAAAATTGTCATTTATTTTTGTGGGATGTATCTATAACGTTCTAACTAAAATCAATAACATCCTGTATCTATTTTATTGTTTTATAACATAACCCACCTGTGTGCGACACGATTTGATGCAAACAATCAACATAAACTGATAATGAACACCCGTCACATATTTGTGACGCTTGTAGCGAAAGGGTTAATTTTGGATTTTTGTAATGTAACATTTTGCAATCCATAGCTAATTTTCTATTTGATTAGTAACTATTCCTATTTACAGTTGATGTACTTAATATTCTATCAGAATTTTCTTTTTCATAAATTTGTAATTTTTCCTTGTAATGTCCCTTTGACTAACGTAGGCTATTTCTGGCAGCAATATCAGTGTCTTACTTTTGCTTTTTCTCAATGAGTTGAAGACAACTGAGAAAGAAATGTTTGCTTTGTAAGTTTCTTCTGAATTGTATATATATATATAAATTGAAGAATTTAATACCTTTATAAAATTTAGCAATTAATAGATACATGATAAAACCAAAAACACACACTTAAAAGTGATTGTAATTCAATTTAAATGTGATCACTTATTACTTTCTCTTACCCATAAAATCGAGAAAGTATTGTTTTAGGGTCAAATTTTCGAAAGTAAGTTTTTGTTATATTTACACGTTCTGAGGTCCCCTGAATGCGAAAATAATGTTTTTAGCGAATGGTATGTGTGTGTGTCTGTGTGGATGTCTGTGTGTCTGTTATCAGCATATCTCAAGAACAAATAGTAGCAGAAATTCCAAACTCGGTATTCTAAATGTGTATCACATAGGGATGCTACAGTAAGCTTTTCGTTGAGATGAAGCAAATGGTTCGTGTAAGGGACATTCAAAAGTATTCAAATACATTACGTCTATGGGGGAAATTGCAGGTAAGTAGAGTTTAACATCTATAGACTGCACTCAAATGAAACGAATATATATTTTTTGTAATAGAGGTTGTCAACTGGGAAAAAAGATTTGTGTATGTAGGAGCCTCGCCGCTTCCCCTGAGGGGAAGCCCCCCCCCCCTCGAGGAGAGTACATTTTCATGATGGGTATCTTTCAAAAGAGCTCGCCAATACCTTTAAAACGAATGGTTGAACCATCGATCTGCGATAATTTAAAATAAAGTTATCGATTTTTTTCAGTTTTAACAATATATATAGATATATTTTACTGTAATATTGGGAATAAATTCAACTTTTTTTTTTTTTTTTTTTTTTTTTTTGAATACTTAGTGTTATACTACTTCTCTAATATGGAAATAGTCGGTATTAATTTTTTTAAATAATAATTTTAATAAATTATTTTAAAAAAAACAGAATTATTTTTTAATAACCGAATTAAATTCTATATAAATGTAGGTGCATTAATGAAACGGGGGGTTGAGGGGGGCGGTAGCCCCCCCCCTCACACAGAACTAATTATCATATAAACTCTTCTGAAGCCTAATTTGAATTGTTTAACATAGGTTTACATAACAGTACTCGTTATCTTACCTCTTATCTCCAACCTATATTTATAGTATTAAATTTCAGAGTAAGAGAAACTCGTGTGAGTGACACAGCAGATTATTTTTTATAATTTAATTACAGTACCAATTAATAGTTAAAGCATTTTAAACTACTTACGCTGAAGTGAACAACTAGGACAAAAAACCATAACTAACATTGGGAGATATTTCTGTGATTTTCATGAAAGTTATCATACTTAATATATATATATATATATATATATATAATATTTCTCTAACGGGGACTAGTTACGATTAAATTTTGTCGAAACGATACGATAGTGACGTAATCTGATTGGTCAACCCAGACCCAAAGCATAAATTCCACTGCCAGAGAAAAAACGATTAAAAGTGCTTTGGCAAGAGATTTCGGCTACAAAAATTTAATCAAATACAGTTGAAATGCACATTTTTTAAAAGAAATTGAAAAATAAATAAATAAATAAATAAATAACTTTTTGTGTTGAAACATATGCTCAAAATCTCATATTTTGAAGTATATTTTGAAGAATTTAAACCAAGTTAAACCTTGCATTTAATAATGGCTATTCGCTCGGATTTGGATAGCTACATCTATTATATATATATACATTGAAACTTGAATAATTCGAACTTGTTTAATTCGAGATTCTGGATAATTAAAATTTTTTACTCGGTCCCTTGAATTTTGCATTAAAATAATGTTAAAAAATCATGGATAATTCGAATTCTATTTCGGATAATTCGAATTTTTCATACGATTACCTTTAAAATATTACAGTAGAATTTGTTCCCGAGATTTTTCTCAGCTAAAGTGCATTATTATTATTATTATTATTATTATTATTATAAGGGTAAGGGTAAGGAAGGATAAGGAAATACAAGAATATTTCATTCCAAGTGCATCAGAAGATATGGTCCATATACATGAACTTCGAGGTTTTTTTCAATTGTAAGTCATGTCTAATGTAGAAAATTCTATTTTTGTACCAATTGATAGGTTGAAGTCACATGCTTTACACAAAGATTGTACTTAAAGAAGCAATCAAAAATATCTGACTATATTTTTAAAAAAGTGTTGAATAATTAAGCTCGTAAAAAAAATATTGATTTAACTGGGGGGGGGGGGGGGTAATGTAGCAGTAATCTTAGATATAAAGCTTACGTGTTAAATTTTTGATCGTAGAGTTTTATTTTATTTTATTATTATTATTTTTTATCTCTTCTTTTTGACAAAATAGTATATGTGATTCGAATTTTTGGATAATTCGAATTTTTCTCTGGTCCATTCAACTTCGAATTATCCAAGTTCTACTGTATATATATTTAGATTTTTCAATCATTATGAATAAAATAAACACGTTTCTTCTTATTTATTTATTTATTTATTTATTTTGTTGATACATTTATTAACTATGGAATTTCTGTTATGTATGGTGATATGATAATTTAATTTCGTTAAATTTTAGGAACTAATTGATTTTTAATCTAATAATAATTTAATTCAAAAAAATTTTAACTTAGCAGCAGAAAAAGTTATTTTCTAAAATTGAAATTGTAGTGGTAGTGTCAAATATTTGAATCCCCTTTTATTATTATTAAAAATAATAATAATAATAATCGTATAATACTTATTAACTGAATAAAATTTTCAGTAATTTTATTTATTAGATTTTCCTGAAAATCGTATTAGGTTATATAGGTACTATCACGAAGATGTTCTGCTCAGAAAAGCATAGTTGTATATATAACTTTTGGAAAGTCAATCGTATATAATAAATTACATGCGGGAAAATTTTTTCAATTTATACCTGCAGTATTTTAGAAAGGAATATATATATATATATATATATATATATATATATATATATATATATATATATATATATATATATATATATATATATATATATAATATATATATATATATATATAATTACTAAAGGACGAATTTAAAATGTACTAAAAATAGCTTTTGAAAATTTGATTGCTATATTACAGCATCTTTTAAAGATTTTAGTTTTGGCATTATGTATTAGCGATGAGACCTAGTCACATTGTTTTTCTAGTCCTTGTTCTGTAATAATAAATTTATAAGTGTAATAATTTTATAATTTTATTGTTAATAGTTATATTATAAAAAATATATATAAAAATATTTTTGTTATAAATTCGAAATAAATTTGAATTTTACTAAGTATGATCTTTTCTACTGTATTACCATTTCATTCCGATAAATACAATAAATAAAAAAAATAAAATTTGTATATCTTAGTTACCAACTCTCACGTTTTTTCCGGGTGATTTTATACCAGAAAGTTTCTACAAAATATTTCAATTTATTTTTAAAAAATGGAAAATTTTTTGTTTTTCAAATCGGTGGTGCTCAACTTAATCTAGATATTTCAACAACAACAACAACAACAAAAAAAGAAAAATGTTTTCTCCTTTAAGGTTGGATCCACATGGTCAGTCTCAGACATATGCTCATTACAACTCTTTTTTCTGTCACCTCCCTTCATCAAGGATAATGAATTCATTAAACAATAATTTTTTAATATGGATCAATAAATATACATAGTTTACAAACATGTTTTAAGACGAACTATGACGCCATCTCGAACACACACCACTCCCTCACTTTGACAAAATTGAGTTTTATATCAGTCAACTTCAAACTGAAATAAAATAAAATAAAATAAACACTTATGTTGATACGGTTACTTTTATCTAAACTATTCCTGCCCTCTAATTTCAATGTAAGCTACAAGATGTACCACACGTGATGTCACTTCCGGTCTCCAAAACTGCCCTGCTTACCACTTCTGTTCTTTGACGCTGCGATTTTATGAAATATTATATAAAAAAATTTTTGAAAAAAAAAAAAAAATCTCCATTCATACAAAATAGTCTCATTTTTCGTGTTTCGAACACGCTATATCAATTTAAGTTTAATATAAAAAAATAAATAAGCATATTTCAAAAGAGATAAAAGTATCTGGATTAGTTACTCTCATACATAAATGTTAAAAACTACATTCGGAGTTCAAAATGAGAATATAATGAATCGAATCCAGTAAGATTTTAAATGTATCTTAGAAAATAAGTTTCTCACTTCTATCCTATAATATTTGCAGAATTTCTTTAAATTTCTTCTAGTAAAAATCATTTGAAAAATATTAAATATTTCATTCAAACACTAACCTTCAATTGCAGATATACTACTTTCATAATACAAAATAATCTAAAACCTATTTTCATAATTAAAAATAATCTAAGTTCAACTGTTCTCTTCATATGCAAACTTTCACAATTTGCAGTCATACTCAGTGTTGCCAGTTTTTACAACTTTTTTATTCAATAGTCACCAATATTTTTGAGAAGTGATATTTGATATACATAATAGATCAATCGAATCAAAGAATTGTCTACTGTGTATACGAAATATCACTTTTCAAAATTATTGAAGACCATTGAATAAGAAAGTCGCACAATCTGGTAACACTGGTCATACTTTCTTCAAATAAAACTAGTATGTTGTGGCCACCACATGACTTTATTGTATATTTTCCTACACAAATTCACTCAGTAAAAATAATTTATAAAAATTATTATTTAAAAAAAAAAAATTATCTTTCCTGATAATGCAGACGATTTCCATATTAGAGAAGTAGTATAACACTATATATATATATATATATATATATATATATATATACATATATAAAGTCAATTTTGTTCTCAATACAGTCGAACCTCGTTAACGTGAACACTATTAACGTGAATTACTTTTAACATGAACTGTTTCCACAGTCCCTATCAAAATGAAGATTAGTTTAGTTATATGAAAATTAGTTACTGATAGCATGTACTACTAATAACATGAACAGATTTTTTATCCCCCTTGAGATTCGCGTTAAGGGGTTAGGGGTAGTCAGAGACACGAAAAAATGATAATTTTCAGTAATTTTTTTTCGCTATTAAATCATTTTATTTTACAAAAGTAATAATATGGCATTATTATACAATGTTTTGACTTGAAGTCACGAAAATTTGAAAAAAAAAAAATTATAATTTCCAAAGTTATAGCTGTTTCTGTTGACCCAGTCCAAAAAAAAGGTCCTTGCGGTGACAATGATAAGTCCTTGGAGATTCATCTAAAATCAATCGGATAAGAAAAATTAGTTTTATAAATAGATAATCCTGGGCCTGATCGAAGCTTTTTTTTTTTTTTTTCAAAAATTAAAAAAATGGCGGACTCAGGAAATTTTTTTCTAAATTTTTGGGAAAAAGTCAACAGTTAATTGGTCTTAAAAAATCGAAATTTTTGAAAAAAAAAAATCCTTCGATCAGGCCCGAGTTTATTATGTATTCTAAAAGCTGTATAAATTTCATTAAAATCTACTGAGCGGTTTTCAAGTTACAGTTGTCACCAGTTCAAAAAACATAGTTTTGAGAAAAACGCATTTAAAGTTTCGCACTAGATTTACGTACAGAAATACGAATTATTTAATCACTTACACTGAGTCATCTATTCCTGGGCCATATAATAGTTCTTCAGCCATTGTGGAAGTTTCCAAAACATCAATTTGCCGTTGCCTACGGTTGCAACCGGTTGCTTGCAGCTGCCGCTAGCTACCTGCTCCCGAGCGTTTAGGAGTGCTCGAGCGCTCTTTGTTATTTGTCGAATAACTCGAAAAGTAATTATCGGATCAACTTCAAATTTTCAGAGAATATTTATAAGATATTACACTTTAAGAAAATGCAAAAAAAAAAAAATTTGATTTTTTGAAAATCCTGACTACCCCTAACCCCTTAACGAGGTTCAACATTTAAAGAAAAAAATTTATTATTATTTTATTATTATTATTATTATTTATTTATTTATTTGGGGAGGGGGGGGGTAGGTTAAAAATGAAAAAAATCAATAACTTTATTTTAAATTATCGCAGATCGCTGGTTCAACCATTCGTTTTGAACGTATTGGCGAGCTCTTTTGAAAGATACCCATGTCACGAAAATTTACTCACCTCGAGGGGGGACTTCCTGCATACAAACTTTTTTTTTTCCCTGTCGGTTATCTCTATTACAAATAATTCTTTGAAATTCCATAATTATTATTAAAAAATAATTTTCTTTATGCACATTTATACAAAATTTTGTCCTATACTACCTTGTTAAAAATTTAGAAAAGCGGAATGGCAACGCAAGCTTTTGGACAATTTTTACCGAAAGTTGATAGGCACTAATTTATGTCAATGTGTAACTATATACCGATTTGTATGAAATTCTGTGCAGTAGTACCTGAGATACAGTTACCACAAAATTTTTTCACACACACACACACACACACAGACAGACACATTTTCTAAAAATGGTCAAATCGTGTTCTACAGCTCTCAAAACATGTAAATCCATCAAAAACCCGAGGTCGAAAATTTTTACGAATCCAATACTTTCTTCTATTGAATATAGAAGACAGTAAAAATATTTTTATACAAACACCAAGAAAAGCACCTAATATTTATACATACAATTTTATCGCAGTTCTCAAATGTATTAATATTACTAAAAAAGTAAAATGAAATAAAGTATCTGAAATAATTTTAACCATAACGCCGAAATCAAAATATTTAAGTTTTAATGGTATTAAAAAAAAATAAATAAATAAATAAATAGAAGAAGGACTGTAAAATTCTGGCTACTGCATAAAACGTTGCTCCTATTATATCCGCAATTCAATTAAGCATATATCAAATCAATTTCAGGGGAAATTTGTACATCTGATCTTTTATCTTTATCCTTTACATTATCAAGAATCATTCAGGTCTTCAGAAAACTTAGTATTACGTGGACTCCCACGATTCGGATCTTGTAAGGTATGTTCCAGGATACTTCATCAAATGGTTAAACGACACCGAGCACTGATCTGTGAACGAGACGAAATGTTGAATTATCATCTATTCCTTTTAATGTTTTTTTCTTTACTAACTCATTCGTTTAGAAAATTGATGTTTGTATTCATTTTGGAATAAGAATTTTTCATTTTTATGTTAGCAAAGTCGTAAAGCGAAGATTCGGATGTATCGCGCAGATCCTGTTACAGCAGAATTAGTAAGCTACCTGGTACTGCTTCAATGCATTTTCATCTCATTTGTTTAAATACATGCTTTCATCATAAGGAAATTAAAGATAAAAGTTGATATCATATCCATAAAAAAAATTCTTAAAATTATTTGTCTTCGTACTAAGCATTCAGGTATGGCAATGAGTTGTATTCTTACAATAAATGCTTAATGCAGTGATCTTTTATCTTAAGTTCAAAAATCTTTATTTCCTGATCTTTGCATAAAGCAATGATAAAAATCCTACTAAAGGGACAGTCTACTTTTTAAATGAGAAAATGAAGAAATTTTCAATCAATTTTCAGATTTTTTTTTCTTTTTAATGAATGCATGTACCAAAAAAAAAAAAAAAAAAAAATGTGTGTGTTAACTAATATGAAGAATTTTTCGTTATCATTATGGCCTAGAATTTGTGTCTTTGTGTCTCTGTAAAAAAAAAAAAAAAAAAAAAAAAAACTGTAAATTGTAGATTTCCCAAGATTAATAGGGTTCGTACTACGGTGACCTATATACCTTTATACATACTTTCAACTCAATTGATCAAATCGTTCCCTTACATACATATATATATACATAACTGTAAAAATAGCAAACATGAACTCCGGGTATCTCAAAACGTATAGAACCCCCAAAATCTCAAAGTCAAATTTTTGTCATGATTACAAAACTTTCCTTGCATATGTATATGTTTGGAAAGTAAAAAAAAAAAAAAAATACAGTACGCACATTAGTAAAGTGATATAGCTCAAACAATAAAGTTTCTCAAAAAAATCATATAAATATTTTGACAAATTTTTATTTCTTTTTATTTTAAATTTATCTTAATTTAACCGAGACTTTTATATCAGGAGCCAAATTAATTTATGAATTTCATATCATCCCGTGTTACACTTGATTATCTGAAGAATTAAAGACATTGAGTTGTATAACATTAGACGAAAAAAAATATATAACAAAAACATATAAATATCGTATCATTCAGACATTTTAAAGATATTAAACATTTATGAATAAAAGCTTAAGTATTTATGTAATTAATTAGCGATTAAAATCCCATGTTTTGTTATTATTATTACTCATATTATTATTTATTTCTCTCATATTATAAATTAGCATGCTATATGTTATATTCTTCAGCAAAAAATACTCTATCTGAACGAAAACTGTAGTAATGCGTACGAACTAGATTAATCACTGGATTAAAATATTTTTAGTCTCGATTGACCGCCTCAATTTTGTCAACAATCCAGCTTACTGACTCATGCATACGAAAAGATAAATACAATCAATAAGCAAAAATTATTTAAATTATATAATATATTATCCTATTACAAACACTTATTTAATTTTAGATATAATCGAGGTTAATTACATAATCTTCTTAACGAAAATGCTACATTAGTATTCATATATTTTTTTTAATTATGTACTCGAAAAAGAATTTATAATTGTTACGCTCTGTGGGTGATAATTACTTCTGTTAACATTTATACAATTTCAAACTCGTTGAAGATTCTGTATATTATTGAGATGTATTGAAGCATATACGTAAATTTAAAAAATACATTTGAAATTTGATTCAAGAGTGGACCATGCCTAATCACGACGACAGAAAAAACCTGTATTATTCTAAGAGGAAATTTGCTTTCATAATTATTTATTATTTAATCTCTTTCTTTTAATTCCGCTTTGCACATTAAGAAAATTCCCAACTGTACTCGTTTTAAAAAAAATGATTTTTCACATTTTCAAAATTTTATTTTCTAATTGCAAGCGCACTTATTTATTTATTTTATCTCTAAATTAAAATATAAAAATTCGAAAAATAAATTTTGGAAAACGTGTACTAATTTTTGGTTGTTGATTTTCTGAATCTGAAAACGAAATTAAAAAAAAATACGTTAGGTAATGAGTAATTGTGAAAACAAATTTTCCTATAGAATACGAGTAACATGGGCTTGACTGTCGGCAAGATTAGGTATTGTCCGTTTTTAAATGTTATTTATTGTATATTATTTGTTATTAAGAATTTATTCGATCTAATTAGCGCCGCGGTAAGGTTATAAAAAATCAGTAGAAATATATTTTATTAAACTCCTATTCAGCTAATTTTAAAATTTATAATTATTTTGTTTAAACTTTAAACAAAAATCTTTAAACTTTAAAGATTACAAAAATAACTTATTTAAGTTTGAATTTATGTATCAACGCTATTGAAGTACCTAAACGTAATTAATAGCATTATAAATGAATATCTTGTAGAAGCTATAACAGCTTTACATTTTAAATGTTACTTTACTTCTTGAGTCAAAATGGCATAAACGCAAATATAAACTTAGTATGAATTCATGCTAATTTAAAGCATTTATTAATTGATATATTTTAATAAACTATTGCGATTTGTGAATATTTTATTTATGTAAGAATAAAAACATTATTAAAGTTTTAATCAAAATGTGAGATGCGTTTGCTTGTTTTCTCTGTTATGCACGCAAGTGCAGGGTGGCCATAATTAAACTTGGCCTATTCAAAGCACTCTGTAACCGTAACTAAAATGAGGATAGAATCCAAAATTTGTATATAGACATTTCAAAGGATGCGCTCAAAGGATCTGAAAAATAATAATAATAATAATAATAATAATAATAATAATAATAATAATAATAAAAATTTTAAAAATTTTAAAAATTTCATTCCGAGAAGACATACATCAAAATATAAACAAGCATTACAGTCAAAATGCTTTAAAAGATATGTGATGAATAACTGTGGTCTATTTTAACGTTTTCAAACCATACGACATTTAAAACTATTATTGCAAAGTTTTTTATACATTTTGCAAAGGTTTTTATTGCAAAATTTTACGGATGACAGAGTGATTACCTGTTAATTTTCCCCTCTTTGTCCCGCTCGTTCTCCCGATCTTAATCTGTGGGATTTTTGGTTATGGGGTCCTTTAACCCTTTGTATTCCACCGAGACTTTAAAGTCCCATCAAGGAAATTCCTCACTATAGCCTAAATTTACTAAAGGATTTCATTGGAACTATAGTTTAAGCTTTAGACCCTGTAGTTTAAGCTTTCCCTATTGTTAAGCTATAGTTTAAGCTAAATTTAATACTTTCGTGATTGCTGGCGTAGATTCACGTTATCTGAAAATCTGTAACTCCACCAGTGAGTGTTTCTTTAGCAATTTGTATGTTATTTATTTCTTAAATATAATAACCAATATTCACATTTTTACAATGAAATATACTATGGATACAAATACTACTTTGATTAAAAAGAATATAATTATAATGTATATCCATTTCTAATATAAGTGTGAATATAGAAAATTTTGTTCTGAAATATTGTAACATGGGAGAATAACGCGCAAAGGCGGACTTTACTGTCAAAAATTCAAAATCATGTTGTCGCGAAAGTGTTAGGGGTACATACAAACGAAACACTTCCACTTGCAAAGTCGTTTGCAGGCGTTCCAAATGTATGACTGCAGTCGGAAGCAAAAGTATCCGAGCACTACCATAAATTCCTATATGAAAAAAGCACACTTAACACTGTTTTGTTAAATAAATCCTTGTCGAATCATGTTCTTAGACTGAGTAAGGACAGGATTTGATAAGGATTTATTTAACAAATCTGCATTAAGTGTACTTTTTTTATATAGGCATTTTCGCTAGTGCTCTGTTACTTTTGCTGCCGACTGTATTTGCAAAATTTACGACATCAAAATTGCAAGCGTTCCGTTTGTATGTAACCCTTAATATGAGATGATTCTAATGCTTAAAGAAATATAATAAAAAAGTTTCAAACTATGTTGCCAAAAAAAAAAAAAAAAAATAAAAAAAAAAAAATAAAATAATAATAATAATAATAATAATAATAATTTGGGATATAAAGGGTTAAAGAGTTTGGTTTTTAAAAGAAATGTTGTAACTTTTTCTGACTTGAAGGATCGTATAACATTACATGTGCAGAGGGTCACTGGCGACCAGCTGCGATCAGCTGTTGAACACACTGTTCATCGGCTGCAGATTTTACAACTTAATGATGGAGCTCACATTGAACAATATAATTCCACTGATAAACAGTCTCTAACTTGTAACAAATAACAATTAAATCTGTAATAAATAAAGTTGCTTGTATTGAAATTTGTAAATTTGTTTGCATTTTGATGTATGTTCAGGGTATTTAAAAAAAATTTGTGTCCCCCCCCCCAAAAAAAAAAAAAAAAAAAAAAAAAAAAAAAAAGTTATTAACGTACTACAATTTATAGCCGGCGAAAAAGCAGACCGAAAAGAGCTGTTTAGTCAAAATAAAAAAAATTATCTGCCTCTGTTTTGGGATCTAAAGACAAATAAAATTACCCCCAGACATTATTTTAAAATTTTATTCATGTAAGTGAAACACAGTTCGAAAAAAAAAAAAAAAGGGAAGATTTAGACCATATATTTTAAACATTAGTAAAATTTTGGGTCCCTTAGAAATGTGAAACACAGTTCGAAAAAAAAAAAATAAAAGAAAGAAAGAAAGAAAGAAAAAAGAAAAAGGAAGATTTAGACCATATATTTTAAACATTAGTAAAATTTTGTGCCCCTCAGAAATGTGAAACACAGTTCGAAAAAAAAAAAAAAAAAAGGAAGATTTAGACCATATATTTTAAACATGTCCCCCCCAAGGCGGAAATTTTCAACTTTTTATTTTATTTTATTTTATTATTTTTATGTATTATTATTATTATTATTTATAAAATCTTTGAGCGTATCCTTCGACTCAATCCACAGTTTAGTTACAGCCACAGAGTGCTTTGAATAGGCCAAATGCAATTATGGTCACCCTGTACTACAGTCGACAGCAAAAGTATCTGAGCACTAGCCAATAATTCCGATATCAAAAAGGTACACTTAAAACTGCTTTGTTAAATAAATCCTTGTCAAATCATGTTCTGACACTGACTAAGAACAAGACTCGACAAGAATTTATTTAACAAAGCAGTATTAAGTGTACTTTTTTTTAGACAATGATTATTGCTAGTGCTCGGATACTGTTGCTGCCGACTGTAAATTTATAAAATTTCTGTCAGTATTTGAATGTTCCTTTTTTATTGTTATAAGATTTTTAATTGACTGTCACAAAGCTGACATATTTAAAAGTGTATGTTTTTTTCATTTGTCACAAAAGAAGAATAAAATAAATCTTTTTGACTTATTATTTAAATGATATATGTAAGTGCATTATCTCCCCGAATCTGTTATTATTGTTTTACAATAATTCTGTTACTGTCAAAAGTTGATGTCTCAAAAGAAAGCCTGATATCTTAAAGTTCATATATTTTGGATAGTGGCTGCTAGCAATAACATTACAGGTATGTTGTGCCGAATATTCTTAAAGAGTATTTATTTTGTTCCTTTAAAAAGCTCATTGTGAATACTAACAGGAATTTTGCATATATTACTCAGTTGTTAATGTGATTAACAGGTTATGAAGCTTAACCGAGTGAGACGACAAATTTTTCAACTTAAAAGGGAAGAAAAATTGGAGAGACTTTTGAATGAGCCTGATTTGTATGCTAAATGAAATAAAGAATTAAATAATAATTAAAAAAAAAATCCCCCCCCCTTTAAAAAAAAAAAAAAAAAAAAAAAAAATAGATGTCTCTCACACGACTTTTTCTTAACCAGCATTTCAATATTATACAGATAGAGTGTGCATATTAAGTATTAAAATCAATAACTTCAATGTACTTTAAAAAATAATCCAAAATAGGTTTAGAAACAGTTTTCTTTGGCATATAAGTCTGTGTTAGGGGCTACCGCCCCCCTCAACCCCCCCCCCCCGTTAAATTACAGTGCCTACATTTATTTAAAAAGAAAAGAAAGAAAAACCAAGTCTGTTGTTGAATGCCTTCAAATTTGCCAATTTTGAACAAATTTTAAAGTAGCAACCTAATACGAACTTCAAAATACAAACGTTGAATTTCCTGCAGTTATTTCTTTTTAAGTTATGCTGATAACAGATAACTTAAAAAGAAAGAAAATATGATGAGAGTTAAGTATAGACTTTTGAATGAATCTGGTTTGTATGCTAAATGAAATAAAGAAATAAAATGATTAGTAAAAAAATTAAATTGGCAAAAAGACAAACACAAAACAAACATATATATGTATAAATATATATTAATCTGGTGTGTCACTCACACGACTTTCTCTCAACCTGCATTTCAATATTGAAGATAGATTGAGCATATTAATTCTTAAGGTTAATAACGTAATATAACAAAGCTCGATGTACTTTAAAAAATAATCTAAAATAGGTTTAGGAACGGTTTTAACATAACATTCTGTGTGAGGGTGGAGTATTGTCCCCCTCAACCCCCCATTCAATTATAGTGCCTACATTCATTTAAAAAGAAAAGTCAAAGCTGCTATTAACAACACGTTGAGTGCCACGTCAGACATCGGTGGCTGACACTGAACTTTCCGTTTAGGCCGCGTCAACTGCCGGTGGCTGATAGTATAAAATGTCATATAAAATTTTAACAAGAAAGAAAAATCATGCAGTACGCATTGATTAGCAACACGTTCCAACTGTACACAATTGTTCTATCGAATAACTATTAATGTTCTTTGCCTACGTTATCGCACAACAGACAGAAGGACTGAAAAACATACAGAGAGACTAATTGATTTTAAAATTACTCTTAGGCATTTTGGAAAGTGTTAAAAAGGCTTAACGCAAAAGAAAATGCAGCCGTTAGATTATAATTACAGCTTTCAAAATCCCTAAATATTTTACTGTAGCCCTGTAAATCTGAAAGTTAATCATATCATATTCTATACAAAACATTATTTTAGAATATTAATGATACATGTCAATGTTCTTAAGATTTTTAGAGTAGAAAGTTTTTTAAATATAACTTTTAAAATATTCTGTCCTAAAACGTAATACATTGGCCTTTTTTTTATTTTTGTTGTTTTTGTTGTCCCTGTAAACAAACTAGTTGTACAGGACCCATTAATGACATTTTAAATAGGGAACATTCCATAGGGAACTTGAGTGTATCATTTTAAAATAATTCTCAAAATATTCACGGATGATAGGAGCCGGACACAAATATATAGAAAGGTAGGCAATCGGACAGACAGATGCACAAATTGAAATCATATTCCCACTTACATTATAAGAAAGTGTTAAAACGCTCATGTAAATAAAAGTGCCATTCTAACAAATTTTTATTAATACCTCTTAATGTAACTGATTATTTTTGTGTGACCCTGTAAATCTAATGCTAGCCATACTATATTACATAGAAGGCACACTATTTTGTGCATACGAATAATATATTTCAATTGCATTAAGCTTTGTGGAAAATAAAATTATTAAAATTTGGTTTATAAAAATAACTCTCATACAACACAATGCTTTAGAGTACTTTCAAGTGGCCCTGTACACAAACCAATTAGAAATGTACTCTATTTTACATAGGAAACATCCGTTAGGGAATTGAATAACATAATAAAATTTCATTAAAGTTTCTATACATTAAAGGTATTAAAATATGACTTATAGAAACTCCTCTCATAGAACACAATGCTTTCAAATACTTTTGGGTGTCCCTGTACACAAACCAGAAGAGGTATCCATTCCATTTTCAATAAGGAACATCCGATAGTGAACTTCAATAAAATATATCGGTTTAAAGCAATTCCATAAATATTTACGGGAATTGGAGCGCAGAAAACAGACAAACAGACAGACGGACAGAAAAACAGTCAGACATATACACAAATTGAAATTATATTCATACTAAAAAATGATAGAAAGTGTCAAAAACGCTTAATGTAAACAATAGTACAATTCTAGCAATTTTTTATTAATAGCTCTGAATATAACTGAATATTTTTGTGTCCCCCTGTAAATCTAATGGTAAACATGCTATATTCTATGCAAAGCATTCTTTTGTGCATATAAATAACGTATTTCAATTTCCTAAAACTTCGTGGAAAGAAAAGTTATTAAAATTTGATTTATAGAAATATCTTACAAAGAACGCAATGTTTTGGAGTACTTTTGAGTGTCAATGTACATAAATTAGTGGTGATATGAAAACTATTTTATATAGGAAACTTCCAATAGTGAACTTGAATAACATATTTCAATTTCATGAAAATATTGTACAGTAAAGGTATGAAAATATGGTTTATAGAAATACTCTCATAGAAACAATTCTTTGAAATACTTTCGGGTGTCCCTGTACACAAACCGGTAGATGTATAAACTCCATTTTCAATAGGAAACATTCGATAGTGCACTTGAATAACATAGATCAGTTTCAAAAAATTCCATAAATATTTACGGGAGTTAGAGCGCTGGCAGACAGACGGACAGATACACAAACTGATATCATATTCACACTTAAAAAAATGCTTGGAAGTGTTAAAAACGGTTAATGTAAACGAAAGTACAATTCTAGCAAACTTTTAATAATAGCTCTTAATATAACAGTATATTTTTGTGTCACCCTGTAAATCTAATGCTAACCATGCTATATTCTATGTAAAGCATTCTTTTGTGCATATAAATAACATATTTCAATATCCTAAATCTTCGTGGAAAGTAAAGTTATTAAAATTTATTTATAGAAATATCTCTCATAGAACGCAATGCTTTAGAATTCTTTTGAGTGTTCTTGTATATAAAAGAGAGTTGGTATTAATCCATTTTATACAGAAAAAGTCCAATAGTGAACTTGAATAACATATTTCAATTTCATTAAGATATGTGTACAGTAAAGGTATGAAAATATGATTTATAGCGCAGAGAGACAGACAGACGGATAGACAGACAGACAAACCGAATTCATTACACTTTTCAACCTTGTTGGGAAGTGTTAAAAATGTTAGAAAGGGTTAAAAACGCTTAATGTAAACGAAAGTGCACTTTTAGAAAATATTTATTAACAGCTCTTTATATAACTGAATATTTTTGTGTCACCGTGTAAATCTAATGCTAATCATGCTATATTCTATGCAGAACATTCTTTTGTGCATTTATATAACATATTTCAATATCCTAAATCTTCGTTGAAAGTAAAGTTACTAAAATTTGATTTATATAAATATCTCTCATAGAACGCAATGCTTTAGAATACTTTTGAGTGTCCTTGTATATAAAACAGAGTTGGTATTTAATCCATTTTATACAGAAAAAATCCAATAGTGAACTTGAATAACATATTTCAATTTCATTACGATATGTGTACAGTAAAGGTATGAAAATATGATTTATAGAAATACCTCTCATAGAACACAATGCTTTGAAATACTTTCGGGTGCCCCTGTACACAAACCAGTAGAGGTATAAACTCCATTTTCAACAGGGAACATCCGATAGTGAATTTCAATAACATATATAAGTTTCAAGAACTTCCACAAATATTTACGGGAATTAGAGCTCAGAGAGACAGACAGACGGACAGACAGACAGACAAACCGAAGTCATTAACACTTTTCAACCTTGTTGGGAAGTGTTAAAAATGTTAGAAAGGGTTAAAAACGCTTAATGTAAACGAAAGTACATTTTTAGCAAATATTTATTAATAGCTCTTTATATAACTGAATATTTTTGTGTCACCCTGTAAATCTAATGCTAATCATGCTATATTTTATGCAAAGCATTTTCTTTTGTGCTTACAAATAACACATTTCAATTTCATAAAACTTCGTGCAAAGTACTGTTATTGCAATTTAGTTTATAGAAATATCCCTCATAAAACGCAATGCTTTGGAATACTTTTGTGTGCCCCTGTAGTGGTGGTATTTGCTCCATTTTATACAGGAATCATCCGATAGTGAACTTGAATAATATATTTCAATTTCATTAAGATTTGTGTGCAGTAAGGGTATGGAAATATGGTTTATAGCCTCTCATAGAACACAATGCTTTCGTAATACTTTTGTGTGTCCCTGTACACAAATCAGTGGTGGTATTTACTCCATTTAATACAGGAAACATCCGATAGTGAACCTGAATAACATATTTCAATTTCATTAAGATTTGTGTACAGTAAGGGTATGGAAATATGGTTTATAGAAGTGCCTCTCATAGAACACAATGCTTTGAAATATTTTAGGGAGTCCCTGTACACAAACCAGTAGAGGTATAAACTCCATTTTCAACAGAGAACATCCGATAGTGATCTTGTATATCATATTTCAATTTCATTAAGATTTTTGTACAGTAAGGGTATGAAAATATGGTTTATAGAAATGCCTCTCATAGAAACAATGCTTTGAAATATTTTCGGGGGTCCCTGTACACAAACCAGTAGAGGTATAGACTCCATATTCAATAGGGAACATCCGATAGTGAACATGTATAACATATTTCAATTTCATTAAGATTTTTATACAGTAAGGGCATGAAAATATGGTTTAAAGAAATTCCTCTCATAGAACACAATGCTTTGAAATATTTTCGGGGGTCCCTGTACACAAACCAGTAGAGGTACAAACTCCATTTTCAATAGGGAACATCCGATAGTGAACTTGAATAACATATATCAGTTTCAAGAAATTCCATAAATATTTACGGAAGTTAGAGCGTGGACAGACAGACAGACAGACAAACCCAATGCATAAACACTTTTCAACCTTGTTGGAAAGTGTTAAAAATGACGTTGTTTTAAGTAATTACTGAAAATTTATTTAAAATTTACTTAATTTTTATTTATTACAGGATTATACAACTAAGGCATTTTAGTAGATTTTATTGAAACATGGTAAGCATAAAAACGCATTACCGAATACCAGCGCTTCTAAGCAGCGCACGTGACCTGACGGAAATTTTCTTAAGAATTCGCGTGGCGTTCAATGTGTTAATCTGCCTTTAAACTTGCCAATCTTGATGAAATTTTTACGTGTCAATCTTCAAAATACAAAATTTGAGTTTTCTGTATTTATTTGTTTTTAAGTTATGTTGATAACAGTAAACATGCAGATCTACTGCTAATATAAAACTTTCGTATTTAGGGAACCTCAAAAAATGATATTATACAAAAAACCAGAAATGAAAATAGAACTTCAAAAAATACTTTGTTTACAGCATGGTCAGGAAAAACTAATTTTCATTTCTGAGCAGTGTTCATCGACATAGTATAATGCAGCAAAGCACTCCCATCAATTATATTCAATAAAAAAGAAAGTTTAGCTCTGTTTTGGATAGCCCTGTATATTATTTATATTGCATATTATTTACAGATTATAATCTGTAAATAATATGCAATATAAATAATATAAAGTACTTACTTGAAATAGTCTTACTTGAATAGTCTTACTTGAATAGTCTTACTTGAAATACATCTAACACAAAATGCATTACAATTTCAGCAATTTTCAAGTATAGCCTCACTATAACCACTTGCATGGTTAAGAGAGAGTAAAAAACTTAATGAATTTATTGCCATTTACAGTTTAAAAATAGCTAAAAATGCATGTGTTTTTGAACTTTTCGAAAATATGACTTACTAGAAGTGATATTCTGGGTAATCAACAAGTAACCAAACGGATATCTAAACAAACAAAATATCATCAAAAATAAAAGAAAAACGAGATGGAAATTCAAAAAATTAATGTGTATCTGTTTGTTTACACTATGCATTGCGCTGAGGGAACAAAATATATAGAGATAGATAGATAGATAGATACTGCCTTTATCTAGGACGAACAATTAACCATTTTCTGTATCCCTAAACTAGGTATATACATTTTCGAGATATGTGTATAAGGTAAGCTAATAAACTTAATGGACGAAATGATCGAGATTTTATAGTTTATACATTTCTAGGTAGTAAAATAATATTGTGAATCCTTTGTAATGCGAGAATTTCTCGCTTGATTTTCTAGCACTGGGTTATAAATTCGAATTATAGTTGCTAAAATTTGCCTCTTGTATTCACATTTATTTGCAGAGATTTCTAAACAAGTTTGACCTCAATAATACGGGCAAACGATCTAGAATTCTAATAGGGATTTCTAGAACACCAAACAAATATCGTGTAAATTCAAAAAGTTATGAGAGATAGAATGAACAGAATTTCAGTTCTTCTCAAAGAAAAAAAAAGGGGGGGGGGTGATGAATTGCGGATTTTATCAATATTTATTTACAATCAGCGAACACTGTATTACCATTGGGTATTGATTTGAATCAAAATAAAATTGTGAGTATAACCCCTTATAGTTTAGCTTTTATTTTGAGAGAACTGAAATTCTGTTCATTCTATCTTTCATAACTTTTTGAATTTACACGATATTTGTTTGAAGTTTTCATATAAGTTGCTCAATGCTATTAAATTATGCAAATAAAATATTTGCAAAAGCTAGCGCATGCGTAGTTAAAAACTGTTTAGTAAAAACGCTCATAATTTGTAAGATATTTAACATTTTTGCATTCTGATTGCATTATGCTGTGTCTAATGTAGCATGCCAAATTTTCAAAAAATGTCTTTGCACTAAGTCTAATACCCTACGTGTTATAATGTAAAAAGTGGATTTTTTTTTTTTTTTTTTTTTAAGTATCTCCATGGATATATATGGGATTTTCATAAAAATTTATACAGAAAAATCTTCTTAATCACATGCAACAGCCAAAATACATTTCAAGCATTGCATTTTACAGGGTGATCCAAACCATTTTGACTTTTGTTTAAATTTTTACTGGTCCCCTTTTACACTTCAGGGCACAACTTTTGCTGAAATGTATGAGGTATAATGTGTTCTTTACGCTAACAAAGTTTCAAGATGATTCCTAAAAATATTTTCTAAACGACTTTTCTAAATTTGACTAAACGTCTAAATTCGAAAGTGTCCGAATACTTATTGGTAGATAGTGTACTAGTTATAGCATCCAGTTAAGTGATATATGATTTTTAAAAATGTCATTTATGTACATTGAAATGTTTTGCATGCATTTGAGAAAAAAATTTTAAAGCGTAATACTATATATAAGGTTTTTAATCTAAAAAATTCTTTTACTGAAATTGGTGCTGATTACATTTGGGAATCAATCTCTCAACAGGTGGCGTTGTCATCTGATTTTTTTTCATAATTTTTAATATGACTGTAATATGATAAAATTATGCATAAATGTACGTAATGAGAATTATTTTTAATTTTTCAATATGAAATTAACGTATATATACATATTATTCAACCACGTGAACTTCCAATATGGGTATCTTTCAAAAGAACTCGTCAAAACGAATGGTTGAACCATAGATCTGTAATAATTTAAATCAAATTTATCGATTCTTTTTTCATAAAAAAAAAAAAAAAATCCCCGTTGTATATCGTCTAAAATTTATTTTCTTTACACATTTAACACTGTAATTCTCTGAGATGAAAATCGTCTACATTCATCATGGAAAATAATTTTAATAAATAATAATTTAATAAATAATTTGTACTACGCGAATTTGTGGTTGAAAATATAGAGAAAAGTTTTGTTTTGGCCACAACATACTAGTTTATTCAAGTTTTTAAAAACCGCTTTCAAACAAATCACGTAAGACTCTTCAATCAATCTAAACTTTAATATTTATTAGATTTACTATTATGTTAATTTTGTTTTCAACAAAAATTTCAATGGGGAGCAATAATCACTCACCAATTGATAAGGTAAAATTGATTAGAATTCAAGTATTCTTTGTTTAAATAGGGTTGAAAGTCCCATATTTTTCCTGAAAACTAGGGAGCGTTAAACTGAAACGAAGCGCGAATTTGACATACGTGATCACTTACTAGTTAAATAACTGTTATCTTCGGACTGATACATTTTCGCATGATATTCTACGTTTTCATTTCATAAAAAATTCAGTATCATTTCAAATTTAAATTTTAATGTAATTTACAATACTATCTCGATTTCTGAAAGATAGTTTACAATTCTTTAAATTGATAACTATGCAAGTTTTTGTTTGTGATCATCGACACATGTAAAGTGAAACTGATAATTTTCAAAGATTTGAAAAATCATATCTAAAATACTTCCTGTGGTTTGAAAACAACCATTCCGTTTCGATGCACTTTTTAAATATTTATATGTAAAAAAAGGATATGTCGGATAATATTGAATTTATATACATACTGCCCTGTGTAATAAAATAACAAATTGAAAAATTAGGCAAATAAGCATGAAATGTATATACGCACGTAACATTATATACATTGTATTAAACATATAATTGTATATATTACCCAAGAACAAAAATCTTAAAATTATTTGTCTTCATATTAAGCATTCAGGTAATGGCCAATGAGTATCATTCTTTCAATTGATGCTTAATGCAGCAATCTTTTATCTTCAGGTCAAAAATCTTTATTTCCAGATCTTTGCATAAATCAATGATAAAAATCCTATTAAAGAACGTTCTACGAAAAGTAAGAAAATTTTAATAAACTTTCAGAATTAAAAAAAAAAAAGAAAGAAAGAAAGAAAAACATGTGTGTTAACTAATATGACACCACTCTATTGATTAAAAATATTATTTTGGTTTATTTTAAAATAGAAAATTATTTTTATTCCAGATTATTTTTTAAAAAATTCAAGGGTGCTTTCTAACTGCACGTACACTGTTAAAAATAGTTTCTTAAAAATGAGCTAAATTGTCTCAAAATAGCCCCGAAACAATATATACTTAAATTTGAAAACCCATGTATTCATTTTTGAGTACATTGGTATGCTCAAAAATGGGGTTGACCAATAAGAATCCCAATATCCCCATGTTTGGCATGTCAGTATAGTCAAAAATGAATACATGGGTTTTCAAATTTAAGTATATATTGTTTCGGAGCTATTTTGAAACAATTTAGCTCATTTTTAAGAAACTCTTTTTAACAGTGTAGGATGTCTCAATTACAATTTCCTTTATCCTCCTAACTTTAATAAAAAGTTATCATTTTTAATTAATAATAATTTTTTTTACATGCATGTACATTGTCCCATTCATCCCCACATGTGGGGATGAATGGGACAGGACTGAAGTTAACAAAGAAAAGAAAACAAAATGGAAAGTAAATAAAGTTTTAAAGTTAAATTGGTTTATGTGATTTTATTACACACTATGGATTTACTGAAATTAACAAAAACTGATGTATTGACTCAAATTAACATCGAAGGGCAAAAGTCCTTTAGTTCGCACAGTTCCTAGTGCTCTAGGCTTTGGTAATTTAATCTAATAAGATTTAATCTAAAAATAAATAAATAAGACACTAAAAAGATGTAAACCATTACAACAAAGTACAAATTATCCAGATAAATTTTTGTTTCCGTACTGATCGGAAAAAATAAGCATTCCATTCTGTATTACATTAATAATCACCAGGATTTATTTAATTAACTTGATTGAAATTGTGATTTTAATCCAATTATTATTAGTTTATTTATTTATTTTTTAATTATTGGTATTATTGATTTAAGTTGCATTGAATATTCTAACTTATAATTTTTTTAATCATAATTATTATAAACAAAAATCTGAACAATTAATTTCAATCTATTTTTCTCTAAATCCATGCTATCTTTATAATTCCATGTTATAACATCATAAAAATATTTAAAATCTATTTACGATTTGTTTTAATATAGTTTTTGTGTACAATTTTAAATTAGCACATAGAGAGGAATGTCCCATTCATCCCCACCACCACATGATCATATAAAACAGGAAATATTTTTAATGAATAATTGTCAATATTCTTCTTGAATATCATAAACACAGTAAAAGTTTATGCCTTTTCATCATATAAGAGTGATATTAACTTTAAGTAAATAGTTAATTTCTCAACTACTACCTAATTGAATCAGTAAAAGTTACTTTGGCAGCAAAAAAAGACACCTTAATTTTTTTTCTGCCTTTCTATAGATAGCACAACTCTGAAACTATACTTGATGAATGACCTCAGTACTGCCATATATCAGAAAAATTGTCAAGTTTCTGGTGCATGCAAAACATAAAAATTTTGCTACTGTCTCATTCATCCCCACTCTCCCCTATAGGTATATATATTTGTTTGAAAGTAAATATTTCATATGCTAGAGAAAGTTTTAAAGGAGTGTTCTTTTATAAAAACTTTTCTGAGAACAATTTGAATGTTTGTATACAGTATGCAGTATTAATTTAAAACGGATATACCCAGAAAAAATGTTGTCTATTCAACCTTCACTCACAACTACTTTCTGCTATTATTTTTTCTTCTTTTTCAAATTTATTTATTTGATTTTTTACGATAATCGTATTATTTTTATTAGTCATTAAAGTTTTATGCGTTATATGATGCATTTAAGGGAAAAAAATTTTTAATTTTTCTGAGTCATTTTATTTGAAAAGCAATGAACTATATAATTAAATGGAAATTGAAAATACAATACTGAAGGATTAAACTAATAATCTTTATAATTGACGCTAAATAATGAAAAACTATAAATAGTATTGTATAAAATAATACTGCCCATTAATGACAATGACGCAAAAAATTTCCACATTTGCTTATTGCAGAAATCATAGCAATTGTCACATGTTACATCTGGTTTTCATTCACATGCAGTGAAGCGTAACCTCAGAAACGTGAATTTTTCATTCATTTGTAAATCTGAATAATTAGAATTTAGCTTATAACAATAATAATAATAATAATAATTCTTAAGTTTTTTTTTTTTTTTTTTGCTTTGGTTATGAACGTTAAGCTTTCTAACCTTAAAAAAAAAAAAAAAAAAAAAAAAAAAAATATTTTGACTCATTATATAAAATTATACAATTCCGTTTTTAAATCAAACTTAGAGCAGAAATAGCTATTTTATTTATCATTAATAAATCATTGATTTATGAGGCATTTTCTACTCAATGATTATTGTTATAACCATTATTACATAATACATAATAATATGAAACTGTCTTTAATACACGAATTAATACGCAGCTGTTTTAAAGTTTTAGAATTTCCCAAAAACTTTACAAAAATTTTTAATACTTCGCTAAATATATATATATAAGTAAATGGTATAATTAGTATAATATGGTAAAATGGTAAAATTGAACGTGAACTTTTTAACATATATTAATGTACTGAAGGTGACTGAAGGAAAATATTGTAGGTGTATAGGTGTTAATGCCGATTGATTATGCATGAGTCCTATATCTGTATATAGTACCCTTCATGGGATGGGGGGTCTTTTAAGCAGGCTTGTCGAACTCAAAATACTTGGTGGGCCGCATTGGAAAGGTATTTTATTCATGCGGGCCGCACCTGATGTATGTATGAGCACATATGTTTGTGAGTGTATGAATCATGTATGTATATGCTATTTTTGGGAGAGGGCAGGGTGAAGATTCAGAGCAGAATACATTTATTTAAAGTATTTTCATTCATAAATTAAGAATAACATCATAAGAAATTATGAAATATACATTAATAACCGTAATAAAAAGAATGATTAATGGATCTAACAGTATTTCAGTTACAACACTGTGATTCTTTAGCTACCATAATCGTTGAAAGGTATTTTCACTTCGATAAGTCAGAACGGATTTATTCATTTTTAATGTGTTACCCAACGTGTCAAACTTTAATCGTTATGGTTAGTCTTCTCGTTATAGTTCGTCTAGTTATAGTATAGTTCTTCGTTTTCGTCTAGTTCGTTAGTATAATCGTTATAGTTAGTCTTAAAGTATTTTCATTCATAAATTAAGAATAACATCATAAGAAATTATGAAATATACGTTAATAACCGTAATAAAAAGAATGATTAATGGATCTAATAATATTTCAGTTACAGCACTGTGATTCTTTAGCTACCATAATCGTTGAAAGGTATTTTCACTTCGATAAGTCAGAACGGATTTATTCATTTTTAATGTGTTACCCAACGTGTCAAACTTTAATCGTTATGGTTAGTCTTCTCGTTATAGTTCGTCTAGTTATAGTATAGTTCTTCGTCTTCGTGTTACCCAACGTGTCAAACTTTAATCGTTATCGTTAGTCTTCTCGTTATAGTTCGTCTAGTTATAGTATAGTTCTTCGTTTTCGTCTAGTTCGTTAGTATGATCGTTATAGTTAGCCTTAAAGTATTTTCATTCATAAATTAAGAATAACATCATAAGAAATTATGAAATATACATTAATAACCGTAATAAAAAGAATGATTAATGGATCTAATAATATTTCAGTTACAACACTGTGATTCTTTAGCTACCATAATCGTTGAAAGGTATTTTCACTTAGATAAGTCAGAACGGATTTATTCATTTTTAATGTGTTACCCAACGTGTCAAACTTTAATCGTTATCGTTAGTCTTCTCGCGGGCCGCGGATTGGCCACCCCTGCTTTTAAGGATCCTAGAAAAAACTTGTTGGTATCATTGGACTCTGCTCAATTCCCTATAATATATTTGTTCTGATAAATTTCTATTACTGGACATACTATATTCATATTGAGAGAAATGAATTTGACCTATCGTTCGACAATTTGACAAACTGAAGTAACCCACCTAATAGGTTACCTAGCGCTCAGTTTGATGATACATTTACCTTATCTTAATTTGTTAGTTCGTTTTACTGTGTCAGTTTCATATTTTAATTTTCATGCTATGCCATACTTTTTCCAGTGAAATGATCCCCATAATGTAAGTTTATGTAAGATGTTACTCTATTTTGGTGTTTTAAGAAAATCGTAAATTTACAATTAAACTACATTATTCACAGTGAATAACGTTCAAGCCACCACCATCATAAAGGATATTTTAAAAATTGTCTGATTTATTGATAACACATGTACATCTGATTTGTATGCTTGACTCGAAGTCCGCTTGTAAATCTTCGTCAGATAAAGACAGATAGCACATGACAGAATTACAATACGAAGAATTGGAGAAACACCCAGGGCCAGCGTGGGAATCGAATTCGCTCTCCTACTAAAAATTGCTTGGTATTTTAAAGATAAAAATATCCTTTAAAATAGGTTGGGTTGTTTTTTTTTTTTTTTTTTTACGTCGCACCAGTGCTGCACAGGTGGGCAATTGGTGACGGTCTGGGACACACCCCTAGAGGTGGTCCGGAGACATGCCATCACAATTTTGATCCTCTACGGAAGGGATGGCTCTCCCGCTTCGGTGACCCCCAGAGGTATAATTTTTGATGGGAACATGGAGGACATTGCGGTCACGACAGATTTTACGCGCACCAGCCACCATTAGTGTACACGACGGTCTTTGGCCGGCTCGAGTACCGAACCCGCAATCCTCCAATTTCGAGGCCGGTGCTCTACCGACTGGGCTACCGCGGCCCCCCTTAAAATAGACTTTTAAACGAAATTTTGCCCCATTCTACCGTGTTAAGAAATTCGTAAATTTCAAATAATTCACTAAGTTTTCAAATTTTAATTTTCATAGTTAATGTTGTTTATGCTAGCATTATAAGTGATATTTAAATGCTAGTCTGACATCTTTCCAGTAAAAATATTCCTTTTAATACACTTTAATCCAAAATTTGAAGGATTCTTCCATGTTAAGAAAATCGTAAATTTCGAATAACTTACGAAGTTTTTGAATTAAAATGTTGCAAATCAATAGGTTTTTATCATTGTCGTAAGAGATATTTCAACATTTCTTAGAACTCCCTGCGACCTCTCTTGAAATATCTTCTACAGACATTAGCAAACTAATACATTAATATATGGTGGCCAGATGTCCTCTTTTTTAGAGGACAGTCCATTTTTGTAAGACGTTTCTCTAAGTTTTAAAAATTGTTACAAGAAAGTTATTTATCATAATTATTAGCCTTTTGGTCCCCATTTACATATAAAACTATCTTCCTAATTAGGGAATTGTAATGATTATTAAAAAGTTAAAAAAAAAAAAAAACTAACATCGGAAACTTATAACGATTACCTAAGCTTCCCATATCTATAGTATGATTGGGTAACTAATACTACGTGCAACGATATTTTAATTATACGATACTGTACACATGGCCTTTCTTCTTCAGATGCAAAAACACGATCTTGGAGGCAAATGCAAGACTTAGTTGTAGCACGTGTTTTTGGTACATGAAGAAGGAAAGTCGCTTCCTTTTGAAAGTAGTAGTGTTTACATTAATTTTATGGGCTGTAAAGAAGTTTTTAAGTTTAAATATTTATTGTGCACTAGTTATTTAATTTATTTCTCTGATACGGAAGACATTTGAAACACTAATCTTGATTTAATAATAAATTGATTATTGTTCTGATTTGTCAGTGTATGTGTCTACATTCAAAGCACTTAAAAATGGATATTTACATTTTTTCAAATAAAATTAGATTAAAAAAAAAAAAAAAAAAAATTCAAATAGCCTATCAGCAAAGATTTTTCCTTTTCCTTTTTTTTTTTTTTTTTTCTTTTTTAATTTGGATAGTTTTCTGTAAAAATATTTTATAACTTTTCATGTGCATTGACTTTTCTGTAAGCTCATGGATTCTGCTCAGTTTCCCCATCATATATTAGTTATTTTAAAATTCTACTACAGAGCAGGTTAAGAGAAATTAATTTGGAAAATCACTCGACACGTTGGCAGACGGAAATGCCCAATCTAATTGGCTACCAAACTTCCATTTTGATACATTTACCTTATCTTACTTTGCTAATTAGTTTTAATGAAGTCAGTTTCATATTTTAGTTTTCACGTTATTCCATACTACTTTCAATGCAATGATACCCATAATGTAAGTTTGTGTGAAATATTGCTCCAATCTTCTAAATGTTAAATTTTGAATAACTTAACAAATTACCAAAAGTAACACAAATGATATTTTAAAAATCTGGTGTGAACCAACCACACGACTTCCATTACCCACTATTTCACGTATTATATGCAATTTTTAAAAATGTGATTTGGTGACATAAAATTGACCTAACGAAGTAAACAACTAACAAATTTCCTATAAGAGAAATCTGATATATACATAAAAACTGACATATATATAACAGTTTACATACCGAGTTAAAAAATAAGAAAAAAATTGGTAGAGTTATTTTTTGAAACATCAATTTCTACCTAAGCAGGATTACTGTTACTTTTCCTGTAATAACCACGTAATATACGAGAAAGGATATCTAAAATGGATTTATGTAACAATTTTCAAGAAAATCGTTAGAGCCGTTTTTGAGATACCAACTTTTACCAAAACTTTGCCTACTCAATTATTGACCGGAAAACAATAATTACAAACAAAAGGATATTTAAAAGGGAGTTAATATGGCGAGTACAAAAAAAAATCCGTACAGCCGTTTTTTAAAAAAAAGCACTTGCGAGACCTGAAATTGAGCTATTTATTCATGGCGCCTATCAATTTTCCTTCCTGTACTAACCGACTACATTATTCGAAAGGACATCTAATAGAGTGTTTATGTAGCAAATTTGAAGAAAATCGCTAGAGCCGTTTTTGAGATACGGACTTACGGTTCCACTTCCGGTTTCCGATGTCCCACCTCCGGTTTTCCAATTTTCACCAAAAGTTGGAAAATTCATCTGTACACCAGCTCTGCCTTAATTCTGAAGTTTCGTAGCTGTATCTTTATTAGTTTCGGAGATATGATAGTCAGAAGATTCCCCATGCGCATACACACACACACACACATTGACCAATTGCCAAAAACCACTTTTTTGGACTCAGAAGACTTTAAAACATGTAAATCAGGTTAAATCTCGATATCGAATTTTTGGACCGAATACAACACTTCCATTACCTACGGAAGTCGGGTAATGGAAAAAAAAAAGACAAAAATTGTGTTTGAAACATATATTTTTAGTTACTAAAGTGCATTATTTGAAAATATATATGTTAAAAATTATGCACATCACCTCGTCATAATAATTAAGGAGAATTTTGTGAGGTCGTACTTTAGTGTACCACTGGTACATAGAGGTCGAAAAAATTATTTCGACATGAAAAAAGTGTAGAGAAATATTTACTCTTTATGCTCCTCATATTTTTTCTAAGATTAGTAGGATATTCTTGAAATAATATAGGAATTAATTATAACACACATGAAGATCGTGAAAAATATTAAGCAAAAATAGCAAGTGTACTCCATAAAATCCCTTATGGAACAAAAATGGCTATATGTATCGTCTAATGCTTTGTAGTGAAATTAAAGGGAGGTACGTCTGTTCCCTTCTTATAAATATATTTGAAATTTCTTCTATAAATTCGATTTTATACTCTTTTTAAAGTAATGGTACTTTAAAGTACCGTCAGTAGATAAAGGGTTAAAGATGAAAATATCCCTCAAAATAGACGCTTAAGCGAAATTTTGTACTATTCTGCCATGTTAAAAAATTCGCAAATTTCAAATAATTTGCGAATCTTTCAAAGTAGGATGTTCATAGTTAATGATATTCGTCCCAGTATCAAAACAGATATTTAAAAGCTGGTCTGACATCTTTACGATAAAAATATTCCTTTTAATGCACATTTAAGTAAAGTTTTGTCTTCTGCAGTGTTAAAAAATTCATAAATATCGAATAACTTACGAAATTTTCAAAGTAAAATCTTCATAGTTTATGATGTTCATGCAGCACCACAGCCGACATTGAAAAAATAAGTCTGAGATCTTTAGGATAAAAATATTTCTTTTAATACACGTTTAAATGAAATTTCGCCTTATTCTCTCATGTTAAGAAAATCGTAAATTTCGGATAACTTACGAAGTTTTTCAAGTAGAATATTGCAAATCAATATGATTCTGGACTGTGTCATAAGTGATATTTTTAAACTGGCCCGGCCTCTTTATGACCATTTGTTCTTGAAGTATCATATAATGCACAGACTAACAAAAAAGCATTCTAACCCACTAACAAACACACTAACAGACACCCTACAGACGAATACCATATCAATTTTATTATTTTCGGATTCCTCACATCTGAAATTAAAAAAATAAAAAATAGAAAAAAATAAAAATACTTAACTTGAGATAATTGCTCTTTACTTTAAAATTTCAAAAAACATAACGAGAGAGAGCATTTGTTGAAAATTGTATTTGGCCTTATAGATCTTATTTCTTTTAATCGTTATAAATTTCCAATAAAATATTTTTAAAAATGTACATTCCCTGATGACAGTAGAAAAATACTTCTAAAATCATACAAAATATATCTGGTTTAGTTCTTTCTATTTCTTCCCAATGTTTAAATTGCTTCATCACTTTCACAATAATTTCGAATTCTAGTGATATCTGGATCTACTTGTAAAATCCAGTTCCGTTCCGAGTCATTACGTAAATTCATAATTCCGTTTTTATGTCACCTTTGAAACAGAAATAGATACTTTATTACTTCGCGGGTGTCTGATCTTTGAGCTTCAGCTACAAATATTTGCGCAATCAAATACTTGTTCCCACAATTAATAAACTCAGAAAATATTTTTAAGGTGTATCGTATTTTTAAGTAAAGCAAAAATTGAAGTGAGTGTTTCTCGTATATTTGCATTTTAGATATTTATCTAGCAATAACTACAAGATTTGCTAGACTAATTTTTTGTTTTTATTTGAGTTTTTATTTCAAAATATTTGTACAATATGCATTAGATTTTTGATTATTTGACACCACCAGGAGCATAAAAATTTGAAATTATAATATAATCAGATGGCTATATAATTAGTGGCAAAAAGAATTAAATTATATAAGAAAGTTTACTATAACTATTGCAAATGTCTTTTGGTGTAAATAAATTATTTCAAAATAAAATTATGTATATGATAATTTAAAATAGTCAGAAAAATAAATAAATAAATAAATAAAAATATTATTATTATTATTATTATCGGAAACATTCAGAAAGATATATGCAAAATACTAAGATGTTTTTTAATTATTAAATAAAATTGAATTTTTTTTTTAAGATGTTATACGCAGAGTGGTGTTTTACTTATACGTAAATGAACAGTTATATTAAATTAAAAGACTAATAATTGTTTATTTAAAAATTGATAATTTAAGAAATCTGGAAAATTGTTTTTGTACAATTGAGTATTGGGTGTGGATTTATCATTTTTCAGCTTCCACTAAGCTTAAAGTTTTACTAAAGAGGTAAAAATTGGGGAGAGGGGGGGGGGGGGTCGTCACAAGAAAATGCCAAGCCACATTTGGTTAAGCTTTAGTGTAAGTCACTCATTATTAAAAGTATCGATTCGTGACGCAATTCGAGGGTATCGACACTTTTTTGAGGAAACTATTCGTATCGGAACTTCTTTTTCGTGCGGATCGTTTGTGTGTGTACATCACTATTGGACTGGTATATTGTACTGGAGAGGAAGAGAGTATTTTTGAGTTTTTGAAGAAAGTGGTTTTGCGAGCATTTTTCCAAAAATCCTTTTTCATGCATTTACAGATTTCTGCATGAAAAGGTAGCTGCATTCCCCCCCCCCCTTTTAAATAATTTTAAAGCTAAAAGGGGGCGGGGGGATATTTATTTAATATCTTTAGAACCAATTATCCGATTATTCAACTGGATGACTGGTTAATATATATATTATAACCTCCATTTTAATGTTAAAATTATTTAAAGGAAAAAAGAAGTAGATGCAAAAATAGAAATAATAATAATAAATAATAAATAAATAAAATCATTGGATGCAGCTATTTCTCTATGCAGGGATCTAAAAATGATTGAAATATGGTGTTTGAAAAATGGTCGCAAAACTGCATTCTTCAAAGAAATAAAAAAATTCTCTCTTCCTCTCCAATACGATATACTAATCCAATATGATATACACAAACAAACGGCCAGCACAAAAGAAAAAAAAAAAGAAAGAAGAAGAAGAAGCATAAGATGACCCTAGATGTTCCGATACAAATAGTTTATCAAAAAAGGTGTCGATATCGTTGAATCGCGTCACGAAACGATAGTTTTCATTATTGGGGACTTATACTAAAGCTTAATCAAATGTGGCTTGGCACTTTCTTGTCCGACCCCCTACAATTCGATTTGTAATTTCTTAATATCTAATTAGTAAACTATGAATACTTAAATATTTTTTCATTGTTATAAAAGACATTATTTGCAAAACGCGCTTTCTAAAAATTAATTAATAAAAGCTTAATATATAATCGATTTCTTTATTAATAAAATTAATTGATTAAGTTGTCAAATATTTGAAAGTTATAGAAATAAAATTAAATGATTTCAACATTATTATTATTATTATTATTATTATTATTTTAAAGGCTAATGATTACTCAAAGCAAATTACTTGGAAGATATACTATACCGTCAGTGTGAGTTATGAGAGACGAATATTCCTATATTCTAAAATTTAATTATATAATAGTTTACACTTTTCCGAGAGTTGACTTTTAAATTAAAGGACTGGCTTCTTTCTCCGTAAAAAAAAAAAAAAAAAAAAAAAAAAAACTAGTACCCATGTTTTAAAAAAATTGCTGTAAAATTCAGAGTGTTGGTTATTTATTAAAGGGTCACTTTCCTTCTTCGAGAAAAAAGCCATGACAGCTTTACGGCAAAGCTTTACGGCAAAGCTTTACTTTTACGGCTAGTAAACGGAACATTTTTTGCTACTCACTAACAGTAATCTAAAAGTGTAATTTTTTTAACGTGTTATCTATAATATATTCTTTAAAAACTTTTGAAATAAGATTTCGTTAATCACCATTAAAGGACCAAAACAAAAGTCTGGGAATTCCATTTTTGTTAACATACATAATTTTTGTTCGAAAAATGTAACATAAGTATACATAAATTTTTCATTTTAAATAATGTAAGATGCAGAGTCCAACATCAAGCCAAAACTTTTAAGTCAATTTGGGTTAAATATCTTTCATTTTTGAATCTGAAACCGTTCTTTTGACTTTCTCTGGGCGCATTCGGGCCAATCTCATAGGTAAACCAGATTAACAAAAATAAAATCAGAGAAGATATTATTTATTTGAATTTAAAAAGAAAAGAAAAATGTATATTCATTTTATTACTTGAATTTTACAGAATTCATTGTAGATATTTTTCCATTATTAATAACTTCTTTTTCTTTTATTTCAGGTCTCTATTATAATGTGTATTCGAGAAATAGGTTAATACATTTGGATTAACAAATATTACTTGGTGGAATATTAAATAGGTTTTGAATTAACTCTAGGTGGTATTTGCTATACCGGATCAAACATAGTCGGACGCGTGGAGATTTCTAGTACAGGTACAGATCAATTTATATCTTAGTACTTTCATTACATTTCCCTTTCTTGTATATTCTCTTCATTTTTCAAAAAAATTTCTATGATTTCTTAAATAATAATAACTTCTATGAGTCAAACTAAGGCACAAAAGATATTCCTCTATGGTAATTACTCTTTATCATTAACTTAAAACAATGAAAATTAAGCAAAATTAATATGTTTAAGACTTCTTCACATACCATAAGATAAATACAAGTACTACTGGTTTCGAAAGGACGTAGTCTTTTTCTTCAAGCGAAGGAAAAAAAAAGTACTACTGACTTGGAAGAGGAAGCAAGACTGGGCTGGCAAGGTAAATTAATGTTTAAACCGTTAATAAGGCGTTCGACTTCATATTTTAAAGTGAAAAATAAGTTTTTTTGCGCAATTTTTATGTAAATAAAGCGATAACTATTACACTAATTTATGCTACATATATATATATATATATATACCAAACAAAATATTTAGTGCCCGAGTCCTATTTTTACTTTCTTCTATATGTTACATAATTTTGTGGACACTGTATCTCACGAACCAATGAACGAAATTTAACCACACTTAGTGTTTAGTTGGACCCTGACATAAACTGGTGCTGATTAGATGTAGGGATAAATCGCTCAACAGGTGGCGCTGTAATCGCATTTTTTCTAAATTTTTAACATGACAGTATAGGACAAAATTTCGCATAAATGTAATAATGAGAGTTATTTTTAACTTTTGATTGTAAAATTAATATGAATTATTGATAATAGTAGTAGTTAACTAAGAAAAAAAAATTGTGCATGGGGGGCATCGCTTTTCCCCCTGGGGGGGGGAGGGGTAAACTTTCAAGATGGGCATTTTTCGAAAGGTCTCGTCAATACCTTTAAAACGAATGGTTGAACTATAGATCTGTGATAATTTAAAACAAAGTTACAGATTTTTTTTTTACTTTTAGCGAAAAATATTTTTTTTTTTTTTTTTTTTTTTGAAATATTGAGAATAAAATGGTCTTTTTTCTATATTTAGTGTTGTATTACTTCTTTAATATGGAAATCGTCTGCATTATCATGGAAGATAATTTTTTTTAAATAATAATTTTAATAAATTATTTTTACTGAGAGAATTTGCATAGGAAAATATAGAAGAAAGTCATGTGGCGGCCACAACATACTAATTTTTACTGGGATAATTCCTCTTTACGTATTTATAAGCTTTTAGAGTCTATAATAGACTATTGCTTATTGTTATTATGCAAAATTCAAGGTGATATGCTGTTAATGGTGACGATGCTACTGGCCTATCTAAAAGGAACAGGACACGAATACTAATAAGTTTTGGAAATTTCTAAGGCTTGAAAAAGAAAAAAAAGAAAATCTTAAAAGTTCAAACTCAGCGCTTTAAAAATATAGCTGATAATAAAGCCGGACATACTGCCGGTTTACTGAAAAGAAGATAAATGCTTGCGTTTATCTAAAAATGATAAGAAATCGCTTAAAAAATAATCGAAAGATTATTCACAATACATTTACAAGAGACAGCTTAAACACGAAATAGATAAAATAAAAATTACACACGATGTTCTATATTTTCCCATAAAAATAAATGTCACTAGAAAAAAGCCACTGTTTCACTGTCATCCAGTGTGACTGAGTTCCGGGAGCTCTGTAATAAAAAAGTAAATTTTGAGTGGCAGCTACTGAAGTATCGAAAAATTTGTCGAAGCTATGTGATGGATATCTAAAACGGCAGTCTGGCGGAGAGAAGATGATGGAATAAAAGAAGGCACGTGCCCCCGAAAAGACATAAGATAGGATGTTCAGCATCAATGAAAAAGGAGGGGGGGGGGGTCTGCTGAATAGTTTTCTTTTCTTTGTGATTAGTGTGGATATATGGTTTAGATAAAATTTACTTATCTGAATCAATATGAAATAATCTAGCGTGACACTACCTCTACTCTCTCTTACTCAACTTTACGATAGGCATGTTATTATAGTTTAAGGTGTAAGGTAAGAGATAATGCATTTGAACTTTCCCAAAGTACTTAAACAATCATCATTTTTTTTTTTTTTTTTTTTTTTTTCCGAGAAAATTAATTTACAGTGCTACTTTTTTTTTTTTTTTACTTTAACAGTTTTTCACTTTTCATTTTATAAATATTAAGTTTGAATAATTTCGAATACTTTGTAAGTTTTTAAGGATTTTGTAAATAGAAAGCGATATTTCTCCATTTGAGTTTATAAATGCCGTCGTTAAATAATCCTTTTTTGAGTATATTGAATGGTTTGTAACAATTATTATTAAAAGGAAATTTAATAAACTGTAGAATATGGCGTTTAAAAAATGCCATAAAAATCTTATGTGGAAAAGAATAATAAAAATTCATTATGTTATATTTTATTTTGAAGGGTTTATAAGCAGCTCTATGCATGTGCAAAATTCAGATCTTGCATCTCAGGATTTTCAGCCTTTATTGTATTTTCAGAATCACAGCTGATGCTATTAAAGCATCTTATCTAAACCTTTAAGCTCATTTGTAATCAAGGCTTGAACTTCGCGCTCATATATTAAGCAATGTAGCGCTGAAAACTGATTTCGTCACATGATCATATGAAGAAATAAGTCTATTTAAAAAAAAAAAAAACTTTTAAAACCCAAATTCTTATTATAGCGTATCATATAAATCTTTTCGAAGTTAGAATAAAATTGAATTTGCAAAAAAAAAAAAAAAAAAAAAATGTAACTTTTCTGTTTATTAACTAAAATTGGGGAATTTGAACTGTGTTAAGAAAAGAGAAATTATTTCTTAAAATTCACAACAGATGGCAGCACCACACGATTGCCTATAAGTTTTGTGATTTCATTTTCTGATTAAGGGCCAATATCTGCAATCTAATTATTCGTTTGAGGCACCTTTTTATTATTATTTTAGTTTTTTTTTTTATTTTTTTATATTATAACTTAACATTTTACTGATTTGGTTAATGTTTATGTGTTTTTCCCAATCATTTTTATTTTGTATTGTTAATTGCTTCATTGACATTTCAGTGAATATTCCGCCCAATAGAGGGCGCTTGTAGTCCACAAAACACTCTTTTTTGCTTCGAAAAAGAGATGTAAGAAAAATGCTTCTTCAAAAAACTCTTCAAAAATTCTTAGGATACTGTGTAGTCAACGATAAATTTTCTTTTACCGATTGACATCTTTTCTACTAATTGTCTGCAAAAAGTAACACTTCGGACCTTCAGGATATCGAACGTGGGACCACCGGATTGGCACTCTAAACACCTGAGCCACGGAGAGACAAATAAAAAGCTTGTATTTACTTTAAAATAGAGGCGCATTTTTTATTTGGTTGAGATTCACAAACATAGCGTAGTGAATGACAGTAAGTACGTAAGAATTTGGGGGGGGGGGGAATGTATGCAATCTAAATAGATTTATGTAAAATTCGTTTCTGTCAGACACATTTCGAAATAAACTAAAACTTAGCTTAATATACTGCCGATAACTTTCTTAATTGTCTGGATCTTCCAATGAGATGGATTTTTACTTAAAATTCCTGAAAAATTATGTAAAAAAAAAACTCTATTTTTTGCGTGTGCGTTTTGAACAAAGAAAGATTTTTATATAAGTTCATTAGCTCAGAGGAAATTTAATATATTCATTTCTATTTTCAATGTAGTGTACCTTTTGTATGTTGAAGAGTCTTCTGCAATTTTGAGGCTATTTGACTGAAAACTCAGCATGTTATAAACAACCAAAAAAATTTCAGAAAAAAAAAAATAGTAAGAAATAGTAAGAGACTTTTCAAAGGAATTTTTTATTTTTTATAAAAATCTGTCTTATTTAAACACATATCATATAAGCATCTCAAACAGAAAATAAAATTGCCTGTTAAATTATCCGTTAGCAAATAAAATCGCCTGTAATAAATTACCTGCATAAATCCTTCACAGATTTTTTGAAATAGAAGTAAATTTACGGGCTTTTCCCGGGCGTTTGTACTATTATAGTACACCACCTTCAATAATAATCATCCGACATTTAACATGTTTATACTTCTAAAACATTTTTTTTGTCATAGTAGAGAAGTTATATATAAAAAATAAAAAATAAATTTCCTTCTTAATTTCAGATCTAAGTTGATCCACATGCTATGGACAGACATTTAGTAAGTTAAAATTGCATTGCGCTTAAAAATTTAGAGAGCACGTAGAGCATTAAGAAAAATAAAAAGATAAGCAGTCAAATAATCCGATACGTGCTGCTGCCAAAAAATAATATTTAATATAATTCAAATCACTTTAATACATTAAAATTCATATGACGTCCTGGAAAGGAAGTAAAAAAAAAAAAAGGAATGTTGAATCTGATGACAGTTACACGTCTGAAATTAACCATTTAAAACTCTTTTCTATCTTATTTTAAAAAAATTAAAACTGTGTAACTTTTTGACAGAACAAACAATCAGAAAATCCATCGCTATCAACGTCCCTTTCATGATAAAATAAACTTTTTGACAATGTCGCAGCACAGTCAGTCAATTGGAACTCCAAACGCTGAATTATGTAAACCTTGTGAAGGTGTCAAGATAACACGTCTAGCAGACCAAAACCGAGGCTTAAAAAAATTACTCTTATGGTTTGAGCCATATATTTTCTTGGAGTTCTCAGATTTTAATCTGCTAGTTAAAGCGCAGCTAATTTTGAAAGAGTAGAGTAGCAATATCTCTTTTTTATATTTTACAAAATGTCATTGCCGATTGAAATTCCAATTTAAACAAAGTTTTTGTATGTGTATGTAAAGAAGTAATTGAATTTCGTAATGAAAAGTGAAAAAGAAAAATTACTGAATGAAATTCCTGTTCTCTATACGACGATTTCTAAACGTAAAATGACCAAATGAATAGATAATGCAATATATTACCCAATACTGCTAGAATTTAATCATTAAGGATAAGCATAATTTTTCCTAGATTAACAACATAAAATATTTTTTATGTTATTTACGTTGATTTTTAAAAGTAAATAACTGAATGAATTTAAGCAACTTGTAAACTAAAGTAAGTTAAAAGAAAAAAAAAAAATCGAAAAACTTTTATTTAAAAGAGTAAAGAAAATGAACGAACTGGAATTAGCATCTCATAATACTGCTGACTGAATTAAAAGTCACAATAAACTTTTAGTTTACCTAAAGATAATAATAATTATAAACAAAAACATGTACTAGCTAAATGCATTAAGATTTATTTATTTTTTTTTTTTAAGAGAGAGAGAGACATTAAAAAACATATTATCAAAAATTGTTTAATTATAAATTTCTTTAGCATTTTTAAAAACTAAAGATATTTATGAAGTCTTGAAAAAACAAATGCTAAGCAGTAATTTGTAAAAATAGTAGCCCTACCTTCCGGATGATATTTCCACAGTAAACTATCATACATCATTGTGACCATATCAGAGCACCTTTATAATATATTTGCATTAAAATATATTACAATTAATTACCCAATAAAGGATGTACTTTTGGTGTAACAAAAGTAATCTGGTGTGTCACTCACACGAATTTCTCTTACCCCGCATTTTAATACTATTTAAGACAGATTGCATATTCAGTCTTAAGATTAATAAAGTAAGATAATAAAGTTCAATGTAATGTTAAAATAATCTAAAATAGGTTTACGAACAGTTTTGACATAAAATTATGTGTGAGGGGGAGGGTGAGGGGAGCTCAAACCCCGTTCAGTTACAGTGCCTACATTTATTTAAAAAGAAAAGTCAAGGATGTTATCAATCTACCTTCAAACTTACCAATCATGAGAGAAATTTTTAAGTGACAACTTTCAGAATACCAAATTTGAATTTCCTGCAGTTATTTGTTTTAAGTTATGTTGATAACTTAAGTTGAACTTAACTGTTGGTAACTTAGTTTTGTAGATAACGTAAATAAAGAAGAGTTGTTGAATAAACAAAAGAGAGAAAATCATAATAGAGTGTTTGAGTATTTTTCTCCATATAGTACACGATGTTTTATTTAACGCTACTGAACTTTGAGCCCATAGATCATAATGATAAAGAATTTTTCGTTTTGTCCCTGTAAAAAACTATAAATGCTAGATTCACCAAAATGCTTATAGTTAGTGCAACAGGGATTTGCAATATTCATATAAATTTTCAGCTCAATTGAATAAGGCGTTTAGACGCTATCACACTTTTAAAAATTTGGTCCCATAGGCCATAATGATAAAGAATTTTTTTTTGTGTCCCTGTAAAAAAACTGTAAGTGCTAAATTCACCAAAATCTATACAGTTAGTGCAACTGTGACCTATAACATCTGTACAAATTTTTTGCTCAGACTAATAAGGCGTTTAGACGCTATCACACTTTTAAAATTTTGGCTCCATACGCCTTAATGACAAAGAATTTTTCCTGGTGTTCCTGTAAAAAAAGTATAAGTGCTAGATTCACCAAAATCAATAGGGTTCGTGCTATGGTGACTTACAATATACGTACCAACTTTCAGCTCATTCGAACAAAGCGTTCAGACGCTAGCGTGTTCACTCACACATATCATCGTAAAAATAGTGAAAACAGACTCAGGGGACCCCAAAACGTATAGAAACATCAAAGTCTCAAATTCAAATTTTTGACACGATTACAATACTTTCCTTACATATATGTATGTGCGGAAAAAAATAATTATGAAAGTTTGAAAAGTTCTTTGTTTTGTTTCCTCAAGAAAATTCACTTAAACTTCTGCTGAAAAAAAAAAAAATAAATAAATAAATAAAAAATATCTGGTGTACAAATATTTTTCTAAGAGTTCTTCATTTAATTGTTATTTATTTATTTGTTTATTTATTTTTGAAGAATACTAATGTAATTGCAGCCTTCAATCATTATGCTAGTAATTATTTTCAAACAAATTCTTAAAAAAAAAAAAAAAGCAATTAAATCAGTCGATTATTTCTCAAAGGGAAAAAAAAAAAAAAAGAGAGAGAGAGAGAGAGAGAGAGAGAAAGAGAGAAACTCGGTGCACATTTATATTATAATGATTAAACGGTTACATGACCACGTCGAAATTCGAGTTATACACGTGTATTTGAAGCTAAATGCTTTAAAAACCAGATATTTTTAAATGAGTACATTGAAAAAAAATTGCATGATGAATTATAGTAATAGCAAATATTCTTCATTTAAGTAAAAAAATACAAATAAAGCTTTGTACAAATTAAGAAATATTTGAAATGTTAATAAATAAAAAAATAAAAGAATTTGCAAAAACTGCTATATCTTTTTAGGGCAATTATAACAACAAGTTAAATTATAGTAAATTGGTTCTGAAACACTGATACATGAGATCATACAAAAAAATCACAATAATTATTCAACAACTCTTAAATATTAACAATGAATTAAAATGCAAGTAAGAAGTGGGAAATAAAAGGTAACAATTTTAGAAAGTAGCATATTATAATAAATTAACAAACAGCATGTATTTCCATGTTAATTTACACGATACAAAAATAATGTAAGTATCGATTAGAGCAATACTTTTAAACAATTAACAAAGTAAAAACGAAACGAAAAGAAAAAAAAAAAAGATGTATTATCAATCCTGCCGAACCGTTTTCAAGTTACTGCAAAAAAGAATTGCAATATCCCTCACTTTTGAAGTTTCTAAACAAGTTAGCCAAAAAGCAAGCACATTTTTAGAAAGAGCAGAAAATTTTTTACAAAACAACACTAATTGTATTAGAATATCCAGATTTAATGACGAGTTATAAATGCTGAAAAAAAAAAAAAAAAAGCAAAAGAAATATCTGGCCAAAAATTTAGTCGTCAGTTCCGCAAAACCAGTTCTAGGTAAAATATAGGTAAAATATACTAGAAGTTGTCCCATTTTTATAGCTTTTTCGAATAAACTTTCAAGGAACCGTATCGGTTGACTAGTGTCGGTGAAATTTATATAGCTGCCAACATCCTAATTAATAATCCAAAATATTGTTAGTACCCGCCCCTTTTTCACACCACTTTATTTTTAGAGTAATTTTCTCCAACTGCATTTACGGTAAAATAAAAGAAATACACTCTAAAAAAAAGACTGGTATTAAAAAAAAAAAAAAAAAAAAAAAAAAAAAAAAAAGGCGAGTACTAACAATACTCCACTTACTTAATCGTAATTACACAAAATTTACTCTAAATGTAAAGTGGTATGTGAAAAGGGACCTGTTCTTGTAATTTTACGAAATATTAATTTTAATTAGGAAGTTGGTAAGTATGAATAATATTAAGATATGGATAAGCATAAATTATTATCTATGTAGTAGATAAACAGTAAATTTCTGCATTTAAGCATGATCAAAAGTGAAAACTTATGGTAGATAGTAAGAGGAATTTCAAAACGTGTAGGGAGGAATCTCGTTTTTTGAAAACGTGAAATATAATGTTGTACAACAAACAAATAGCTATGTTTTTCTGGCACTAGTCTCCTGATATGGTTCATTGTAAGCTTATTCGAAAGCTATTGGAATGGGCCAACTTTTAGTTAATTTACCGATTGTAGTTAAAACAGATTTTGCAGAACTGCCGAATTAATTTTTCAGAGATGAAAGTTTCCGCTTTTTTTAACGAGAACAAAATCCTGTTTTGTCACCGGAATAACTCTTCATTTAAACGCATTTATATAAAAACACAAATAATGTGTTACAATAAGTGCACTCAAATGATAAGTTTATTCCGGTGTGAATTCAAGATTTCGTATTTGTTAAAAAAGGCGGAAATTTTATTACCTGATTTTTAAGTGAATATTTCTTCTGCATTTTTCCAGTGTTTCAGACTCGGCAGTTGTAACTTGGTCATTAAATCTAGATATTTTAACACAACTGAGGTCGTTTTGTAAGATTTTTTTAGTTTTTTCAAAATACTATGTACTAGATTCAAAATAATATGTACTAGATTTTTGTGTTTAGAAACTTCGAAAATGAGGGATATTGTAGGATTTTTAGCTATTTTACTTTATTTGCAGTTTGAAAACGGTTTGAGATAGGATGATATACATTTTTCTGCTCCACATGAGCTCTTCTTCTTTTGCTCCCCTGCGTTTGTTGGATTCACCTTGTATATTCACTAGTGCAACTATACTTTTTCCTATCTTATATACACGGTGATCAATTTAAAAAAGTATCCGTTGGTTTTTCTTATTACCCTTAAATATGTCGAAATGTGGCAACTACTCTAACACTGAAATATAATTGTTTGAATCTTGTTTAAGTGTGGGAGACAATTTCCAACACTGTTGGACTGTTACAACTTTATTTGTGAGTTAAAACAGAAATGGAGACGCACAATTTTTTTAATCCTGCAATAATTTTATTTATGAAAAACAAAATTTAATTAATTTTTTTTTTTTTTTTTTACATTATTATTCCTACATTACATTTACATTATCATTATCATTTTTACATTATCATTTCATAGGCTTTTCCAGAGAAGTCCTACGAACATCGATGAATTAAAACAGATCATAACTGAAGAAATCTCGTCAATAACACCAACAATGCTGCGAAGTGTGTCAAAAACCTGGTTCGACGTGTTCATGTTTGCATTCAAAATGGTGGCGAATATTTTCATCATTTTCTGTGAGGAATGATAATGTAAAAAAATTGAATTAAATTTTGTTTTTCATAAATAAAATTATTACAGCATTAAAAAAATTCTGCGTCTCCATTTCTGTTTTACCTCACAAATAAAGTTGTAACAGACCAACAGTGTTAGAAATTGTCTCACAAACTTAAACAAGGTTCAAAGAATCATACTTCAATGTTAGAATAGTTGTCACATCCGCCAGATTTAAGGGTTATAAGAAATATATAAAAGTATATACACATATATAATCACAACTTTTTTTTTTACCTGAAAAAGCCGTTTCTATTTTATCAAGTTGGATAATTTTTAACTCTGTCCTATCTCAAACCGTTTTAAAGCTACTACATATAGAACTAAAGATCTAAAGATATTACAATATCCCTCCTTTTTGAATCTTCGAAATATGCTACAGAAAAATTAAGCACATATTTAGAAAGAGTTGAAAAAATTCCTACAAAACAACATTAGTTGTACAAGAATATGTAGATTTAATGACGAGTTACAAATGCTGAAACAGTGAAAAAAACAGTGGGAAAAAAAAAAAAAAAAGGCAAAAGAAATATCTATGTAGAAGTTTAACCGTTTGAATGCTGAAGCATTTTCTGAAACACATCCTTAAATTGCTATCGCTATTTCAGGCCTCAATAAAAGTTTTTCCGGTGTGAATATTTAATTTTAGTTTTGCAAAAAATTCGAAACCCAATCATGCCAACTGAAAACTACGCCGTGCAGTAAAAATTAAAAAAAATATCCAAGTAAGCAGAAAGCGAAAGTGAATGTATAAATGTGTTTTTTTTATGCCTAAATTATTTACCCTCGATAGCTTTTTCTACAGAAATAAAATATGAAATTTTCTAATCATCTATAAAAACACACACAATTAATGAAAACCACGCCTTACTGTAGCGTTTGTAAAAGGCCAATTTAAGAATCATTAAAGGATGATGTACTTAAATTTAGTGTTAATACTTGAAACATATCTAACTTCCATCAGTTACATTCAATAAAAAGAACAATTCGTTTAACTTTGGGTATCCCTGCATATTGCCTCTAAACTATTTGCATTTCACCTTGTGTATTCCAATTTAGTGTTATATGAAAAACGCCTAATACAAAATGAAATGCACTTTTATCAATTTCCAAGTATATTTCCAATGCATCCAAATATTTTGGGTAGCCCTGTAAATGAATGAGGAATGATTTCCGTTTCGTAATCTACACAAAACATACTTTTATGCATGTAAAAAAAAAAAAAAAAAAAAGTTCATTCTATTTTGTTTAAGGCAGCCTATAGCTGATACACTGCACTTAGCAAAAATTTCCTCCATAGACAATGTATTTGATTTCTTTTGGATGTCCCTGTACACTAAACATTTGCTTGATCTCAATTAAAAATTGAATGTTAGCATCACTATGTGATACAGATTTAGAATACTAAGTTTAGATTTCCTGTAACTATTTGTTCGTGAGATATGCTCATAACCAACACACAGAAACCAACCGCTACAAATATGATTTTCGGATCAAAACATGTAAGTATAGCAAAAACTCAATTTCGGAAATTTGACCGAAAAACAATATTTTCTCCACCATGAATATCGGTAAGAGAAAGTAAAACACGTTAATAAGGAAATTATTGCAATGAAACATGGGAGGATTTCATCCTTTAAAATACGTAACACCCATATAAAATGTGTTAATTTTACAAAGCAATGGAAGCAAAAAAGCAAGTGTAAGCTTCCTTATGCTTAAGTACATTAATCTTAGACATGGAGAAACTTTTGCCCTTTTTAAATTTCTGTTTCTATCACTTTTTAAAATTAACACGTTTTATTCTGGATTTATTTATTTTAGATTTACTTTAATAAATATTGTTCGAAAGTAAGAAATAAATACTGAATATGGTTTTTATAATCAACAATAAAGTAACTGAATTCTTCATCTTCCGTATAATTGAATTTAAAATTATGAGTTTAAAAATAAATAAATAAATAAAATAAAATAAAAATGAAGTGATAGAACATTTTATTATTATATTTGCTGTTTAAATTAACAAAAATCTATAAGAAACAGTAACAGAAATAATATGAAAAACTGAGTCATGCACTTCACAAAAAGAATTACAAAGTTGTATTACATGTTGAGAAATACAAAATTGCACACCTTATACATAATAAACCTTTTACATTTAAATTTTATCTCTAAACGCAGACACTGAGAAAAAGATATCACTTAAACCGTAACTACATAACATACAGCGCCATCTAGTAGATGATATACACCGAAATCTGATTAATATCAATTTATGTAAAAAGCCAATTCAACGTAAAATTTCATTCAACGCCCTTAAAACGTACGCAGCACGTACACAAACAAAAATATGTCAATCTAAATACTCTTAAACCATATTCAGGACATCTCAAATCGTGTAAATTCAACCAAAACTAGAAACTTAAATATTTTACTAACTCAATTTATCTTTTTATTAATAAAGAAAAAGCATATTTATTTTATTTAAATACATCTTATTAAATTATTATTTTAGTGCATCTTCAAGAAACAGAGTCGAAAATTTTGTATTTTACGAAGTTCGACAATTAATGTATTCATTTTTATAATAACAGAATGAAAGTGAAAGCAAAAATTGCTATGATAATTCAGTAGAAAAATTTCAAAATACGTTTTCTGATTGCAATAGAGCTGTGTATTTAAGATTACATATTCGGAATAATAAAATGATTGTGTCTATTATTTCGCTGGGTTGTGCGAGAAAACAGTTGCATACTAGATTTGATATACGATGAAGGCCTCAAACAAATTTATGCCCTTCGAAGAAAATTCATGGTATTTGGTATGGATATCTGTCTTTATTTGTCTATATTGGTTTTTTAATTTATGTATTTTTAAATTTTTTCTTTATTTATATTTGCAAAATTTTAGCCAATATTAGGATTTTATTTTATTACGTAAGTTCTGCTTTTCTGAAAAAAAAAAAAAAAAAAAGAAAAAAAAAAGAAAATTTCCTTTATGTTCTTTGTTCGGCAAAATACCATATAAAAGTTCCTTTGGACGTTTACATTTATTTGGCTTTTATTTATCTATCTACGGTCATGTTTTGCACTCTAGAGCTAATTAGGTCGAGACTTACAAATTTCATGTTATTCTTTGGGGAAAATTTATTTTGAAAATTACTCATTGCCTTTTTTTTTTTTTTTTTTTTTTTTTACATTTGAAAAATTCACAACTGTTAATTTGACTTAAAAATTGTTTTATTTTTCCCCTTGAATTTTTTATATTTTATTTTTTAAGTTATAAAATACTCTGTATTTTTCGCACTTTACAGCTTTAAAACAAAATAATAAATAATAATAATAGGGGAAAAAAAAAAAAAGACAGTTTATGAAAAATGATATTCAAGTTAACGGTTGTGAACTTTCTAAATGTGAAAACGTAATTTGGATACAAGTTATTAGGTAATGAGTAATTTTGGAAAAAAAATGCCCCATAGAATAACATGGGATTATGCAGCCGGCCACATTAGGGGAAGTATCCCCGTAAATGTCATTGTTTAAGTTAAAAATTTTCTTATACAAGTGAAAAATGAGTCTGTTTCTATTGATTATTACTAGTGGATCTGCAGATCAGGAGCCTCAACGTCCTATTTACATCAGACATTATTCAGTAGGTCATTTTTATTTATTCCTTATTATATAATCGTATATATTGATTCGATCGAGTTGTTACCATAATCAGATACATTCCTGAGGGGGCTGCCGCCCCCCTCAACCCCCCGCTCTATCTCTATTTGTATATCTTATAAATGTTACAGAATTGTAAATAACTGCATCTATTTTTGTATAATTCTTTCAAAGAGGTTTAGTAAAATTAATAAAATGCTAACTTTGTGCATTTCTAGTCGTTTTAGCGTTAAAATAGCCTAATTTTCCCTTAAAAACACTTAAAAAAGTTCCAATAAGGGAAGAAATGGATTTGGCGCCAAATTTGGCGAATGTTTCCCTCCTTGGCGATTTTTTTTGGCGACTTTGGTGAGAAAATCCTTATTAGGGATATATCAAATATGAAAGCTGTAATCTCATTCTGAGATACGAGAATTTTCCAGAACAGTCTGTGTTCGATAGAAAAGTATAAAAGGAGCATTTTTCGCCAAGGCGGTCAGTGTCAGATCTGTGTCAGTTTCGTCAAATGCTTGCTTTGCTTTGAGCCTCTTTGGATGAGACTTTCTTTATGTGTTATTGCTAAACAGTTTGTACTGTTGTTTTGCTGTTAACGGTTGTTGTTTAAGCTGTGTTTATTGGTTGAATTGAAGCTGATACTTGGTTTATAGACCTGTATTTTTCTGGAACTTTCTGTGAATACATCACTGAATTTTTGCAAGTTTCTCCTTACATTCTCGGACAACTTACGGACCCCCAAGTGCGCAACAATATGTATTCTTAATAAACGACGGTCTTGTATTATTTCTCTGAAATTCATAAATACCAAATTTCATAACTACCAATTTTTATATAAAAAAAATTACATAGCATATCGGAAATATTTTGCGTAACCTTTAAACTAATTTCCAATTCTTTGCCCACAATTATCAACAGTAAAACATGCTTTTAAAATTCTAATAAAATTTCATTATATTTGATGGGGTGTAACCATGTTAAAATAAACTTAAGAAATATCGACTATAGACCGTAAGAGTACGAAATTATTTTATGTATCCCGGAAAAGTAGCCACAGTCATTATAAACGCCAATAATAAGAATAAACTTAATTAATTATAACTCATTAATTGTTCAAACTAATTTGACATCATTTGGATGACTACAGTACATACTCGGAATTATTTTGTGTGGTCCCATAAATTACTTAGTCTATACATAACCTTTTTTAAGAGTAAACATAATTTTAAGCATCTTTATAATGTATGTTAATTTTATTAAGTTCAATTCAGCATAAACGCATTAAAGAGCGCGCTTAAATAAAAGTTTGTCCATAGGCTCTAATGTTACGAAATTCTTTCTTGTGTCTCTGTAAACAAATCATAAACATTGTATACACCAGTATAAACTATTCAGCTTATTTTGCGTTTAAAATTAATAATTGTTCCAAATTTAACATCGTTTGGATGACTACGTGACATTGTCAGAACACTTTTGTAAGGTCCTGTACATTAATTAGAAAGCTTAAGAGCACATATTTTCTTCAAACAACATGAGTTTAAGCATCTTACTCACGTACGCTAGTTTCATTTTCTTCATTGCAAAGTAATTATATTAAAATGCGTTTAAAAGAAATTCACCCCTTACGCCGTAATGTTAAGAATTTTGGCGTGTCCCTATACACAGTTTATAAACAATATAGCAATAAAAATTATTCAACTACTTATATGCAAAGCTGGAACGTGTGCGCCAATTTGCAAGTCAATCGAAGGACTTATGCGGCCGCTATTGCGGTACATACAAATTCTTTCCATAGGCCGTAATGATAAAAAAAACTTTGGCGTGTCCCTGTACACGAACTACAAATGGAATGCACACCCAAAACTATACAGCTAATTTCGTGGGGATCATGAACATGTGTACAAAATTTCAAGTCAATAGCGTGATTTTTGCGGCCACTATCGCACGACAGACAGACAGGCAGACGGACGGACAGACGGAACCCAAAATCCTTTTGAGTCTCAACAGAGAGCTTCCACTGACGTTTCGGCAAAAATTGGAAGTCAATAGCTTGATTTTTGCGGTGGCTATCGCGGTACATACAGATTCTTCCCATAGGCCGTAATGATAGAAAATCTTTGACGTGTCCCTGTACACGAACTACAAATGGAAAACACACCTAAAACTATACAGCTGATTCCGTTGGGCGCATGAACATGTGTACCAAATTGCAAGTCAATAGCGTGATTTTTGTGGCCGCTATCGCGGTACATACGAATTCCTCCCATAGGCCGTAATGATAAGAAAAACTTTGGCGTGTCCCTGTACACGAATTACAAATGGAATACCCACCCAAAACTATACAGCTGATTTTGTGGGGCACATGAACACGTGTACCAAATTGCAAGTCAATAGCGTGATTTTTGTGGCCGCTATCGCGATACATACAAATTCCTCCCGTAGGCCGTAATGATAAGAAAAACTTTGGCGTGTCCCTGTATACGAACTACAAATGGAATGCATACCAAAAACTATACAGCTGATTTCGTGGGGCTCATGAACATGTGTACCAAATTTCAAGTCAATAGCGCTATTTTTGCGGCCGCTATCGCGCGACAGACAGACAGACAGACGGACAGACAGACAGACACAGCCCAAAACCGTTTTGAGTCTCAACAGAGGGCCTCCACTGACGTTTCGGCAATTATTATTATTATTATTATTTTATTTATTTATTTTAATTCTTATTAAAATCACACAAAAATTGGTAAGTTGGTTAATGTTTGTTTCGTCGTTTGGAAAATTACAAAATCAATGCATTTAATTAATTAGAATTTTTAAAATATGCCAAATTATTAATGCAGCAAATTTTTTTTATTATTATTTCACAATCCATGACATTACTTAATTTAGAATTTATATATTAACAAATAAATTGCATTAAAGTTCTTCCACAGCTGCTTTTTACAGAATGAATAAATTACGCAGACATCTACTAAGCAGAAGTATTTTAAAATACCTTAAAATTTTGAAAAGTACAAAAGATGCAAAATAATAGTAATATTAATAATAATTAATTAAACACTAAAAAAGTACAAAAATATTTATTTATCTTAAAGATAACGAAAATTCATTCTAGAGAATTCATTTTTGCAACCAATTTATTGCTATTTATATGTTAATAATAATTTATATGTTATATAAATTCAAAATTATCTTACGGATCGTGAAATAACGCTGAAAAAAAGAAAAAATGCATTAATACTTTGATACATGTTTTATTCTAATTAATTTAGAGTAGTATATATATTATATATATGTATATATATATATATTCCCGCCCAGAAGCAGAAACAAGTCTCAAACACTAAACGTAAATGTTTGTGTAATTTTAATAAAAACTAAAAGTCCTGAAATCAGTCGAAGTATACTAACTTTTCGCACGTACTAAAGAGTATGAGACCCTTAAAAGTCGATTCCAAATCATTATTAGAACCTATGCCTAAACTGAGACTCGAATTGGGCACCTGAAATTCGGAGACCTAACCATTCATCCATTAGTTGGACTGTATATTTGAGCTACCATATGGATAAGGAAAACACTTTCTATTAAGCATGATTTCATTGCCACATAGATTTTGCAAATATTTCAAATCAAATAAATGTGCACTACCGAAACCATTGTGAAAACTGTTTCAATCAAATAAGATTTAACTCCCTACAAAATTATGAAAACCTTTCCAGTTGTTAAATAATAGGATATCGCGTAGATTGTGAAAATATTTCCAGTAAAACAATTTATACTGATTAGTTAGTAAAAGGGTGCCCAGAATGGACACCATTACACCCTAAGTTGTAATGGTTTTAGTTGATTTCATCTCTTATACATTTATGGCCATATTTTTCATTCAGTGGTTAACTTCAGTAATACAAAAATCTCTATTTTCGGATTCTGCGAGTTTTTTTTTTTTTTTTTTTTTTTTTTGACATTTATATATATGTATAATTTAATTTAATTTAAATTTTGATAAATGAAAATTTAAATTTTGGAAGTGGGATGTATGAACAACAAAAACAATAAATTATTTAAATAGTGTTAATAAACAAGAAAAAAATTCAAAACTGTTCAAGCCAAAAATTCAATAGGAGCTGTGTCATCTTCCTCAGCAGGTGGGAACACAGCCATTAAAAAAACTATGTAACCCTAATAGATTTCAAAAGATAAGGCCAAGCTAACATACTCCAAATTATAATTTAAAAAAACTTTTAAGTAATAGAATATTTAAGCTTGAAATTATAACAACTAAAAATATGATTTATTCGATAAACAGCATTACGTATTTAAATTTGAATTTCAATAACAAATAGAAAAAACTTTGTAATGAAATTTTTTATAGCAATTATAAATTCATAAAATAACATGTTAGCAAGGACATACCCCCACCTGTACCTGTCTGGGAAGAAGATGTAAAAAACTCACCACCTGCTTAAGTCTAAGTTAGCAATCATTGCAGTTTAAGCTTGAAAACTTTATAAAAATGAAAACTCTTAAATTCTTTTTCCTTCTCCATGAATGCCCAGTTCAATTCCAAGTCTAGCAGTACGTCATATATCTCCAAACATCAATAAGACAGCCATCATAATACTACTATATACCTATACATCTAATTTACTGTCAGTAAGACAACCTTCCTAATACTACTGTATACCTATATTTACTGATGTTTGGAGATATGACGTACTGCTAGACTTAGAATTGAACAAGACATCCATGGAAAAGGAAAAAGAATTTAAGAGTTTTCATTTTGATAAAGTTTTCACGCGTGAACTGCAATGATTGCTAACTTCGACTTAAGCAGATGGTGAGTTTTTCACATTTTCTACCCAAACAGGTACAGGTGGGGGTATGTCCTTGCTAGCATGTCATTTTATGAATTTATAATTGCTATAAAAAAATTCATAAAAAAAAATTTTCTATTTGTTGTTGAAATTCAAATTTAAATACGTAATGCTGTTTATCGAATAAATCATATTTTTAGTTGTTATAATTTCAAGCTTAATTATTCTATTACTTAAATGTTTTTTTTCTTTTTTTTTTTTTTTTTTTTTTTTTAAATTTGGAGGATCACACAGCTCCTATTGAATTTTTAGCTTGAATAGTTTTGAAATTAATCTTTTCTTGTTTATTAACATTGTTAAAAGAATTTATTGTTTTTGCTGTTTATACACCCCACTTTCATTTTCACTTATCAGAATTTAAATTAAATAATTTATCTTTTTGTATATAAATTCAGAGCTACTTTAAGCGCCTAGTCTATACAAATTTATATTGTCATTGTTTACAAAATTTAATATATATATATATATATATATATATATGTGTGTGTGTATATATATATGTAGAATCTTGGCTGGGCGTCTAGGGGTGGGGCAATGATGAGATGCAAATTAGAGAACTACACGTTTATTGAAGAAACACAAAAACACAAAATATACAGAGATATTATTATAAAAGTAGAATTTCCATCAATAACCATTTGCTGGTTTCGAGGCCTAATACACATACCAAGCTCTCTTCATCATTAGAACTAACACAAAGTAACATATGGGCACTTCCTCGCTTTAATAATTCATATTAGTACCTACGCGTACTATTTCAAATATGTGAGATTGTGGTATGGAGCTCTCCATGGCTCTACCCAACTACTAAGAGCACTACAAGCTCTAATTAGAAGAAAATGACCACATCAGCCTTCGCGCTGACGGTCTCAACCGATCTCCATTGAAGCCAGATCCCAACAGACTTCCGTTCATCATGTCGTCGAAAGATGAGCATCAGAGGCAGCGCCATCGGTTGTCTGTACAAGGAATGCGTCCCACAAAGTTTCCCACAGAGCTCTGCTATCCTGATGTACGGTGACCTCACCGTCGAACCAGCCTGGGATACTAGAGGATATCTGCAAAATACAATTAAAAGAAAAAAAACGAAAAAGAGAAACTGACATTAAAAAAAATTATGTACATTAAAAGCATAGAGATCAGTCTCTATTATTGGATTGAAGTTTAGTTTGTGGACCATAATTTCATATGGTCTGCAGAAGTACTAGTATGTATAGGTCCATCGTGATCACCTATCTTCTCGACTTCATATCTGTCTTTGGTCTTTACTCGAACAACTTTATAAGGACCTAAGAATTTTGGTCTGAGTTTCATGCCAGTTCCAAACTGAGTTCGCTGGATGGCAACTAGATCATTAATTGTATACACATGGGCTTTCTTTATCTTCTTGTTGTAACATCGGCGATTTTCTTCTTGAATCTTAAGAATGTTTTTTCTTGCTTCTTCACGAATGGTATTAAGGTTATCGAGCATAGAATTTATCCGTTCCTCTTCGAGGAGTTCTAGTACTCTTTTATCTTCTTTCCTTCTCATTGTTACACCAGTGAGTAATTCAAACGGAGTTCTTTTGGTACTTCTTGATACGGTGGAATTAATAATTCTCTGGACAGCTTCAACAAACTTGTACCACTTGTTAGGGTCATCTATAGATAACTTGGATAATACAGGTATGACTGTTCGATGAAGTCTCTCAATTTGACCATTTCCTCTTGGGATTCCAGTTGTGATGGTGTCATGTTCAATTTCCTCTGATTCACAGTAATCTGTAAAGTCCTTCGATGTGAACGCAGGTCCACGATCAGATATTATTCTTGCGGGGTTACCAAAAATAGCAGCTTGTTGTTTTAATTTTTGCAAGGCGTCTGCTGAAGAAGCTGATTTTACGGGATATAGCCACGAAAATTTGCTAAAACCGTCCATAACGGTAAAAATGTGATTATAGTTTTTATTAGTAGTCGTTAATGCACCCACAAAATCGATGTGATAAGTAGATAATGGTATATCTCCTTTCGGGATAGGGTTCAAAAAACCTTCTCCTTTTCCCTGTTTCTTATTTACGAGTATACATTCTACACAACTTTTTACAACGTTATCTACGCATTCTTTCATATTAGAAAAGGAGTAGTCGCGTTTGACTAACTCTTCAGTTTTATTAACCGAAAAATGTCCTAAGGCATGACATTTCTTTACGACCTCAATTTGCATGGTTTCTGGGACAATTAGTACATCCTTATCATTTAACACTTTATATAAAATATTATTTTTTAACACATATTCGTCATTTTGGTTCTGTTGTAAAAGAGATTTCATAGCTTTGATAAACTCGTCATTTTCTTGAGCAGTAGCAATACGATGAGTAAGAGTATCAGCAGTTACAGTCATAACAGGGTGTCTGCTAAGCGCGTCAACATGCTGCATTTGTTTACCAGGACGGTGTTCTACTTTGTAATCGAATTTCTGTAGCAGGAAAGACTACCTGGCTACCTTAGGTGTCAATTCACGTTTATCTAAAGTCTTAGTGAACGCTTGACAGTCAGTATAAATTTTAAATTTACTGCCTAATAAATAGTTCCTAAAATTTTTAAGGGCTTCTACTATCGCTAACATGTCTAACTCGTAACTACAGTATTTTTCTTCTTGCACCGAGGTCTTTTTACTTATATAATGGATAGGATAGTACTGTCCATCGTGGTCTTGTTGTAATAAGATAGCACCGAATCCCAATTTAGATGCATCTGTATGAACTTCTAATTTATGACCTTGTTTAAAAAGATGTAACACAGGTGTATTCGATAAAATGTCTTTCAGCTTTTGAAAAGCCAATTTCTGTTCTTTCTCGAATTTAAATGGATTAGAAGCACGTAATAAGTCACTGAGTGGTCTTGCTATGTTTGCATATGAACGAATAAATTTTCTAAAGTAACCCGTTAAACCTAAGAAACTCTGCACTTCCCTAGCATGGGGTTCTGGGAAATTTTGGACTGCAAGAGATTTTCTACTGAGGGTTTAATCGTGCCATTCTCAATTATGTGCCCTAAGAAATCGATCTTTCGTTTCAAAAACTGACATTTCTTTAAATTTAACTGTAGACCAAATTTTGATGCCGTTTCTAACACACCTTTTAATGTATCTAACCCTTCATTCTCATCTTAAAATGGAATAATTATATCATCTAAATAAATAATTACAGTACCATCTTTTAATAGGTCTTTAAACACATAATTTACATATCTTTGAAATACTAAGGGTCTATTACATAATCCATAGGGAACTTTTAGAAACTCATACTGGGCATTATCGGTCACATAAGCTGTATATTTCCTGCTTTTTTCCTCTACATCAACTTGTAAAAACGCATTCTTTAAATCTAGTGTCGAAAAGACTTTACCCTCCCCTAATCTATCAAATAAATCCTCAATATTTGGCAACGGGTATTTATCTTTAATAATTTTCTTATTTAAAACACGATAATCACAGCATAACCTTATTCCTCCATCTTTTTTCCTACACACCACTATTGGCGAAGCGTAATTTGACGTACTTTCTCTAATTATACCATCTTTTAACCACTGGTCAATTTGTTTATCCACCTCTGATTTCTCTACAAATGATAATCTGCGAGAACGTAAACATACTGCTGTATTATCAGATAAAATAATGGACATTTTTAAATCAGTACTTTTTGTTTTAACTGGCTTATAATTTTTTATTAACTCGCTTAATCTCTCTTTTAACGACTTATCTAAAATATGACTGACATCGAATTTTTCTTCTGGTAAGTTGCACATGTTTGAAAAAAAAAGAATCTATTTCATTTTCCCTTCGATCAAATAAAGAAAAAGAACACTCACTTGCTTCATCGAAATAGCTTTCCCCCGAACTCAGAAAACTATCTCCCCCCCCTACGTCGCTGGAACTCGAAACATCTGTCTCTTCTTTATTTTGTTGTTTCAAAATATGAAAGATATTACCAGGCAGAATTACGTCACATGACAAATTGTTGCAAAAAGCTACGATTACATTTATTGAATCATGATTAGGTAAAGATATTTTAAATTCAGTCAAATTTGCATCTTTCTTTTCATTAAAGCAGCTAACTAGAGTGGTTTAAGAAATAACATTTTTAGTCTGTGGAATGCTGTTTTTATTTACAACTAGAATCGAAGAACCTGTATCTTTTAACCCTTTAAGTGGAATATCATCCACTAAAATATCAACATATTCGAGGTCATTAACAATTAGGTTAATCGGACTTGTTTCGGATTGAACTACTGAATTCGTTGGAAGATTTTCACAGAATTCTTTTTTCTCTGGAATATGTTTAGGACAGACTCTAGCGAAATGAAATGTTTTCCCTTTTGCACCACAAATGTAACACATTCTTTCATGCTTTTCGTGAGTTTGATTAGATACCGAATTACGTATTATGGGATCTTTATTATTATACTGTGTCTTTCTAAAAGGAGTTTTGTTTACAAACCGCTTATTCTCTGAACTTTCTTTTCGCGTATTATTAGTTTCAATTAACTATTTCGCTCTAGAAGAGTAGAATAAATCACACTCCCGACCTAATTCGTTGGGTTTAAACCAATTTTGACCTTCTCGAACACTAATATGTTCCCTAGTTCTAGAATCCAACGTTTCATATAATTTATCAGAAACTATAGGATCACACAATTGTTTAACATCGTTAACCCCTCTCAATCTACAATAGTAATCAAAAGAAGCACTTAGACGGGAAGCAAACCGGACATGTGATTCTGACGGATTCCGCAGCGCATTTTAAAAATTACTTAAACATTCACGCAGCGTTGGTTGAAATTGTCTTAAAATCAATTTCTTAACTTTTTCATAATCGTTAATTTCTTCGGTGGTTACGTACGCAAGAACCTGATTACATTTATCTCCCAATAAATTAATCAATATTTCCGATTTAAATTTAAACGGTACATTTTTAGAAATGAATGCTTTTTCGAGGGATTGAAAAAATAAGTGCAAAGCTTCCGGTTTCTCAGGTACTGAAATGGTTCGAATACTTCTAATTAAATTTTCTAATGATTGTGAAGTAGTTTCCGAATTTGATTGCTCAACATTATTACTAGAATTATTTGCTGCAGCTTGTAATTTAAAATTTTGAAGCTCGATTTCTTTTTCTAACTGGGATAATTTAATTCTTTCTATCTCAATTTTGGTTTGTTCTTCTAAAGATTTCAACTTTTGCTCTTCTACTAACATTTTAATAACACCTCTAACAAATTCTAAATCATTTTTATAAATGTCAGAACTCTCAATTAGAGTTTTGATTTCAACTACCTTAGCTTCTGCCGGAACAGCTAGGCCTAATTCTTCAGCAATTGTTTTTAAATCGGCTTTTCTAATACCTTGTAACACGTTTTGGGCCATTATAACTCATAATAATTACTTATACCGAAAAATATTTTAATATTTCTACCCAATTAATATCATACTTAAATAGAAACAAAACAATATGAGAACATTTTTCTTAAAAGTGCTTCTGTGGTTTTTGTTCTCAAATCGAAATTATCATGATTTTTAAATAAGAACATTCAGAACAATTTATTTTACTCAATAGAATATTTAGAACACTTTATATATTTCTCAGTTATTATTATATACACATAATATCACCATTATTGTTATTCTTTCTCTAATTATTATTTTCACTTAAACATACAAATCGAAACCAGAACTGTTGTTCTTAAAAATATTTTTCATCATTTTCTAATTCAAAGCTGTACTACTAAAATCTTCATGCTTCATTTTATGCATTACTCATCATTATCTAACAGAATGATAAATATATAAAAGTTACCTTTTATAACTTGTTGGTGTTGCTATAATATCGCGGCAGAGTCCCCACTTGTAGAATCTTGGCTGGGCGTCTAGGGATGGGGCAATGATGAGATGCAAATTAGAGAACTACACGTTTATTGAAGAAACACAAAAACGCAAAATATACAGAGATAATATTATAAAAGTAGAATTTCCATCAATAACCATTTGCTGGTTTTGAGGCCTAATACACATACCAAGCTCTCTTCATCATTAGAACTAACACAAAGTAACATATGGGCACTTCCTCGCTTTAATAATTCACATTAGTACCTACGCGTACTATTTCAAATATGTGAGATTGTGGTATAGAGCTCTCCATGGCTCTACCCAACTACTAAGAGCAATACAAGCTCTAATTAGAAGAAAATGACCACATCAGCCTTCGCGCTGACGGTCTCAACCGATCTCCATTGAAGCCAGATCCCAACTGACTTCCGTTCGTCATGTCGTCGAAAGATGAGCATCAGAGGCAGCGCCATCTGTTGTCTGTACAAGGAATGCGTCCCACAAAGTTTCCCACATATATATATATATATATATATATATATTCTTTATTTATTTATTTCTCTCTCTCTCAACTTTACTACACGATATCTGTACACAAGTTTTATAGGTATTTAAAAATCATTTAATGTTAACAGAACTTAAATATTTTGTCAATTATTTATTTTGTATGAACTAGCAGTTGTACCAAGTTCTGAGAGTTTTATATATTAAATCTAGTACTAATCAATATTTTCAGTCTCCAACATAACTACACTATTCGTTAAACATTTTGTTAAATTTTAAATACGAAATCGTAATGAATGAATACCTAGAAACAATGTTGTGACATTTATAATAGAACTGTACATTTACGGTAGATTTTCTTCAATTGTTATTACTTTCTCTTACCCATAAGGTAGAGAAAGTATTGTTTTAGGGTCAAATTTTCGAACGGGATTTTTTGTTATATTTACACGTTTTGAGGTCCCCTGAATCCGAAAACCATGTTTTTAGCGGTTGGTCTGTGTGTATGTGTGTTATCAGCATATCTCAAGAACAAATAGTAGCAGAAATTTCAAACTCGGTATTCTAAATGTGTATCATATAGGGATGCTACACTAAGCTTTTCGTTGAGGTAAAGCAAATGGTTCGTGTACAGGGACACTCAAAAGTATTCAAACACATTACGTCTCTGAGGGAAATTGCAGGTAAGCAGAGTTTATTATCTATAGACTGCAGTAAACCAAATGAAATGAATATATATTTTTCATATGTATAAAAACATGTCTCATGTAGAATATGGTTGGGAAATCATTCACTGCTCATTTACAAGGCTACACAAAAGGACTAGGTTATAGGACGACAATAGTTGAAAAATGATGGAAGTACATTTCAGATTGTGCCGTATATTATTACTATAGGATTGTATTTAGGTACAGTATGTGGTTTGTACATATTCTTCAAAAGATATACAGGGTTGCAAATATTTAAGCAATAACATTCTTTTTAATGTTAGTAGAAGTGCTTTACTATAATATTTTACCATGTCCAGGAAAGCTGCTCAGGAATGGAAATTAATTCTTCATAGACATATGATAAATAATGTATGTTTTTAAGCTAAATATTCATCGCCTGTTTTTTGTGTATTTACACGTTTTGAGGTTTCCTGATTACCAAAGTCAAATTTTTGAAAATTTGATTATTGTCTGTGTCTCTTAGAGTAACTTAAAAACGAATAATTTCAGGAGATCGAAAAGTTTTACTTTCAAATTAATATAAATTTGTTGCTGGAAAATTTGATCAAGACTGATAAGTTTCAAGGGATGTTGCATGTGAAAGTTATCTGAATAAGTTAAGTGAACTTTTAATTTTAATAACAGATTTAAATTCTATGTAAATGTAGGTACAGTAATGAAACGGGGGTAGAGGAGGTCGGTAGCCCCCCTCACACAGAACAAATTATCATATAAAAATCTTCCGAAACCTAATTTGAATTATTTTAACATAGGTTTACATAACTGTACTCGTTATGTTACCTCTTAATTTCCAACCTGTATTTATAGTATTAAATTTCAGGGTAAGAGAAAGTCGTGTGAGTGGCACACCAGATTATCTTAATGTACGTTTTATTTAAATATTTAAATTTTAAACTGTGTGATGAAAGTAGAAGACCAATCAATGATCGTCTAAAACGCATTATTATTTGAGTTATTGCGTATATATTTATAGAATTTAACTCATATCATTAATATAAAAATTTTACATCTTAACATTATTGCATATTTTTTCTACAGAAACAATCTAGTTCCACTAATGTTAGATATTTTAAGTCCTATTAGAAATTAATTATTTTATAATATATTACAATAATAAGAGAAATCTTCAATTCAGATTAGTTTGAGTTTTTGTTTCATTAATTTTCACTAACAGAAGATTTCAGAACAGATTTCACAAGAATAGAGCCGTGGATTTGATTGAAGAAAAGTAGAACTGATGATACTTCTCCAAAATACGGAAAATAAAAAAATTAAAAAAATATATGCACTTTATGCTGTTGCCTTGTATTGTTAACATTTTTTTTTTTTTTTTTTTTTTTTTTTTTTTTCCCAGGCACTTGTTGATGAGCCGTGCTTAATTATTTCCATCTGAAACAGTTATTGCCTTTTTAAAAAATATTTGTAACTTAAAAAATTTTTATTGTACACTTTCAACAGCAAAGCCCGATTAACTTCTTGTGTTGTTGTTGTGAAGTTTTAAGCCGATTGACTACACTTAGGATCTTAGGGCTACTACGGGGGTCTTTCTAAGGAGTCTCAGCCCGTATTTACGCAAGTTGGAAAATTCCGAACGGCTAGGTCGACGAGCGCAACCTGAGATCGAACCCGGCACTTCCCGTTAACCAGCTTAGAGCGTAGAATCGCTCGGCTACTGGATTTTCTTCGTCTGAAGTCCGGGAATGTTTGGTATCTGGAAGCATCATATAGAAACAAAATTACATTACAGAAATCATACCATTTCAATTTTGCCATTAAACAGCTAAAAATCATTGATTGGACAGTACAGTAGAACCTCAATTATCCGAAGTAATTGGGACCGAACTTACTTCGGATAATCGAAATTTTCGGATAATCGAGAATTCATCAATAATCATCTAGTTTAATATGTAGTATCGTCATTGAACTGTTATTATGACTATTTTAACTGTTAAATAAGTTAAAATTATAAATGAAAATAAATGTATTTCTGAAACAAAAACTTACAATAGTTTAAATGGAAGCTTGATCTGGTGTAAATTGGCCATCCTTTGCCGTGCAGCTCTATCCCGAAGTTTTCTTAAAAGCATGAGTTCAGAGGAATCACACTGTTCCTGTTGTAAGAGCAGATTTGTTTACATTCTTAAGACATCTCGTACATGTTTGGTAAGAGAAAATTTTAGATGATAGTAGAAAGTGAAAAAAAAAAAGTTTAGAAGAAAGCGACTTCGGTTAACGGAGAGTTTTGGTTAATCGAGGTTCGGATAATCGAGGTTCTACTGCAGTTCAGTTATTCTGTAGTGGTACAAAAAATAGATTTTTTTAATGAAATATATATATATTTATGTGCACATTGTAAAAATTGAATTCGAAACCCGGACAAAATGCTTAGAAAAATGCTTTTTTGACAAAATGCTTAGAAAAATTTAACAACAAATAAATTAAATTATATATATATAAACACTTTTATTTTAATAAATGATTTATCAAAAGAATCCTCAAATAAATAATTCCGTCCTCTTTGCCAATCGGTGTTCCCCAACTTCTTGAAAAAGCTCTGCTTTTCTCCTTTGAAATCTGTAGTGCTGCCATCTAGAATATAATTTAGAAAATATTTAATCGTGAAACTTTATTATGATTAATTTTCAGAGCGATTTATTAATTACATCCTGCATCTATGTTGTAAAAAATCAGATTTAAATTATTTTTCTCCTCATGAAAACGTTAAACGCTATCAGATACATTAAAGTAAATGTTGGATAAACGTTAAAAGCGCCAAAATTAGAGACAAAATTCGCATGCTGTTTGCAATTGCAGTATGCGAATGCTGTCTCTAATTTTGGCATTTTAAACGTTGCTGCATATTTTATTTATTGCATTTCTCTTATTATATTAAATTAAAAAGGGTTAATTAATTTTAGTGTTTTATTTAATTAAAATATGGTATGAAATTGTTTGACTTCATATTTTCTTTTACATAATCCAGTATAATAAATAATTTAGAGATCAATATCATTTAGAAATAGAAAATATGTAAATTTATACTGGCTAGATAAAAAAGATTTTAACAAAATAGGTAATTGTTTCTTTATTTATATACATATATACATACATACATACATATATATATATATATATATATATATATATATATATATATATATATATTAATTACGTATCTCACTTATTTTTTTATTACACAAATGTGTGGAAGAAATGGATATAATTTAATATAAAAGAAACAAAACTCATCGAAATAACCATTCGGAGTTTTCCGTGATTTTCTCAAAAATTCACGTAAATACGTACGAGGATCATTTAACAAGACACCCATGAAGGGCATTTCACCTATAGGTCTAGAACCTAGTGTGGGGAATCGGCGTTAAACCGCATAAACACATTCGAAGTTGGTAGACGGGAAGTGCCGAGTTCGATCCCAGGTCGCACTCTTCAGCTTAAACGTTCGGAATTTTCTATGGTTTTTACGACCCATCATACTATATGTATGTGGAACTTAGATGTTTTTGACATCAATACATATATATATATATATTTATTTATTTATTTATATTTAACCTTTTTAGATGTTTTGTGGCATGAGAAATCCGAAAATCACAAAATCGACGTTTCATTCATTTGTAATTTAACCAGTTTGCTGGTTTGCAAGTTTGTGTAGACTCAAGAATTATTATCTTTAAAAAGTCGGACAGGTTTTAAAATATCATTTATGTTGCTGGCAAGAATACTATCAAATTTCAATATTATACTTTGAAGTCTATGAAAGTTATTCGGAATGTAAGATACTCTTAACATAGATGTGGGAATGGTGTTGTGTAGGGACTAATTTCGATTGACTACACAAGGGTCCAAGACCAAAGGTCCAAAGTCCTATGTGGAATGCCTCATGGGGGTCTTTTGAGGGTCCTAGCGCATAGTTACGCGAATTTCGGAGAAAACCATGGAAAACTCCGAACAGCTAGATCGACGAACATGACCTGAAATCGAACCCTTCATTCTTAAATGTGGGATAATAGAGCGAAATTCTACATAAATAGCATTATGAGAATTACTTTTTATCATTATTTTTATCCTTGATATAAATTATATAAATAAAGCAGAAGTAAATGAACAGTTTCTGTTTATAGTATATTAAAATTTCTATGCCTGTCTGATTTACATATAAACATTGATAGATGCCGTAAAAGTATGCGTAAAAAGTGCATATATGTTTATCTATCATTTAATACTTTTGAACTATTAAGTTATAACCTAGGTGAACTTTTAGGTTTACTATATGTTCACTGCTACCGTGAACCTTACTTGTAATTTAATGTAAACTATGGTACGTAAATTAAGGTATACTACGTTGACTACATATTAAAAGCTTTTTTTATATATACATATATATATAAAGGCAGCAGTTTAATAAAATATCCCAATTAGACTCCTAGATGGCAGCACTAAACTTCCAAAATAAACTCATGACGATGATAGTAATTTTTTCTTTTTCCTCATTATAATTTATTTATTTATTTATTTTTTTTTTTTTTCCTCTTTTCTTTAAGCAGGAAAAAAAGTGTATATTCTAATTTGTTAATAAAACTGATCTTCCTCCTAAATCCAGTTTTTAAGCATGTCATTCAAATAAATTAACATGATATGATCCATTTAAATTTAACCAGTGAGAGTAGAGTTTGTCTTAAACTGCACGGATTTTTTTACAATGGTAAAATGCACTAATTATCTCTTACAGACGCTATCATTTTTTATATGATTATTTAAGTTGTTTGATAAATCTTGGCTTTAATTCTTCTAATATTTATCTTAAACCTAAATCGCAAAGTTGCATGCAGAAATTTATAAACAAATGAAAAATTTCTTTTGTTTCAATTTCCTGAATTGCAAAATTTTCACTTTTATACGACTTCTAGACAAAAAAGAAAAAAAAATCCTGTGAGTAAAAGTTTCTCATATTTTATAAAGCTGGTGTACAAAATGTCAGTACTGTACCATAAAAAGTTCTAGAGATATGTTTAAACAGCATTACGTATATTTTAAAAATTAGTTAGATTACTATTTTATAAAAATTTGCCCACAATGTTTAAAAGACTTGACTTCTATTCATCTAATATATTTACATGTATTCCCATCTGTCATCATTTATCAACGATCCACCTAAATTTCATAAATGTACTTGGATTGCCAATGTATAGTCAGTTATTAAAAAATAAAAAACGTATTAATTTTCAATAAATTAATGTAAATGTGTTATTAAAATTTACTGAAGATCATTGAAAATGCTGGGTGTATAATTTATAGTCTTCATATAAAGTTCGATCCTAGCTCGTATTCATCAATCTAGCCGTTCGAAGTTTTCCTGGTTTTATCCGAAACTCGCGTAAATAAGGGGTGAGATCCCAAAGGAAGGCCTCCACGGAATTCCACCTATAAGCCTGGGATCCCAGTGCAGTCAATCGGCCATAAACCACACAACCGCGTATAGGGTGCCACAAATTATTCTTAATATATTGTGAAGAGTAGTTGCTAATTATTTTACGTGTATTTTAAACTATTTCAAACTGAGCAAAATTCATGTATATTTAAGATACTTACGGTAGAGGTCTGCACGGGCCGGAATTTCGAGGCCCGGCCCTTTTTTTACGGTTTATGGCCCGGCCTGGACAAAAAACGATATAATCAGGCCCGACCCGGCCCGGCCCGATTCAAAAATATGTAAAATAACAAAACCAAAAAAAAAAAAAAAAACAATGCCTTTTTATGAAAAAGATTTTTAGTATGTGTTTTGCAGAGGTTTTATACAACCAAACAATAGTACGTTCTTCAACAAAACTGCTGAAATTTTACAAGACAATTATATATAAACAGAAATTCATTATTATAGACAAGGCACAGAGACAAACAGAAAGTCAAATCGAAAATATTAGCATTCATCAAACAATATAGGAAGGTATTTAAAATGGTTAATACTACTGAAAATGCACTTTCAATCATTTTCTCTTATATACCATAATGTATCCGAATATTTCATGTGCTCCGGTAAACAAAACTTTAATGTTAATCCAACCATATTCAATAGAAAGGTTGCTTTTGCCCATGATAAAAATGATGCTACTTTCGTCCACTGGAGAAAAGGAAAAGGAGCCTTAGAGAAAAAGTTACAGCGGAAAGATTTTTATAGCCTTTATATCACCTAAACTCAACAGATCATAAGAAACAAACACTTATACTGTATCTAATTTCTTTTGTTGTGCACATGTACGCAAACTGGTAGTGACATGCATACTATTTTGAATAGGAAACCATCTAATATTACTTTAAATAAAACATATTAATTTCGAGACATGCTAAAAATATTTGCAAAAAGTCAGATTTCGGACAGAGACAGACTGATAGACAATTAAATTGACGTTACAGACACTTTTTAAACAAAATAGAACTTTATGTGACATACAAGCCAGTAAAATTACGTAAAATAAATGACTGAAGAAATATTTTATTATTTTCCATTTTCGTTGATTAACGAGGAAACTAGAAAAAGATTCGGGCCGACACGGCCCGGTAAAAATTTCATTTAGGCCCGGCCTGGCCCGGAGAAAATTTCATTCAGGCCCGGCCCGAATATACACAAAAAAACTGAGCCCGAGCCTGAAAAAAAATTTTAAGCCCGAGCCCGGCCCGAGAGCAAATTCAAAAATTCGGCCCGAACCCGGCCCATGCAGACCTCTAACTTACGGCACAGCATTTTCTTCTGAAAAAGATTTAGAACTTATAGATGAATAAGTACTTATAATTTCTACAGGGAAGCACAAAATAATTTGGATACAATACGATCTATATACAGTAGCCATTTAAAGTTTGTTTTACTGAGTAATATTTATGTAGGAAAATTCACACACAGAATTTCTCATAATCAAGACTCAACAAGTCTAGTTATTCATTAAAATTTGAGAACAAATCGCTATAGCACAAAAATAATTACTCTGGAATACTAAACATTGATGTATTTAATATGAAGTAAAGACTTATTTACAGTTAAATATTTAAAGGGTTTTAGGATGATTATAAAAGTGTTACAAGTGAGCACCGTCTGTGCTAATTTAAAATAAAAAGAAAGCCAAAGCTAAAACAAAGAAGGTGAACAGTTCTGTTCACATAGCCAAAGCAAGCCAGACCCGTCTTACACCACCTCATAGTTTTTCTACGACGAACTGCTCGTTTTTTCTCGGAACTTTTTCCGTCGGTAAACTCGTTGCCATTCTGCAGAGATTAATAATGGTGCAGAAAAGTTGTAGTGTTTTTCTGAAAGTGCAGAAAAGTTGAAGTACTTATACCTATACCTCACATCTCTTTAGCTATAGTTGAAGTACTTATACCTCATATCTCTTCGATCATTCTAACAGGCTGATGACCTCAGCAGCTCTCAGCACTGCATCTGAAAAAGACAAAAAGACAGGAAAAAAAAAGAATGTTAGATTTTACTTCTTCTTTTTTTTTTTTTTTTTTTTTTTTTTTTCCCATTATACAGCTTTGGACCATGGTTTCATAAAATCTGCAGCTGTAGAAGTTCTATTAGGACTTCAATGACTTCCTACTTTCTCTACGTCGTAGCGATCATTAATCTTGACTGCGATGACTTTGTAAGGACCAAGCAATTTTTTCTTCAACTTAAGTACAGAACTATACTGTGTTCTCTGTATGGCCACCAAGTCATTTATTTTGCATATTTTAGCTTTCTTTCTCCTTTTATTAAATTGTTTCCTATTTTCTTCCTGCATTTTCATTATCTTTCTTTTGGCTTCTTGCCTCAACTCTAAACGCTCATTCAACATGTTATTTTTGTATTCTTCGTCTAAAATTTCTTTGGTGTTCAAATCTTCTTTATTTCTCACTTTTATGCCTGTCATCAGTTCAAATGGCGTATATTTAGTATTCTTCGTAATGGTACTGTTGGTGTTGACAATCCATTGCACGTCTTCTACGAATTTGTGCCACTTTGTTTCGCCGTCCTTCGAAAGTTTAGATAAAACAGGAATTAAAATTGTATGCAGTCTTTCTGTTTGGCCAATTCCTCTGGGTATTCTAGTAATTATTTTGACATGTTCTATTTTTTGCTCAGCACAATATTCGTCAAATTCTTTGGTTGTAAAAGCTGTTCCTCTGTCTGTAATTATTCACGCAAGGTTTCCGAGCACCGCTTGCTGCAATTTTAACTTAGATATCACTTCGTGGGACGAGGTAGTTTTTACAGGTTAAAACCAGACAAATTTTGTATAAGCATCCACAACGGTCAAGATATATTGGTATTTTTTATTTGTTGACGGAAGTGGACCTATGTGGTCAAGATGATAGGTGTGAAGTGGGACGTCATGTTTTGGTATGGGGTTTAAGAAGCCTTCTGCCTTGCACACTTTTTTGGTATAAAGTATAAATTCTACACATTTTCGTACGGCTATGTCAATTAACTTCTTAACTTTCGGAATATAGACTTCCTTTTTTAGTAATTCCTCAGTCTTTGCTGCAGCAAAATGGCCTTTATTATGTATTTTATGCACAATTTCTTTTTGCATTTCTTCAGGTACTAGAATTAAATCTATACAATTTTCAAATTTATATAATATATTCCCTTTAATTAAATAATTATTTTCTTTCCCTTTTTCTAATAATGCTTTAATTATTTTCATGTGTTCCTCCTGTTCTTGGACAGCGGCAATTTTCATCGCAATTTCATCTTGAGATCTAGCAACTATTAAAACTGTATTCCTACTTAAGACATCGACATGCTTCATTTGATTTCCTGATCTGAGTATAATCTCATAATCGAACTCTTCTAAGAACTAAACCCATATGGCTATTTTAGGCGTTACATCTTTTTTACTTAATGTTTTCTGAAATGCTAAACAGTCTGTTATAATTTTAAACTTAGTAAATAATACCTCGACGTCTTCACAGCTTCCACAACTGTCAAAGCTTCCAGTTCATAGCTGTTATATTTCTCTTGTTGCGGAGAGTTTTTTTTTTTTTTTTTTTTTGTACTGTAGTAGTGTACTCGATGAATTTTTTCATCAGACCCTTTTCGAAATAAAATTGTACCAAAATCTTGGATGCTCGCGTCTGTGTGTAACTCTAATTCTGAGCCTGGTCTATAAAGGTGTAATACTGGTTTGTGTGATAACAATTCTTTAAGTGTGTTGAAAGTAGGGCTATGCCAATTAATCGATCAATGCTTAGTCCCGATCAATCTTTATAATCGAGTTAATCGGATCGATTAATTTGATTAAAAATTTTCAGAATCCGATTAAAATTTTTAAGCTACGAATTAAAGTAAAAATGCTGTTCTGCCTAAAAAATATTTTTTCAGATATTTTCCTAACAAACATTCTAAGAAACATCTATCGAATAATGAAAAAGCAAAATAAAATAAATAAATAAATAAAAATAAAACCTCACAAAAAATGTTGCACTTTTGTTAATAGAGAAAAGGGGGAGGACAGTTATTAAACAAAATGCCGCTTCATGTACATGCTGGAGCAACACCACCTGTCTGTAGCCTACTACAGAAAGTGTTGGCTAGGGCAATAGTATTCTCAGAAACAAGAAGCTTTCAAAAAATGGAAATGCTAAAGATAAAAAAGAAAAGAAAAGAAGGGATTGAGATTTCCCCTATCCCTCTGATGAGAAAAATGTCAACAGAGTTTCACAATATCTTCAAGCGTTTATTGTCTGTTCAGAATTGCTGATAGTGACTATCGAAGTAGAAACAGAAAATAACATTATGTGTTCTAGTCCGAAGTGATAAAGAAGAACTAACTTGTTAAATAAATTCTTGTCGAATCATGTTCTTAGACTGACTAAGAACATGATTCGACAAGGATTTATTTAACAAAACAGTATCAACTTTACTTTTTTTACATAGGAATTTTTGTAAGTATTCGGGTACTTTTGTTACCGACTGTACACAATATGAGAATTTTATTCATCATTAAAATAAAATTATACATAAAAAAATGAAAACCGATTAATCGATTAATGAACTACGATTAACTCAGTTAAAACTCTTCATCGATTCCCACCCCTAGTTGAATTAATTGTTCAGAACCCAATTAACATTTACAGTCTTTTCTAAGTAAGTCACTCAGGGTTTTAGCAATTTGGGCATAATTGGGTATAAACTTTCTAACATATCCAGTCAATCCTAAAAATGAATGCACTTGTTTGATAGTTTTAGGTTGTAGAAAATTCTTTATTGCTAAAATTTTACTTTCAGAAGGCGACCTTTCATACGACCATTATCTATAATGTACCCAAGGAATTCAATTCGCTGCTTTCAAAATTGACACTTTTTAACATTAATCTCTAACCCATAGTCAGATGCTACTTCAAGTACACATTTCAGTTTCATCAAACCTCCTTCTTCATCCTGTGATGGAATAATGATAACATCCATAAATAAAACTAAAGTGTTATCACGCAGTAACTCTCTGTAAACTGTGTTTATGTATCTCTGAAATTGATTGGGAGAAGTACATAAACCAAAGGGACATCTGAGGTACTCATAAGTACCATTGTAGGTTACAAATGCGGTATATTTTCGACTTTTTTCTTCAATTTCAGCATGAAAAAAAAAAAACATTTTTCAAATCAATCATTGTAAAAAATTTTCCTTACAGTACGGGATCTATCCATATAAATATGCATTTTAGGGATTTTTGCATTGGAAATAGTAGCATGAAAACTAAACTACGAAATTGACTCCAATAAAATAAATTAATAGATTAGAATAAGATAAATATATCGAACTGAACGGTGGGTAGCCTATTAGGCGCGGATTTCGTTCTGTCACTGTGTCAAGCATTTGGTCAAATTCATTTCTCTTAACATGAATATAATATGTTCTGTACTAGAAATTTATGAGAACATACATATGATGGGGAACTGAGCAGGGTCCACCTATACCAACTAGTTTTATTAAGTAATTGTTTAGATCTAACAAATAAATAGTTTTGTTTCATATATTAAAATGTAACGTATTTATTTCGTATAATAAATCATAATAGAATGCAAAGTATATGTTTATCATATTACGTTTGAAAAGAAAGTTTTATGTAGATTTTTATTAAGCACTTCGTAGAGTGTAATAAAGCGAATTACTGAATCAGAAATGTACATGGGTATCATTTTACCTCTTTGATGTTATATAAATGTCAGTTTCATTTGTTTCAATCATTAGTTTGAATTTATAACAAATAAAAAATGGTATAAGTCAATTTTTCTGTAGTGAGGCTTTTTTTTTTTTTTCATACTGCACTGTAGAGTTCTGCACGGGCCGGAATTTCGAGGCCCGGGCCCGGCCCGGCCCGAACGAAAACTTTACTTACCCGGCCCGGCCCGTTATGAAGTCGAAAAATGCGGCCCGAGCACGGCCCGGCCCGTTTATTTTTTAACGGGTTAAGGCCCGGCCCGACCCGGACAAAAAACGATAAAATCAGGCCCGACCCGCCCCGGCCCGATTCAAAAAAAAAAAAAAAAAAAAAAAGCCTTTTTATAAAAAAGATTTTTAGTATGTGTTTTGCAGAGGTTTTATATAACCAAACAATAGTACGTTCTTTAACAAAACTGCTGAAATTTTACAAGACAATTATATATAAACAGAAATTCATTATTATAGACAAGGCACAAAGACAAACAGAAAGTCAAATCGAAAATATTAGCATTCATCAAACAATATAGGAAGGTACTTAAAATGTTTAATACTACTGAAAATGCACTTTCAACCATTTTCTCTTATATACCATAATGTATCCGAATCTGTCATGTGCTCCGGTAAACAAAACTTTAATGTTAAACCAACCATATTCAATAGAAACGTTGCTTTTGCCCATGATAAAAATGATGCTACTTTCGTCCACTGGAGAAAAGGAAAAGGAGCCTTAGAGAAAAAGATACAACGGAAAGATTTTTATAGCCTTTATACCACCTAAACTCAACAGATCATAAGAAACAAACCTTATACACAGTAATGTATCTAATTTCTTTTGTTATGTACATGTACGCAAACTGGTAGTGACATGCATACTATTTTGAATAGGAAAACATCTAATATTACTTTAAATAAAATATATTAATTTCGAAGCATGCTAAAAATATTTGCGAAAAATCAGATTTCGGACAGACAGACTGATAGACAATTAAATTGACGTTACAGACACTTTTTTCACGAAATAGAACTTTATGTGACATACAAGCCTGTAAAATTACGTAAAGTAAATGACTGAAGAAATATTTTATCATTTTCCTTTTTCGTTGATTAACGAGGAAACCAGGAGGGCCGACACGGCCCGGAGAAAATTTTATTCAGGCCCGGCCTGGTCCGGAAAAAAATGTCATTCAGGCCCGGCGCGGCCCGAATATACACAAAAAAACTGAGCCCGAGCCCGGCCCGGCTCGAGAGCAAATTCAAAAATTCGGCCCGAACCCGGCCCGACGGCCGGGCCGAGCTCGGGCTCGGGCCGGAAGCACGGCCCGTGCAGACCTCTACTGCACTGTATATAATAATATAAATAATCCTAATATATTTAGGATTTTAATGCATACAGCGTAAGATCCTTAATAAATTTGTACAGTAAAATTAATTTTTTGTTGCGGTTACAATGTTGCTAGCAACCACACTTACTAATGTATACAAAAATATTATTGTAAGCGGATGGCGTATATTAATAAATTTGTACAGTAAAATTAATTTTTTGTTGCGGTTACAATGTTGCTAGCAACCACACTTACTAATGTATACAAAAATATTATTGTAAGCGGATCATTGTAGACGCATTCTCTACCGGAAGTAAATGATTAAAGATTGCGCTAAATACTTTTATAACTATTACATTTATATATAATCCTTGTTGTAGTAATTTTTCATCACACTTATCATTCTGTGTGCACTTAAATGTCCAAAAAAAGTGCCTTTTACATTTTTCGATATATTTAATGTTAATTTATTGCGTGAATTTACTAGTGAAGATTTCTTTTGTTTTTCTCATTTGTTATTGTGGTTTCTTCCCATAATATTCCATACAATTTTTCTTGAAATTTCTCATGCTATTCTATGCAGTACTTCAAACAAATTTCCCCTATGCTGCGGTGTTCTGATTTGTATACTTTTTAATGTATATGGATGTCTAGGGAAGGTAACCGAGGGGGAGGAGGGGGGGGAGAACTTTGACATTGGAAAGAGTTTTTATAATAAGTACATTCCACTCAAAAAAAAAAATTTCCTTCTTACTTTATCTTTCAAAAATGTATTTTATTACTTTTATAATTTTATTAACAGTATTACTATTTTGATTTACACTAGATTACTACGCATTCTACTAGGGCATAAAAATTTCAGCAAATCCGCGAATCATCCACCCTCTCATTAATATATATATATTAAAAAAAATAAAGAAATAAAAGAGGCACTTGTGATTATGTTATTAATATTACAATACATCAGAGCTTTTATAATTTATAGCTGCCTTGAACTTGAACCTCATAGCAATTGACGCCATCAGCGCACAACCATAGCTTTTTTATTAATTTTGATTTTTTTTTTTTTTCTTTTTCTTCTTTTTAATTTGAATGTGCATGTGTGGATGAACGAGAAAGGAAATTTTAATTATTTTAAGCTATAATTCTTCCTGTTGTATGAATGCATGTATAATCGGATTCTATTTTACAATTACAGAGGAGGAAAAAAATTAATTTGGAATTTTTAATATGTTTGATAGAAAAGATAGTAAGACATAAGTTATTAGAAAATCAACCAATCAGCGTTAGAGGAAAAAGACGCTATTTAGAGAAAACTGAGAAAATGAATCACGCTTCTTATCGATTTTTTCTTTCCTTTCCTTTCCTTTCTTTTTCTTTTCTTCATGATACTTTGATAAATCATCATGCATGATAAATCACTTATAGTTTGGATTCTCTGTCTCTGTTTCTATATAATTAAATAATTTTACTTTTTGCATTGTTGTTTCTTTTTCTTCTATACAAACAGAAAGTACTGAATTCATAAAATTTTGCAACTTTCGATTTTCCTTGGATTTTTACACTGTGAATACGATGTGATGACTTTTAGGAAATGTCTGTCTATATGTGTTATGAAAATTTTATGGTTCGTATATCTCAGGAAATAAGGATTTCACAAAACTCTTCATTTGGTTGGGTATGGATATAATTGATGCTGATTTTATTTTGCTATATGTCCGGTCAGCAAGTGATGCTGCTGTGCTGCGATTTCTCATTTACGGAAAGGTTATATCTCAGCTTCTATAGCGCATAAGGTATAAGTGCATCAAACTTGATGGGTGAGATAATAGGAAAAAACTATGCTGATTTGACCCCTCCCCGGCTTATCCCGAGCTGAACTCGGGCAAACGAAAATAGGAAGCCAATTTTAAAGATAATTTTTACTTGTACTTAAATACCTTTTTTTTTTTTTTTTTTTTTTTTTTTAAGGAAATGCAGTTAGTGCTATTACGTCTAACACATACAATTCCATTTTTTTTTTTTTTTTTGTGATAAAGGATTATTCTATTTATCCTCTCTGACCTCTGTTATCCAGAAAATTCTGACATAGAGTGATTCGGAAAAGACTGAGGTTAAAATTAACAAAAGTATAATTTAAAAAAAAAAAAAAAAATACAAACAATGTTCAGATTTTCCTGTGGACCTCTGAAATTTTGTGATGGACAACTAGTAATCCACGGACCACCGGTTGGCGACCGCTGTCGTACATAACATACATATCGCCAGACTCTGCACATTAAAAATTCTTAATTCTAATTCCGCTCAAGGTTCATTATAAACTGACGGAGGTCAATGTCAAGTACATTATTTTAAATAATTATTTTTGATAACATTACATTTCTTTAACATTGCCGTTAAACCATCTCGATTATAATCATGGAATTGAAAGTACTAATAAAAAAAAAAAATAATAATAATATGATTAAAATAATTTGAAATAAAAATTTGAAATAGAATCCATAATTTTAATAAAATTTTGTCTATCCCCACTTCACATTATTAATAAATTAAAATTGGCTTCATAGATTAAATATGTTCGATTACCAAACATTTTAAAATTAAGGGCCCGCTTCACTCACCATCGCCGGAAGCCGAAGCTGTTGTTATTCTATGGGAAATTTTCTTTACTTATAACTCATTAACTAGTACATATTTTTAAATTCTGTTTTCACATTCAGAAAATTCCTAACTGTTAAATTGACGGACCATTTTTAAAAACGTATTATATATATATATTATTTTGAAGCTGTAAACTACGAATTTTCAATATGGGAAATTTTTCATTTTGCAATTTAAAAATAACATATTAGAAATTTAAAAAATACGTTTTTAAAAAAGGTCCGTCAATTTAACAGTTGAGAATTTTCTTAATGTGAAAATTGAAATTAAAAATATGTATTAGTTAATGAGTTATAAGTAAAGAAAATTTCCCATATAATAACATTGGCTCGGACTTCACGGTATAAGTGAAGAGGGCAGGTATCTGATATCAAGCCACAATAGACTGAGATTTAAATCAGTTATATTATTTTTACTTTGTGAACATACACTATGCAAGAAAAGTATTGAAAAATAATAAAATAATTCTACAGAAAGATTTTGACGTATCTATACGTTCTGAGATCTCCTGAACTTATTCTTGTTATTTTTTCGATGATGTATGTGTGTGATATAACATGTTATTTATCAATAACGTCGCAATCAATCACGTTATTTCGCATTAATGTCACACGTCGTTATTTCACAATAACATCGAATTGTTTTGTTAAATAAGTTGTAAAGTTGGTAGGTATGTTATTGGTTACCATCGCATAAACTGTATAGATTTTGATGAGTGTAGAACATATAGTTTTGTTTTACAGGGACATAAAGAAAATTTCCTTATCGTTATAGCCTATGGATTCAAGTTATTTAAAGTGTTATAGTGCTTAAACACCTCATTCGATTCAGTTGAAAATTAGTAAGTACGTTACAGGTAATCGTCGCAGTATTTGTATAAATTTTTATGAGGGTTATAAAGACACAATGATATTTTGTCATTATGGACTATATACTTGAATTATTATATGTGTGTTAGCGTCTGAACCTCTGAACTCTTTTTCGATTAAGATAGAAATTAGAAGGCATGTCAAAAGTTGTCATCGCAGTAACCGCACATATTTACATAATTGTTGAACATGTATATGTATAGCTTTTCATTTACTGTTCTTTTACAAGGTTTTTTCTCTTTTGTTTATTTAGCGACTTCCATCATTTAAATTTATTTGAACATCCGTTAATTAGTAAATGTTCAGAAAACTCGAGAAGAGCCGACTCAAGATAATTATTGCTAACAGTATTAACGCTATAACAATTCCATTAAAACACCACTATTACAATTATTTTAAAAACACTAAAAAAAAAAAAAAAAAAAAAAGATTATAAATTTTAAATGAAATATCATTTCAAATGGAGTCCATTTATCCTCATAAAATTTATTACTCTCCCCACTGTTGTTTGGCCAAAAACGGTTTCTCAGATAGGAAATGTATGGTTGTCAAACATTTTCAAATTATTATCTCTGATATCACGTCATAATAAACAGAGGTTAAAATTTGTTATATATTTATTTTTTAGTAATCATTGTTAACAATATTAATGCTACAACATCACGATTAGAATTATAGTTTTAAACCCTCGAAAAGACTTATAAAAATTACTAATCTTAAACAAATGATCATTTGAAATCAAATTCACTCAACTTAATAAAATTTAGACTATCCCCGATTCGCACACCCTTATTCGACTAAATTTGGTTTCACAATCAAGATATATTCAAAGATCTTCCACTCGATGAATCATTTTTACAGGATTTAAACCTGGGACCTGTGATTTACCGCTCCAAGCTCCAACGCTTTACCAATTGTGCCATCCCAGTTGACATCTCACGTGCACAATTCGCTCATATACATAAAATCGAAATTATCATTATTTCATCTGTCCTGGGAATGCAGTAAATTGTGTGCATCAGATATAGACCAGGATAACGTAAATTCGAGAGCGCTCGGTCACAAACTCAAAAGTCTTAAGTTCGAATACTAGCCTGGTCGCATATTCCAATACCTCACTTGATTTCAAGTACAGGGGATAATCGAGCAATTTCATTGGTTTACGCCTACGAGTCCGTTTTATTTATACGCACAATATCAGAACCAATTTTTCTCTTTCCATATCACTATTGATACCGTTAAATAGCATTACTTCAAAATTAAATATAGTAAATTGAAGATGCACCCCCCCAAAAAAAATATAAGAATAGAAAATTTACGCTGAACATTTTATATCTGCAAGCCGTATCAGTATCCAAGTGTTTATTTGCTTATAATCATTCTCATGTATATTTGTCATTATTCTAAAAGTTATTTTAATTTCTTAGATGAAGAATTTTTCTTTTCAATCGGAGAGAGGCAGCTCACCGGTTTGCAGTCAAGCCAACGAGGTGCTTCGGAGTAGGGTGCCAGAGTACCTGCATATGGTCGCAACCAATGCTTACCTCCAACGAAAAATGAAAAAAACATAAAAATAATTTTCCAAAAATGAAAGAAAAGCCAAAAAGGATTAAATTTAGAATGTTTAGTCTCTGAACCAATCTCAGCATTATCCGAAATTATTCAGAGTGAAGCACCAGGCGTTGAAAAAAATAAAATAAAATGAAATAAATAAATAATAATAATAATAATAAATAATAATAATAAATAAATAATAAATAACTCCCTGAGAAAACCAAGCTGTTTCGTGCCTCTCCAGAATGCTGAAGAATATGAAAAATCTTTCACTCTTCATTTAAATTTCTATCCAAATATTATATTCATTTCACTTTCTATTTAAATTATTTATGATTGCCATTCCCCTTTCACATACTTGTTTAATCATAATTGGCAGGTACACAAAATCTCACAAGAAATAATCTTACTGCCGTTTCCAAAAGATGTTATTGAATGAAAGGACTGATGTAACTTAATACTAGTAATATTTTATTTGTTGAATTAGGCTGGAATGATGCAAAAAAGTATATTTTTGTATAGAAACTCAATTAGGAAGCGGAAATATTTCTGACAAACAAATATATATTAGTAGAACAGTAATATTAAATAAAAGAAAAAAATATTTGTTTTCATTATTATTATTATTTTATTTATTTATTTATTTATTTGATCAAATATGCCAGATGCTACAATTTTTCACAATCTTCTAGATTAGATTTAGAAAAAGCGCTACTGATTTATAAGACAGTCTTAACATAATTTCTAATGTCTGTTTTAAAGAAAATATTTGTTTACTATACTTCGAACGAAAAAATAAATAATAAAATAACGTAACACGAAAATAATTATCAAAGTTTTTTAATAATTTCTAAGATGCGAAGGAATTTTTTTTTTTTTTTTAAGTGAAAACTTCTTTAGGCGCGTTGAGCACTTTTGGGTGAACAAAAATCATGAAACTCGTGTCATCGTCAGCGAAGGCTTTCCATGAGAATCGAAAGTGGAATTCGAGATTTCAGCTGATTTACACGTTTTGAGGTGTCCTGAATGGATTTTCTTTTGTATCTCAGCTACTAATTAAAATAATTTCATAAGTAATACATCATTAGAAAGCTTTGTTGATTTGGAATCGAACAGTAGATTACAGAATTTTCTACCGCGAGATAGCGCTGTAATATTTCAAAATTTCAAAATTTCAAATTCTAATTATGATTGAATTATTTTTAATACATCATTCGAAAGATATTTTAAAGTTCTTTTATATTATCGAAAGTGGAATTCGAGATTTCACCTGATTTACACGTTTTGGGGTGTCCTGAATCGGTTTTCTTTTATATCTTAGCTACTAATTAAAATAATTTCATAAGTAATCAATATTTTTACATAATATAAGGCTTAGTTCATTTAATTTGGGTAGCTACAAATATTGTGCCGAATCATATAATACAAATTATAAACACTTCTTTACAAACCAAAAATAATTCGAAAATAATAATCTAATAGCTCGACGATACAATTCACAAGCTAATTAGTTTTCACTTCTATCGGCAGTCCCCAAACGCTGCTTTGATTTTTTTTTTTTTTTTTTTTTTTATACAAACATAAAAATTTGATAGAATTTTTAAATAAAAAGCATTTTTTCAAACATATGTACAATAGGGGGCGATTCTATCCAGTAAATGAATTGCAACTTTGAAGTTGCTCAATACACATCACTATTTGACATTAAATATATTATATATATATATATATATATATATATATATATATATATATATATATATATATATATTCTTTTTTTTTTTCAGATAAAATTTTACATTGCAATAAGAAGAAATTTGAAAATAATTATTTTTCTTTATCTACACTTTTAGATGTACAATACACATAAAATAAAAACGCATCGAATATAACATAATTGCTTTTAATAATTTCGATTTCAGAATTTAAAGGCAAATTCTCGGTTGTAATATTCATGCTATACAATCAAGCAAAACCATCTTTATCATCAATTAAAATAAAGAAAATAATAGTCACTTGAATAAATAAAAACAAAAGTGCATTATTTACTAATGGTGAACGTCATTCCTTCTCAGGAGAGAGAACCAGCTCATTTTCTTCCATGCTGAAAATCAGGTAGGGTACGGAAATATGCGGTCTGGTCGTTGTAAAAACTTTCGTTCTTGTAAAACAATAATTTTGCCGATCAACCAAGCATCTGTAACATAAATGGCCGAAGTTATATGTATTTCTAATTTTTCTTAGCCATATATGGTAGAAAAAATTTATCTTTTAAATCAATTTTTTTCAAATTATGCTTTGGCTATATTACAGTTTTGACATCCATTGAGCCAGAAAATCCCATTTTTAGTTTTTGGTCAGTGTGTATATCTGTGTGCTAGTCGGTTAACAGCACAACTCCAAAAGAATTACTAGTATCAATTCCAAACTTGGTATTTTAAATCTGTATCATATATCAGCACATATAGTTACGCTCATCACTGACTGACTCTGTCACGCTTAAAAATGCTAAGAGATCTCCTTGGACTCTGTCTGTGTGTTGCCATCTAATTTTCATACTTTATTCAATTTTAAAAATTCTAATTGTCTGATCGATAATCTGTTTAATCCGACGGATTCGGAAAAATCGCCCCTTTCATTTTTTTTTTTTCCAGCAAAATATGCTTTCACGTGAAAAAAAAAAAAAAAGTTATAAAATATTAAATTTGTATCTATATGATGTCGTGATGATCTAAAAAATGACGTCTATAAAATAATAATGATAATTTAAAATTTTAAAGGTAACGAAGTGATAAATAAGGTGGGAAAATTTTGCACGGGCTTGCTAGCAAATGATTTATTTCAAGTGAGAAATAAATAAAATGAAACGATCATTTTTCAACGGGCGTCTGCCCTTAGTCGAACTAGTATAGGGATATTAAACTAAACTGGGGATGCTATTTTAAACTTTTTATTAAAATTAGACAAATGGTTCGTGCACAGGGACATCTAAAAGAATTCAAATACATTACGTCTACATACATAGGTACAATTTAACATCTTTAGACTGCACTGAACAAAATGAATAAACTCATATTTTTATATACGTAGCAGTATATTTCGTGTAGAATATGTTATGAAAATCATTCATTATTCATTTACTGTACCACATAAAAGAATTCTGATTAACACATAGAAGTTGCTAAAAATGCCTTTCAAGTTATGTTATGTTTTTTTTTTTTTTTTTTTTTTTTTTTTTTTTATATACTGGGCTGAATTTAAGTACAATGCGAGATGTGTGCATAATTTACAGAAGATATACAGAGCTATTCAAAATGAAGCAAATACTATATTCTTGAATGTAATTAATAAAGTACTTTGCTAAATTTAACCATGACCAGGAAAAGTGTTAAGGAGTGGTTATTTCCTCATACCCATATGGTGTCGTTCGAAATCCAATTTGAAGAGGACTATTCAGAAATTGTTGCTAAGAGCCAATTCATGTGTTGTTCTGTGAAGAAATTTGGCACCCGAATTACTCATTACATCTTCTTTTTTTCTTTTTTAATATTTTATTTTAAAGCTTTAAATTGCAAAAAATGCACTTTTTTCAATTTTCGGATTTTATAATTTTAAAACGAAATATTACTAATTTAATAAAAAAATAAAATAAAATAAAATAAAATAAACATTAAGTAAACAATAATTGGGGTACAAAATTTCTCCATACTATAGCATGAGACTCGGCTGCCAGTGGCATCGGTGAAAAATTCCCTAAATGCTATTTCTTTCTTTTCTTTTTTCTTTCTTTTTCTTTTTTTTTTTTTTTTTTTTTTGCTGTATTTACGCTTATCGAGAAATTTGAATGCGAAAGTAAAGTTTTAATCGATTGGTCTGCGTATCTGCCTGTTATAAGCATAACTTAAAAGCAAGTGATTGTAGAAAGTTTAAATTTGGTATTTTAAAGATCATATGGGGCTGCCACTTGAAAAATTCAACCAAGATTGGTAAGTTTCAAGGATAAGTGTGACTGAAAGTTGTGTGGATATCTGGCAATACATTTTATATTGAATAAGAAAAAGGTTAAAATAAAAATTATGAATTTACTATATAGATATTACATTAAATAGAGGGTTAACACAAAATTATACGTCAAATAAAACTATTTTCAAATGCGTCTAAAACTATTTTATATACGTCAGATAAAACCGTTTTTTAATTTATTTTATGAATTTACTATGAAGATATTAATTACATTAAATAGAGGGTTCACACAAAATTATACGTCAAATAAAACTGTTTTTAAAACTATTTTCCACTGTTTACGTTCCTATACAAAAGTTCTTATCTTACATCTTAATCAGCAATGTTTCTTTATAGTATTTATATGCAGAGTAAGAGAAAGTTGCATAAGTGCCCCACCACATTATTTAATTCGGATATATAAATTTAAAATTACGTCATTGATATCAACACATGCCTTTGTAAACCTAAACCAGCAGTTACACAGAAGAAAAAGAAAGATTATTCGAACAGAGTATTCGAACATTAGAATTCTTAAAAAAAAAAAAAAAAAAAAAAAGAGAGAGAGAGAGAACTTCATATTCACTGCATTGCACTGTTTCATGAAATTACGCTAAGTCATTAGTTCAACGAAATAATATTCCATAGAGGAAAAGGAAGAACTTTATTATGAATGGAGATTTAGCAAACGCCTACACAAGCAGTAGTTCTAAGAATCGGAAACAGCTTGAGATCAAAACGCATAGATGATAAGGAAATATGAAGCAGAATACTATCTAAGAGGCGGAAAATTTGTTAATTCCTAAGATCGATTCTTTTATTTAGAATACATACATATATATATATATATATATATATATGTATGTATATATATATAAATCATTTCATTTCATCACAACAAACCGAAGAAACTAGGAAACAAATTTTGATAAAAATTATTAAGAATATAAAATACAACCATAACAACTGAAGATTACGCATTCAAAATGCATAATTTTAGTTACAGATGGTAAAATAATGGAAAGTTCATGAAATAACTGCAAAATCCTACACTCCTCCAATCCACCTCCCATAAGAACAGCTTTAATTTCATCAACGGTAACTTATAGGTGTTAGGATGAAAAAATTAACATTGTTTCTGTTATGGTGAAGGTTTTGGTAAAAATTCACCATCTGAATACGACCAGTATTATCAAAAATAAACAAAACTAGTTGGCATAGGTGGACTCTGCTCAGTTCCCCATCATATTTATGTTCTCAGAAATTTCTAGTGCGAGACAAATTATAATCATGTTAAAAGAAATGAATTTGACCAAAGCTTGATACAGTGACAGAATAAAATCCCCGCCTAATAGGCTATCCACCGTTCACTTCGATATATTTATCTTATTCTAATCTATTAATTTATTTTATCGGGGTCAATACCGTTGTTTAGTTTTCATGCTACTATTTCCAATGCAATAATCCTCAAAATTCATATTTATATGAAAAATTTACAATTTCGCTATGTTGATAAAATCGTAAATTACAAATAATTTACGAAATTTTTCTATTAGACTATTTGTATTCAATCATGTTCAAACAAATATCATAAACGTAATTTTGAAGTTGTCTAATGTATTTAGAATCCTCAAAATGGAAGTTTATGCTCAATTTTGCCTTATTCTGACATGTTAAGTAAATCGTAAATTCCAAATAACTTACGAATTTTTTAAATTTGAAAAATCTTAGTCTATGATATTCATGCCAGTATCCTAAATACTATTTCGAAAGTGGTTTGACATCTTTACGATGAAAATATCCCTCAAGATTGGCGTTTATGTGAAATTTTGCTCTATTTTGCCATGTTAAGAAATTCGTAAACTTCCAATAACTTACGAAATCTTTATATTGGAAAATTCATAGTCATTAATGTTCATGCCAGTGTCCTAAATAATATTTCAAAAGTAGTCTGACATCTTTACGATGAAAATATCTCTAAAAATTGACGTTTATGTGAAATTTTGCCCTATACTGCCATGTTAAGAAATTCGTAAATTTCCAATAACTTGCGAATTTTCAAAGTAGCATATTTATAGTTACTGATGTTCATTCCGGCATCAAAAGTGATATTTTAAAACTGGTCTGACATTTTTACAGTAAAAAGTTTTCATTAAATGCACGTTTAAGTGAATTTTTGTCCTATTCTCCCATATTAAGAAAATCGTAAATTTCTAATAACTTACGAAGTTTTTAAATTCGAATGTTGCAAATGAATAGAGTTCTTGCCAGTGTCGAAAGTAATATTTTAAAACTGATCTGACCTCTCTGCGACAATTTTTTCTTGAGATATCGTGAACACAGACTAACAAACTAACGGACTAACGGAGTAACACACTAACCCACTAACACACTAACACACTAACAGACACCCTACAGACAGACACCATAGAAATTTTGTCATTTTCGGATTCCTCACACCTGAAAACGTGTAGAAAAGTCAAAAAACCGAGGTCGAAAATTTCCACGATTACCTAAGTTCCCCATACCGATAGTATGATGGGGAACTAAAAGATGAACTTGACGGTAAAAAGTTTATTATTAAAAATAAAAATTCACGTAAATGGAAATAACAATGTAATAATACAATACCAAGCACAAACGTATATGTGATACTTACAAGCAATGGTTAAAATGTATTAAGAGACAAGTTAAGATGTAGGACAGTATTAAAGTAGACGCATAGAAAATAAATAATTTAATGAAAATGAAAATTTAATTAATTAATATTTAAAATTCAATATTTTAAGGATAAATTCAAATTAATATAATTATATAAATAATTTATGAAGGACTTGACTAACTAACAGATTATTATTGCTTTTTTTTTTTTTTAAGGACAAGGAGGACTTAGTTTCAAACTGGATAAAAACGTCGTCGCCCAGTTTCTGTAGACCAGTTTTGTGTAACACCAAAATAAATTAGAAATATCATTCCCATCGTTATAAAGTCGGTACCAAATGAAAGCGGCAATTTTTCTGAATCAATGGATGCAAACAGTTTTTCGACACGACAATTAGATTTTTTAAAATTAATTAAAGTATGAAATTTAGGTCGAACATTTCATTTTAATTCATTTCAGTCATTTTAAAAAGTATGTGGCCCAGTTTTACGGTCAAAAAATGAGATAAAAAATAAAGTAAAAAATAAAAAATAAAAATTTTATAGATTGAAATTAATAGTCCTCCGTACAAAACTAAATTCCGTCTTTGACAGAATTTTTACTTTTTTTTTTTTTTTTTTTTTTTATTCAATCATTTAAAATTTACAATAAATTTAACGAAGAAAAATTAGTAATATATATATATAAAGTTGAGAATTGTAAGACAGACATTATAAAATTTAACATTCAAGAGATACATTGTTATTAATGTCAACAACATTCAATTTTAAATCAGTGTAAATTTTAGCCCCCAGATGTTACATAATTAATTTCAGTTACTTTCAGTAAATCAATTGATTAAAGTCATTATTGGAGATTAAATTTAAAATTAATACTTACGCTGATTACTTATTTTTACCATAAATATAGTAATACTACATAGATTGATCATTGGGGAGAAAAAAGTGATTCCTTTTTACTTGGGAAAAGACGGCGATTTTACCAAAATATGGCCGTCTTTCCCCGAGTGAATATACACGGGAATACACACGAATATTTTAGCAGATAAAATTTATGAATAATTATTTACTAAAGGTGAATGAAAAACTCCAGATACTGTTTCAAATTCATTTTTCTTTTTTTTTTTCTTCTTCTTCTTTTTTTAATGGCTGATTCCAGAGTTTTTTTTTTTTTTTTTTTTTTCGGCATCAAAAACCTTTGCACGATAACATGGGGTAGATAGATCTATATATATTACTATATCTATGATTTTTACCCAATACACCTAGCCAACAAGGAATGAATTTTTTGTTTTAAATTGAGGAAGTTATCCATCAAAACCATCAATTTTATTAAAAAAAAATGAAGAAAAAAAAAGTGGAGCAAAAATATTTTGAAATAAGAATTGGAATTTGAAAATGCTCAAACCTAGAAGGATTCCGTCATCAGAAAACATATCCATTGTGAAAATTTCTGTAAAAATAAAGTACTTTTTTAACATAAATACAGCATAGGTTGCTGTATATTTTTACAGCTAGTTCTGTCAAAATAATTGAAGATTGGTTACTTCACATTGTGCTGTAAATCGGTATCAAAATTTTTCCAGAAGTCTTGGAGCGTATGACATGATTTATCAACAAATCAGTGCTGATGTTGACCTTATGTGTTTTTGTAAAGAAAAGTCATGGTGAGCCCAACAGCGTGATTGGCAAAGCGCTGGCCTTTAGAACAAGAGATTGCGAGTTCCAATCCCGAGATGCCCAAAAATAACGCTTGCTCCGCATGAAAAAGTATATAACGTAAATTGCATGTGTAAAAAAAAAAGAATAAATAAGTTGCTTAGTGTTCTGGATTTCTCCCTGTACGTATGTGTCACAATTTTTTAAAGCATACTGTGAAAATTACAGCATACGTGAGTAAAAATTTCAGCAAATTTATTTTAATGCGCATTGTAAAAATACAGCACAATGAGTAGGCAATACTTTTACCAACACACTGTGCTGTAATCTACTACAGAAAATTTTACAGTGCCTTTCAGAAAAAGAGCTGCAATATCGCAAGATTTTGGAAAACTGTGTAACTGAATTAAGCCAAAAATACAATGTATATTCATTTTGTGATAATACCCAACATTGAAAAGGAAATAAAGAAATAATATTAACAATTCATGGATTTATACCATCAGTTAAACCAGAAGAAAAAAAAAAAAAAAGGTTTTATTTATTTACTAGCAGGCTTTGCCCGCTTCTCTGGACGTTAAACTTAAATGATTTGTCAAAATGCCATATCTTTATTAATAACCTAAGTTCTCGCTGTGATTGGTAGAGGTTTTCTCGCTCGCAACGTGCGAGGAGTCTGATTTCCCACTGTCTTCGGCACAACTTACCCACTTCTTACTTCCCCTTCTTCAGCGGGTGAGTTCGAAGTTTTGCAAAATCCCACTAATGTACATAATGCGTACACTTAATCAATATACACACACTAAAATTCGCTATTCTAAGATAATTCAAAGCTAATTCAAACGGAAAAACATGTTTTTACACATGTTGATTGCCCTCCGACTCCGAGAAGGGGAGGGGGGATTTCGAATTTCGTGAAATGCAGTTACAATAAGTGCCGGATGCATACAAACAATTTACACACCAAATTTCGTGACCACAGAAGTCTTTAATAGACAGTATTATAAATAAATAAATAGAAAAAGCACAGCTTAAGTATCGGAACCCTTTGGTGACTTTAAATATTTTAAGCCATTTTTGCGATGAACTGAATTGGCTACCTCAATTGTGCAATTAAAGATCTTGGCGAGAAACGTAGCTACTTCGGTGTTGAATTTCAAATTTTGCCAAAGGGATCCAATACTAAAGCTGTTCCATATCGAATCTGGGTTGAAAACGGAAAAAGGGTAAAATAAATTAGAAATATCAGACCTATATTTATAAATTTGATACCGAATGAAAGGGGCGATTTTGCTGAATCCAGGGGTTCAAACAGTTTTTCGATGCGACAATTAGATTTTTAAAAAATAACTAAAGTATGAAATTTACGTGGCAACGGAAAAAAAGGATAAAGGGAAAAATAAATTAGAAATATCAGACCTATCATTACAAATTCAGTACCAAATGAAAGAGGTGATTTTTCTGAATCCTGGGGTGTAAACAGTTTTTCGATACGACAATTAGATTTTAAAAAATTAACTAAAGTATGAAACTTAGATGGCAACACTTCATTTCAATCTTTTCATAATTTGTAGTGAAAATCACGCGAATACAAAAGTCTTTAACTTAAAAATTTATTTTTATATTTTATTTTTTCATTCAAAGCATTTTAGTGAAAAAATATTTATGGCGCATGCGCAGGCGTTTTTTACACACAATTTAAACGCTAATCATAATTTTGAAAATTTCTATAGATATAATTTCAAGTTGGGTGAAGACCTAAGTTTCTGCCAAGCGCCGTTGAATTCCGTCCAGCCGTTCTCGAGTGATGCCCGGACAAACGTGTTTTAGTCTTTTACCCCCTAGGGGGGGGAACGGGGGGGGAATTTCCGAAAAGTTGATAGATATAATTTTAAGTTGGGTGAAGACCTAAATTCCTGCCAAGCGTCGTTGAATTCCGTCCAGCCGTTCTCAAGTGATGCCCGGACAAAAAAAGCGACATTCGGACACGATGACACACACACAGACACACACACACACACACAGGCAAAATTTTCTGAAGTCATTTTCGGCTTTCATGGGGTGTGAAACGTGAAGATATCGCAAAATTTTTCGATTCCGACAAATTTACAGACAAAACTCTGATTTTATTAATATAGATTTGTTTATTTTTCTCCACATGTTTTTCAAACATTAAATTCATACAAATAGGATTGTCAACAGCATACTATCAGATGAAAATTAATTATGAGATTTACTGCTATTAAACGAGATAAAAGATCATATATATGTAGAATCTTGGCTGGGTGTCTAGGGGTGGGGTAATGATGAGTTGCGACTTAGAAGACTAAACATTTATTACGAAACACACATACAATACAGGATACACAATGAAAAAATGATAATAGCAGACTTTCTATTATTAACCAACTGCTGGTTTCAAGGCTTAGCACATAACAAGCTTTCTTCATCAGTATAACCGTAACGAAAAAACATTTAAGCACCTACTCGTGCTTGTATTCACAAAAACACCTACGCGTGCTATCAATAGTAAAATTGAAGTAATGAGCCCTCCATGGCTCTACACACTTATTAAGAGCATTCTGTGCTCAAACTAGGACTAAATGACGACATCAGCCTTCGCGCTGACGGTCTCAACCGCTTTCCACTGCAGCCAGATCTCCACTGACTCCCGTCCGTCATCTCGTTCAAAGATAAGCATCGGAGACAGCGCCATCTGTTGGTTGTGCAAGGAACTTCCCACAACGCTCGGCTATTCTGATGTGCGGTGTCCTCACCGTAAACCAGCCTGGGATACTAAAGGATATCTGCAAAATACAATTAAAAGAAAAAAAAAAAAGAGAGAAACAGACATTAAAAAAAATTATGTACATAAAAATTCACAGTTAACGTTTTCTTTAAAGTTTATCAGTCCAATTTGATTTTAGCTTAGTGTGTGGACCATAATTTCATATGGTCTGCAGAAGTACTAGTATGTATAGGTCCTTCGTGATCACCTATCTTCTCGACTTCATATCTGTCTTTGGACTTTACTCGCACAACTTTATAAGGACCTAAGGATTTTGGTCTTAGTTTCATGCTGGTTCTAAACTGAGTTCGCTGGATGGCAACTAGATCATTAATTTTATATACATGGGCTTTCTTTCTCTTCTTGTTGTAACATCGGCGATTTTCTTCTTGAATCTTAAGAATGTTTTTTCTTGCTTCTTCACGAATGGTGTTAAGATTATCAAGCACGGAATTTATCCTTTCCTCTTCGAGGAGTTCAAGTATTCTCTTATCTTCTTTCTTTCTCATTGTTACTCCAGTGAGTAATTCGAACGGAGTTCTTTTGGTACTTCTTGATACGGTGGAATTAATAGTTCTCTGGACAGCCTCAACAAACTTGTACCACTTGTTAGGGTCATTTATACATAACTTGGATAATACAGGAATGATTGTTCGATGAAGTCTCTCAATTTGGCCATTCCCTTGGGATTCCGGTTGTGATGGTGTCATGTTCGATTCCCTCTGATTTACAGTAATCTGCAAACTCCTTAGATATGAACGCAGGTCCACGATCGGATATTATTCTTGCGGGATTACCAAAAATAGCAGCTTGCTGTTTTAATTTTTGCAAGGCGTCTGCTGAAGAAGTTGATTTGACCGGATATAGCCACGAAAATTTACTAAATCCGTCGATGACGGTGAAAATGTGATTGTAGTTTTTGTTAGTGGTTGGTAATGGACCCACAAAATCGATGTGATACGTGGATAATGGTATATCTCCTTTAGGGATAGGGTTCAAAAAACCTTCTCCTTTTCCCTGTTTCTTATTTACGAGAATACATTCTACACAACTTTTTACAACGTTATCTACGCATTTTTTCATATTAGAAAAATAGTAATCTCTTTTTACTAACTCTTCAGTTTTATTAGCCGAAAAATGTCCTAAGGCATGACATTTCTTTACGACCTCAAGTTGCATGATCTCTGGGACAATTAGTACATCCCTATCATTTAACACTTTATATAAAACATTATTTTTTAACACATATTCGTCATTTTGGTTTTGTTGTAAAAGAGATTTCATAGTATTGATAAACTCATCATTTTCTTGAGCAGTAGCAATACGATGAGTAAGGGTATCAGTATTTACAGCCATTACAGGGTGTCTGCTAAGAGCGTCAACATGCTGCATTTGTTTACCAGGACGGTGTTCTACTTCGTAGTCGAATTCCTGTAGCAGGAAAGACCACCTGGCTACCTTAGGTGTCAATTCACGTTTATCTAAAGTTTTAGTGAACGCTTGACAGTCAGTATAAATTTTAAATTTACTACCTAATAAATAGTTCCTAAATTTTTTAAGGGCTTCTACTATCGCTAACACTTCTAACTCATAACTACAGTATTTTTCTTCTTGTACAGAGGTCTTTTTACTCATATAATGGATTGGATAGTACTGTCCATCGTCATCTTCTTGTAATAGGATTGCACCGAATCCTAATTTAGATGCATCTGTATGAACTTCTAACTTATAGCCTTGTTTAAAAAGGTGTAAGACAGGTGCATTAGATAAAATGTCTTTCAGCTTTTGAAAAGCCAATTTCTGCTCTTGCTCGAATTTAAATGGAGCGGAAGCACGTAATAAGTCACTGAGTGGTCTTGCTATGTTGGCATATGAACGAATAAATTTTCTAAAGTAACCCGTTAAACCTAAGAAACTCTGCACTTCCCTAGCATTACGGGGTTCTGGGAAATTTTGTACTGCAAGAGTTTTTTCTACTGAGGGTTTAATCGTGCCATTCTCAATTATGTGACCTAAGAAATCGATCTTTCGTTTCAAAAACTGACATTTCTTTAAATTTAACTCTAGACCAAATTTTGATGCCGTTTCTAACACACGTTTTAATTTATCTAACCCTTCATTCTCATCTTTAGATGGAATAATTATATCATCTAAATAAATAATTACAGTACCATCTTTTAATAGGTCTTTAAACACATAATTTACATATCTTTGAAATACTAAGGGACTATTACATAATCCATAGGGAACTTTTAGAAGCTCATACTGGGCATTATCAGTCACAAAAGCTGTATATTTCCTACTTTTATCCTCTACATCAACTTGTAAAAACGCATTCTTTAAATCTAGTGTCGAAAAAACTTTACCCTCCCCTAATCTATCTAATAAATCTTCAATATTTGGCAACGGGTATTTATCTTTAATTATTTTCTTATTTAAAGCACGATAATCACAGCATAACCTTATTCCTCCATCTTTTTTCCTACACACCACTATTGGCGAAGCATAATTTGATGTACTTTCTCTAATTATACCATCTTTTAACCACTGGTCAATTTGTCTCTCCACCTCTGATTTCTCTACAAATGATAATCTGCGAGAGCGTAAGCACACTGGTGTATCATCAGATAAAATAATGGACATTTTTAAATCAGTACTTTTTGTTTTAACTGGCTTATAACTTTTTATTAATTCGCTTAATCTCTCTTTTAACGACTTATCTAAAATATAACTGACATCGAATTTTTCTTCTTCGGAAAAATTGCACATATTTGAAAAAAAAGTATCTATTTCATTTTCCTTTCGATCGAATACAGGAAAAGAACACACATTTGCTTCATCGAAATTGCTTTCCCCCGAACTCAGAAAACTATCTTTCCCCCCTACGCTGGCACTCGAAACATCTGCTTCCTCTTTATTTTGTTGTTTCAAAATATGAAAGATATTACGAGGGAGAATTACGTCACATGACAAATTGTTGCAAAAAGCACCGATTACATTTATTGAATCATGATTAGGTAAAGATATTTTAAATTCAGTCAGATTTGCATCTTTCTTTTCATTAAAACAGCTAACTAGAGTGGTTGAAGAAATAACATTTTTAGTCTGGGGAATGCTATTTTTATTTACAATTAGAATCGAAGAACCTGAATCTTTCAACCCTTTTAGTGGAATATCATCCACTAAAATATCAACATATTCGAGCTCATTAACAATTAGGTTAATCGGACTTGTTTCGGATTGAACTACTGAATTTGTTGGAAGATTTTCACGGAATTCTTTTTTCTCTGAAATACGTTTAGGACACACTCTAGCGAAATGAAATGTTTTCTCTTTTGCACCACAAATATAACACATTCTTTCATGCTTTTCGTGAGTTTGATTAGATACCGAATTACGTATTATGGGATCTTTATTATTATAATGTGTCTTTCTAAAAGGAGTTTTGTTTACAAACCGCTTATTCTCTGAACTTTCGTTTCGCGTATTATTATTAGTTTCAATTAACGATTTACCTCTAGAAGAGTAGAATAAATCACACTCCCGACCTAATTCGTTGGGTTTAAACCAATTTTGACCTTCTCGAACACTAATATGTTCCTTAGTTCTAGAATCCAACGTTTCATATAATTTATCAGAAACTATAAGATCACACAATTGCTTAACGTCGTTAACCCCTCTCAATCTACAATAGTAATCAAAAGAAGCGCTTAGACGTGAAGCGAATTGGACATGAGATTCTGAAGGATTACGCAACACATTTTTAAAATTACTTAAACATTCACGCGGCGTTGGTTGAAATTGTCTTAAAATTAATTCCTTAACTTTTTCATAATCGTTAATTTCTTCGGTGGTTACGTACGCAAGAACCTGATTACATTTATCTCCCAATAAATTAATCAATATTTCCGATTTGAATTTAGACGGTACCTTTTTAGAAACGAATGCTTTTTCAAGGGATTGAAAAAATAAGTGCAAAGCTTCCGGTTTCTCAGGTACTGAAATGGTTAATGTTCGAATACTTCTAATTAAATTTTCTAATGATTGTGAAGTAGTTTCTGAATTTGATTGCTCAACATTATTACTAGAATTATTTGCTGCAGCCTGTAACTTTAAATTCTGTAACTCTATTTCTTTTTCTAACTGGGATAATTTAATTCTTTCTATCTCAATTTTGGTTTGTTCTTCTACAGATTTCAACTTTTGTTCTTCTACTAACATTTTAATAACACCTCTAACAAATTCTAAATCATTTTTATAAATATCAGAACTCTCAATCAAAGTTTTGATTTCAAGTACCTTAGCTTCCGCCGGAACAGTTAGGCCTAATTCTTCAGCAATTGTTCTTAAATCGGCTTTTCTAATGCCTTGTAACACGTTTTGGGCCATTATAACTCTAAATAATTATTTATACCAAAAAATATTTCAATATTTCTACCAAATTAATATCATACTTAAATAGAAACAAAATAATATGAGAACAATTTTCTCAAAAAATGATTCTATGGTTTTTGTTCTCAAATCAAAATTATCATGATTTTTAAATAACCACATGCAGAACAATTTGTATTATACAACAGAATATTTAGATCATCTTATATATTTCTTAATTATTACACATATTTCATATAATATCACCATTATCATTATTGTTCTCTATTTAATAATTGTTATCACTTTCGTTTTAAAATAATATTGTTATAATATTGTTAAAATATTATTGCAAACAGTAATAAGCAAAATACTAGATGATCATTCAGAATATTTTTTCAATCATAATTCTTATTTCTATTCATTCTTCGCAAGTAATATATTTATTTTATTTCATCACACATTGAAACCAAAAGTGTTTTAAAAAAAATATTTCACCATTAATTTCTAATTCAAAATAGTAACTCAAACTCTTTTTGCTCAATGCATTAATCATTATTATCCACTATCAAACAGAATGATAAATATATAACAATAACAGTTACCTTTTATAACTTGTTGGTGGTGATATCGCGGCAGAGTCCCCACTTGTAGAATCTTGGCTGGGTGTCTAGGGGTGGGGTAATGATGAGTTGCGACTTAGAAGACTAAACATTTATTACGAAACACACATACAATACAGGATACACAATGAAAAAATGATAATAGCAGACTTTCTATTATTAACCAACTGCTGGTTTCAAGGCTTAGCACATAACAAGCTTTCTTCATCAGTATAACCGTAACGAAAAAACATTTAAGCACCTACTCGTGCTTGTATTCACAAAAACACCTACGCGTGCTATCAATAGTAAAATTGAAGTAATGAGCCCTCCATGGCTCTACACACTTATTAAGAGCATTCTGTGCTCAAACTAGGACTAAATGACGACATCAGCCTTCGCGCTGACGGTCTCAACCGCTTTCCACTGCAGCCAGATCTCCACTGACTCCCGTCCGTCATCTCGTTCAAAGATAAGCATCGGAGACAGCGCCATCTGTTGGTTGTGCAAGGAACTTCCCACATATATATATATATAATTTATCTTTACAATAATCAAACACTAGGAAGTTAGACTTTTATTAATCAATAAAAAAAAAAAAAAAACATTTGCACTCCGGGAGTGCCGACAGAAGTGAAAACGTGAACAATTACGTGTGTATTTCTTGAATCGTCAGGAAATATTTTATTTTGCAGGAAATAATTTTAAATGAAGTGTTTTTTTATTCATTAATATAAACTACTACTACAAAATTTATATTACAATTTTACTTAATGCGCTAACGGCAATAGAGACAGTGTCCGGAGATGACAGAAGTCGTGTAGAGCCGCAACAGATTGTAAAAACGTGAGAAAAATGGCGGCTTTGGCCTTACTCACTGCTTTGTGAGGTCTAACTGCAACGCTTCCGGCTGCAATATTTAAGAGACAGTGTCCGGAGATGAGAGAAGTCGTGTGGAGCCGCACCAGATTGTAAAAACGTGAGAAAAATGGCGGCTTTGGTTTTTATCACGGTTTTGTCAGGTCTAACTGCAATAGAGACAGTGTCCGGAGATGAGAGAAACCGTGTAGAGCCGCTCCAGATTGTAAAAACGTGAGAAAAACAGGCAGCTTTGGCCTTTCTCACGGTTCTGTGAAGTCTAACTGCAACGATTCCGGTTGCAATCTTTAAGAGACAGTGTCCGGAGATGAGAGAAGTCGTGTAGTGCCGCACCAGATTTTAAAACAATATACAGTATATAATTATCAACACTTCCCATTAGCAAGTTAATTCTATGATACATTATTTGTATCATACAAGGATGGAAAGCGTCAGCTGACGATGATGTGAGTTCAATGATTTTTGTTCACCCAAAAGTTTTCACTTCAAATGGAAAGCGTCAGCTGACGATGACGGGAGTTCAAAGATTTTTGTTCACGCAAAAGTGCTCAACGCGCCTAAAGAAGTTTTCACTTCAATAATTACATATGGAAGTGAAGCCTTATATAAAGCAAAAGATACTGAATAAGTTATTATGTGTTATGTTTGAGACATTAATATTGGAGATCATATAAATCAAACATAAACAAAGGTATAACTGCAAAATAAACAGATAAAAATAAAATAAATCAAAAGCTAAAAATAAATAAATAAATAAAAATTAATAAATATAAAATAAAAAGCTAAAAATAAAAATAAGTAAATAAATCAAAATAAAACAAAACTAATAATAATAATAATAACTAGAAGATGGAGCAGAAGTTACCACGGCTTATACAATTTATATAAAATATTACAAGATTGTAAAATGCAAAAGAAACGTAATATCAAATGCCAAACTTTTGCATTAGTACCAAAATAAATATAGCCAGAAACTTTTAAAAGACACATGAAATCATCCACCATACTCACGCCATAATGAATTAAAAATACTGGCCAATAAAGAACAAAAAAAAAAAAAAAAAATTAATTGACAGCAAAAGGGATTGTTCGTTTATAACAAAAACCTGATCAGAAAAAATTAAGAATTATTTACATTATTTAAAATGTTCAATAAATGAAGAATATTTCATCAGGGATCGTACGTTCTTCACTGAGCAAAAATATTATATTGTAGAATATTTTTTTATGTAATACTCACATATAAAACATTTCACTTGGAAGAATGAATATTTTGATAGGCTTTTCTGCTGTTAGATCACAATTTATTTACAGTCTTTGAATTCTTTACATTAAAAAAATTAAACACAGTATATAATTATAATTTTACAAGACATACCTGTTAAAGTTTAGTTTTTCTAAAATAAAAAATCACCTGCCTTTCCTGGACATCACTAAGATATACATTCGTCAGAATAATTAATCGAAAGAACAAACAACAACCATCTATATATTAATTTGAAACATGTTTTTGTCTGTCTCCACTATATTGAGAGAACTACTTGGTGTAAAAATTTTGTTGAGGTGTCTAAAAAAAGGTCTTGGTCTGTAGATGTGCTATGAGAAGAGAAAAATAAAAAAAAGTCGAACGTTTCCCGGAGGGAAACAGTTTCCCACCCGTTTCGGGTTAAAAACACATTTACGAGCTTAACTAAGCTTCAAATTACTTCACGGTGAAGAAATTGTACATATGGGGACTAGAGTCGAATACTAAAAAATCAATATCTGCGAATTTGGAATTTTCTATTTTAAAGGGGGTAAAAAGGGGGAAAGTAGATTTGAAGAGGAGGGGAAAGGGGGGAAATTAGTTTGAGAGGGAAATCCGTTCTAGACCCACACATGTAGCACCTCATTTTAAAGGTCTTGAAATTTCATGTCGATTTGGGATGTTTGTATACAGTATAGTGCGACCCCTGGTGGTGAAAAATGGAACTAAGTGATTTTAATGTAGACCCTATCATGTTACATCTTATTTTAAAGGTCTTGGTATTTCCTAAACGTTGGTGATGTTCGTACAGAACACAGTGCGCCCCCTCGCGGTGGAAAGTGCAACTAAAGGATTTGGCAGTTGACAAAACCATGTGACACCTTATTTAAAAGGTCTTGGAAATCCAAGGCGATTGGTGATAGAGGTCTTGAAATTTCATGTTGATTGGGAATGTTTGTATACAATATATTGCGCCCCCCTGGTGGTGAAAAATGGAACTAGGTGATTTTGTAGTAGACCCTATCATGTTATATCTTATTTTAAAGGTCTTAGTATTTCCTCACCGTTGGTGATGTTCGTATAGAACAAACTGCGCCCCCTGGCGGTGGAAAGTGCAACTAAAGGATTTTGCAGTTGACACCACCATGTGACACCTTATTTGAAAGGTCTTGGAAATTCAAAGTGATTGTTGATGTTCGTATACAACATACTGCGCTCCCTGTTGGAGGAAAGTGGATTTTGCAGTGCGTGCGTAGCATGCCTGCTATACGGTGCCGCAGCCACAGGCAGCGGTAACACGAGTCAGAGGTTCGTTCGGTTCAAGGTTAATTTTTGAGAATTTTTTCATGTTAATAGCGGCCTGCATATACGTGCCACAGGCACTGGGATACGAACCCGAGTTCCGTTCTGTTTGAAGTAATTTTTTTGTTACAGATTATTATTATTATTATTTTTTTTTTTTTTTTTTTTTTTTTTTGTGATGTTTTCATTTAAAAATAGAAATTTAAACAAAATCGAGTTAAAGATATAAAACCATACAAATTTAAGGTGCATTTAAGGTTATTATCATGGGCCCGGGCAACACCGGGCGGGTTCTTTCGGTTGCAGGTTAATTTTTGGGAGTTTTTTTTTTTTTGTTATTAGCGGCTCACGTATGTGCTGCCGCAGACACCGGTGTCACAAGACTGAGTTTCGTTTGGTTCGAGGTAATTTTTTTGTTACAGCTGATTATTTTTTTCGCGATGCCTTTATTTAAAAATAGAAATTCAAACAAAATCGAGTTAAAGATATAAAATCATACAAATTTAAGGTTCAATTAAGGTTATTATAATGGGTCTGGGCAACGCCGGGCGGGTCAGCTAACACGTAGCCTTAGTATTAAAAGAAACAGAAAATAAAAGATAGCAACTCTTTTATTTGGAGTCAGTTGACGTCATCTGGACAGTACTTTGTAGAAAGTGATGTCATATATAGTATTTCAATTTATAACCATTTTTCCGAATTTCTTCTTTTTTTTTTAAGTGAAATGTTGTAAATTATATTAGATGTTTTAACTTGAAATACATTTAAATAATGATACGACGATTTTTGAAACATTAATTTTTGAAACATTAACACGGTCACTTTATTGACCGTCGAAGTCGACGGGTTCCAGCTAGTGAAAAGTTTTATTTCAATTTCATCTAATGTAATTTCAGAAACAACTGTTTCAAATATTGTTGCCACCAAATTAAAAAAATAATTTTTATTTATGCAGCTAATAATTAAGCATTATTTATTTAATTTATGTTAAGTTTAACTTATCCTTTATTGTTAAAAATTCGATTTAACTAAAAGCGGAGCTGGATATATATATATATATGAAAACCTTTCAAACATATTGTTACAAAATTGTAAATAATTGTGTTTATTTTTGTATAAATTCTTTCAAAGAGGCTTAGTAAGTTGATAAAGTGCTATTTTTGTCCATTTCTAGTCATTTTAGCGTTGAAATAGCCTTATTTCCCCTTAAAAACGCATTAAAAAGCCCAATAAGGCAGGTAATGGATTTGGCGCCAAATTTGGCGACTTTTTCCCACCTTGGCGATTTTTTTGGTGACCTTGGCGAGAAAATCCTTATAAGGGATATACCAAATATGGAAGCTCTAATCCCATTGGCTGATGAGATATGGGGATTTCTGGAACGTTCCACGCTTTTCTACAGGGGTATATAAGCCTGCTTTCTCGCCAAGGCGAGTCAGTTCAGTTCAGTCTAAGATCAGCTTCTGTCAATGTTGCATTGCTTGAGCCTCTTTGGAAGAGACTTGCTTTATGTGTTATTGCTATACAGTTTGTACTGTGGATTTGCTATTGACAGCTGTTGTTTAAGCTGTGTTTACTGCTTGAATTGAAGCTGATACTTGGTTCATTGACCTGTATTTTTCTGAAACTTTCTGTGAATAAATTGCTGAATTTTTGTAAGTTTTGTCTTTCATTCTCGGACAACTCACGAACCCACAAGTACGCAACATTTCTGGTGTCAGGAGCGGGGTTGTCTGTGAATGGTGATAACAAGAGCTATGGAGCAAGAAATGAAAAAAATTCTAGAAGGTCTCACTGCTCAGATGAATGTGTTAAGATCTGGATTGATAGAGAAAATGGAAACAGGACAGGAGAAAGTGGAAACTTCGCAGAGAGAGATGAAAGATAGCCTGAGTCAAGAGATGAATGAAATGAAAGCAGGACAGGAAAAGACGGAAACCGGATTGATCGAAAGAATGAAAGAAGGACAAAGAGAGATGAGAGAAAGTATGGAAACTGGACAAAAAGAATTGAAAGACGGCTTGACTGAAGAAATGAAGGAAATGAAAGCAGTTCAGGAAAAGATGGAAGCCAGTTTGACAGAAGAGATTAAATCTAATCAAGATGAGATGAAGAGAGAGCTTTCAACGGTGAAAGAATTAATCGAGGGTAAATTAACAGTGATGGAAAATAGAATGGATGGAATAGAAGAGAAAGTTATAAAGATAGAAGAAAATTTCGAAGAGAAAGTTATAAAGATAGAAGAAAATTTTGAAGAGAAAGTTTTGAAAATAGAAGAGAGTTTTGAAGAGAAAGCTATGAAGATAGAGGAAAATGTTATGAAAGTAGAAAGGAATTTTGAAGAGAGATTTATGAAGATAGAAGAGAGTTTCGAGGAGAAAGTCATGAAGAAAGTAGAGGAACATCTTGAGAGAAAAGTGGAAGAAAAGTTAGAATCCATGCCCAAGGAAACTGAAAAGAAAGAGAGAAGAATCCAGAATCAGGAATTTATTAAGCTATCTACCTACGATGGCAGTTCCTCCTGGCATGTATATAAGACACAGTTTTCCATCGTAGCTGAAGCTAACGGCTGGGACTCTGTTGCAAAGACGGCTCATCTGGTAGGGTCGTTGCGGGGCGACGCCGCAGATATTCTGGAGACCCTTTCGGAGGAACAGCGATATGACTTCGAAGCTGTAACCAGAGCACTAGAGCTACGTTTTGGAGCGAAATGGTCCAAGGAATATAATCGACTCCAGCTAAGGTCCCGTCGCCAGAGACCAGGAGAAAGCTTACAAGAACTGGCATCAAACATCCAGAGGCTTTCACATTTCGCTTTCTCAGACTGTCATCCTGAAACACGCAATGATCTGGCCCTAGAATATTTCTGTGATGCTGTCGGAGATCCAGATATTCAAAAAGCAATCAGACTCTCCGGCGTGAAGGATGTGGAGTCAGCCTTGGTGTATGCCCTAAAAATCGAGGCAGCCCAACAAGCCTCCCATGAACATCGCCAGATCAGCACAGTAGACAAAGTGAACCCTTCTCAAGATGATTTTAAAGAGATTCAGAAAATGATTGCAGAAATTAATAGAAGACTACGCATTCTTGAGAGTAAGAAAGAAGGGAAGACTCCAATAACTAAATGCTGGGGCTGTGGAAAAGACGGGCATATCAGACGAAGCTGCCCAGTAAGAACGCCTAGAGAAGCAACCAAGAATGTCTCTGAAGTATGCTACCCAGAAGGAGCTCTTCGTTAAAATCCAGATGCCTTCTTTCGGAAGCCTCCATCTGAAGATCATAAATACAGCTCTAAAGCCAAAGATAGACCCCAAAGAATACAGCCAGTTGCTCGCCAAGTTACTGTCTCAACACCATCAGAACAAGATCTCGATCCATGGAGTGACGAAGAACTTAGACATGCCCAGTTGGAAGATCCTGACATAAAACCAATATTACAGCTGAAGGGGACGACCAGCAACAGACCTACCTGGCATGATATTTCCAGATTCAGTCCCATTACGAAAAGTTATTGGGCACTTTGGGACTCCCTTCATATCAGAAACGGCGTATTATCCAGAAAGTGGGAATCTGATGATGGGAAAAGCTTCAGATGGCAAATTGTTTTACCAAGATCAAGAATTCCAGATGTTTTAGAACAACTGCATCCCATTTGAACGGATTGCACTCGACATCTTGGGTCCTTTGCCACGGACCTCCAGTGGAAATAAATACATCCTCGTCGTGATGGACTATTTCACCAAGTGGCCTGAGGCATATCCCATTCCCAATCAAGAAGCAGGCACAGCCGCAGAGGTCCTAGTGCAGCAGTGGGTGTCAAGATACGGCACGCCCCTACAACTTCATACCGACCAAGGTAGGAACTTTACCTCTGCTGTTTACAAAGGACTGTGTCAACTACTCAGCATAGACAAAACCCGGACAACACCCTTACATCCCCAGTCGGACGGCATGGTTGAGAGGTTCAATCGTACCATCCTCAGTAACCTCTCTCTTCTAGTATCAAGGAACCAGCAAGATTGGGACTTGAAGTTGCCATTGTTCCTGCTGGCTTATCGAAGTGCTGTCCATGAAACCATCGGCTATACTCCAGCCCAGATGCTGTTCGGACGTGAACTTCGTCTCCCTTGTGATCTCCTGTTTGGTTGTCCACCCGATGCGCCTTCATTGCCTGAGGAGTACATCCAAGATCTCCAGGCACGATTTGAGGACGTACACAACTTTACTCGGGAGCGGATTAACATGGCAACGGAGAAAATGAAGACAAGATACGATCTAAAGGCTACACAGCATGAGTTACAGGAAGGAGAGAAGGTCTGGTTGTGGAATCCTGTTCGACGTAAAGGACTCTCTCCCAAGTTACAGTGCAACTGGGACGGACCATACACAGTCTTAAAAAGGCTGAATGATGTAGTGGTGCGGATCACTAAAACACCTTCATCAAAACCGAAGGTGGTGCACTATAATAAGCTAGCCAAGTACCACAAGTAACGGTAATATTAAAATTAAAAATGTAAATACTGGTAAAATTTGCGCATGCGTAATGTAAATATTTGTATATAAATACTTGTACATATTTGTGAATTTTGTAAATATTTCTCACTTGATTTTTGTTTCTATTTTGTCGTTATATGCAACTTAGTTTTTGTATTTGAGATTGTGTAAATTTGGTTAGTTTCGCCTCTTAACCAAGGGTTGCACTGCCCGGGATGTGCAGTCCTTGGGAGGGGGGCAGTGTTACAAAATTGTAAATAATTGTATTTATTTTTGTATAAATTCTTTCAAAGAGGCTTAGTAAGTTGATAAAGTGCTAATTTTGTCCATTTCTAGTCATTTTAGCGTTGAAATATCTTTATTTCCCCTTAAAAACGCATTAAAAAGCCCAATGAGGCAGGTAATGGATTTGGCGCCAAATTTGGCGACTTTTTCCCACTTTGGCGATTTTTTTGGTGACCTTGGCGATAAAATCCTTATAAGGGATATACCAAATATGGAAGCTCTAATCCCATTGGCTGATGAGATATGGAGATTTCTGGAACGTTCCACACTTTTCTACAGGGGTATATAAGCCTGCTTTCTCGCCAAGGCGAGTCAGTTCAGTTCAGTCTAAGATCAGCTTCTGTCAATGTTGCATTGCTTGAGCCTCTTTGGAAGAGACTTGCTTTATGTGTTATTGCTATACAGTTTGTATTGGGCTTAGAAAGCAGAGCACGCAAATTATAATGCATATTAATGAGTCCATATTAAAACGAAACACTTTTAATTAGACGAACACTCACATCACATAGTTACATATAGAGAAACAAAATATTTAACAAGGTACAGGTAAAAGATGCGCCGTACGAACAGTCCAAGTGGTGGCGCGCCAGTCGTTATTGGAATGATCTATTATACAGTGAAGGAGGGTAAATACAAGAGGCATTGGTAATGGAAAATAAATGTAACCTAACACCCCCCCCACACACACACACACACACAATGTCGACGTATTTACCCAAATAACAATGTTACATCTTCCAATCCCATGATTTTACAACAGTTGTAATGTTTTGATGATGTTAATGCTTTTGTAAGAATGTCAGCCCCCATTTTTTCAGTTGACACAAAATTTAAATCAATAATTCCATTTTTCAGTGCATCCCTTATGAAATGATACCTAATATCTATATGTTTAGTGCGCTTATGAAAGATCGGATTTTCAGCTAATTTAATAGATCCTAAGTTATCTGTAAATATACTCACTTTTTCAATTTTGCCATCAGATAACTCATTTAGTAATTTACATAAATATATCCCTTCCTTAGTGGCATCGGATAAAGCTATATATTCGGCTTCCGTTGATGAGAGAGCTACGGTACACAGTTTACGGCTTTCCCATGTAATTGCACTCCCGCAAAATATGAAACTTTAACCTGTATATGACCTACGGTCATCGAGGCAATTCCCCCAATCCGCGTCAGTGTAGCCGATTAACGGCTCATTACTTTTTCTAAATACAAGTCCAAAATTTATTGTTTTCTTTAAGTATCGTAAAACTCGTTTAGCGGCAGTCCAATGAGTTTTATCAAAGCAGGTTAGAAATTGACTTAATTGACTGACGGAATTTGCAATGTCCGGCCTGGTGAAAGTTGCAAGATACAGCAAACTTCCAACTAATTCACGGTAGGGATATTCGTTTTCACAACATTTTTCGGCCTTTTTTAATCGAATGCTTGTATCCATAGGACAAGCTACGGGCTTGGCTTCTGTCATGCCAAAACGCTCTAAGAGCTCTCTAATATAACTATGTTGGCTCATTGTTATAAGGCCATTTTCTAACTGAAAATTTATCCCTAGACAATATTTAACTATGCCTGAATATTTAACATCTAGTTTTTCATTAAGATGAATTTTGAAGTTTTCTAACATATCAGGGTCCTGTGACATAAACAATATGTCATCAACGTAAATCATTATAAGAGTCAACCCTTTATCACTTTTAATATAATATAAACATGGATCTGCATTTGTTTGTTTTGCTCCAAAATCATTCAAAATTTTATTTAACTTAGTGTTCCAACATCTCCCGGCCTGCTTGAGACCATAGAGCGATTTTTTTTAACAAAAGAACTTTATTCCCTACATTTAGATATTTAAGAGTCTCGGCTGCTTTATCAGATATGTCCCTATCGCAATTTTCATTTATAATTATTTGAAGTATTTCTTTAAAGTAATCGGGAACTTCCATAAAAATTTCCTCATCTAATTTTCCATTCAAATATGCTGACGTTATGTCAAATTGATGTATTTTTATTCCTAATTTAGCAGCATAACCTGCCAAGACTCTAATAGATCCCATTCTTGCTACCGGAGAAAAAGTTTCACGAAAATCTATACCTAATTTTTGACTAAAACCGCGAGCTACTAATCTCGCTTTATATTTCAAAAGAGATCCATTTTGATCATATTTATTGGTAAGGACAAATCTACCTTTAATGCATTGTTTCTCGGGCCTGTCTGTCACTACGAATGTATCATTTTTTAATATTACTTTAATTTCTTCAGTCATTGCTTTATACCAATTCGAAGCTTCCGAACCCTTCAAAGCATTATTTATTTCTATTTCCGAATTAAAACTATAAACAGCATTTGCAATTGATTCCGGCTCCCTAATTATTTCGCGATTACGCAATGATAATATATTTTTCTCTTCTGAAGCTTCGAAAGGCGCAGTTACAAGGTCACGTGTTCATCTTTTTCATTTTTTATTTCAAGAAGAGGAGAAATTTTTTCTTCTGACTGCTGCATGTGTGACTCATTTTGCGGTTCGCTTAATTGTATTTCTCTTTGAAAAGCATCTGGATACAATTGACCTACTTTTGAAAAATCATTAGATTTCGCTTCAAAATATTTTACGCTACGGGATATAATTACTGTATTTGATTCAGGAAGATAAATACGAAATGCCTTAGAATTTTCTGAATAACCGACAAATAATCCTTTTTTAGACGTTGGGGAAAATTTATGTTTAGGGTGGTTATTGAAATAATAAGAAGTGCAGCCAAAAGTCTTGAAATAACTAACGCTTGGTATTATACTATTCCATAATTCATATGGGGTTTTTCCATTTAAAGCTTTTGTTGGGCATCTATTTCTTATATAATTAGAAGTGTTAATAGCTTCTGCCCATAAATTTAAGGGTAATTTTGATTGTGATAATAGACAACGGGCCATTTCAACGAGAGTTCTATTCTTCCTTTCAGCAACACCCGATTGCTCCGGGCAATAAGGAGTTGTTAATCTATGCTGAATACCATTTTCTTTCAAGAAATTTTCAAATTCAGTCCCAATAAATTCGCCCCCATTATCACTCATGAATTTTTTTATTTTTATAGATTTTTCATTTTCCCAAAGAACTTTGATTTCTTTAAATGCATTTAATGCTTCATCTTTAGTTTTTAAGAATTTCACTGCACAATAACGAGAATAATCATCAATAAATGTAATAAAATAAAGGGACTTACCTATTGAGGGTATCCTAATGGGCCCACAAAGATCCAAATGAACTATTTCTAACATTTTTGTAACACGATCTGAGTGCTTAGGAAAAGGAGCACGGGTCATTTTATTTAACGCGCAAACTTCACAATTGAAGTCGGATACCTTTTTAATATTTAACCCCCTAATATGATCCTTTAAATTTGAATGAATCAAATCTTTTACATTTAGATGACCCATTCTACAATGCCACTTTTCCACATCGGCAAAAATATTTTTAGAACTATCGATTGATTCACTAGAAAAATTAGCTGCATTATTTATATTTGCATTATTATCCCGTAAATAATAAAGTTCATTTTTTCTGTCCGCAATTAGAGTCACATTTTTCTTTTTGTTATTTATAATAGCACATTTGTCTTTAAAAGTTACAGTGAAACCTTTGTCGCACATTTGTGACACGGACAATAAGTTCGTTTTCAATTCTGGAACCAATAGAGCATCATTGATCTCAACATTTTGAAGTTTTGAGTTGACTTCCGCTTTAATTAATATTTTACCAACACCGGACACATCAGTTGTTTCATTATTCGCTAAATTTACAGATTTTATATCCGTATCCTTTAAATCGTGAAATTTGGAGTCATTTTTCCCCATATGTCGAGTGCAGCCGCTGTCAACACACCAAAGATTCTCGGATTGTTCTTTGGATAATATGTACGTATTCGTTGAATTTGTGCTGGCCAGTAGTCCTAAACTGTTTTGTCGATATTTAAATGATTTGTCTTTTTCACACTGATTAGCACGGTGACCGATACGTTTACATTTCCAGCAGGTAATTTTTGAATTATCTCTTTCGTTCTGAGTGTACTGTTCAGTAATCTTAGGATTCCTTTTATTTTTATTCCACGGAGCAGGTTTCTTTCGGAAATTGCCAGTCATGAACGCTCCATCGCTCGGTCTGTCATCATGGCGTCTGGCGTCGTTTTCTTCTACTATTTTTATTCGAAGTACTTCTAGTTTAGGTAGCTCATCCCTGGATTCTATTGCGCACCGGAAATTTTCATAACTGGATGGTAGGCTGTGTAACAACATCACAGTTAACAAGTCATCATCTATTTTAATATCCATTTCAGATAGTTTATCGACTATGTCAAAGAACTTTCGAAGATGATCTTGAATGCTCACAGAAGAGGAATCTGCCATTTTATGTTGAATAAGCGATTTTAACAGTGACGCTTTTCTAGCGGGGCCTTTAGATTGATATATTTCTTCTAATTTTTTCCATATATCCAGAGATGTTTCACAGTTTTTTATTTGTTTCAGTTCAGAAGGCGATATACACAAAATTATGTCGGCTTTGGCCTTTTCATCCATATCAATCCATTTATCAAACGCTTCTTTTGATTTCGCATCACATGCCACGAGCTCTGGCTTTGGTTTAGAGCCAGATACATAAATCCAGGATTCATTTTTTATCAAGAGTGCCTTCATTTGTATTTTCCAGGTTTCGTAATTGTCTTTGTTTAGCGTTTCAATACGTAGTGTTCCATAAGACGCCATTTTCAAACGTGGCCGTCTATCTAACAGATAAAAGTCTATTTATCGTAAATAAAAGTTAATTTGCTCTGGGCCCATAACCTATTGGGCTTAGAAAGCAGAGCACGCAAATTATAATGCATATTGATGAGTCCATATTAAAACGAAACACTTTTAATTAGACGAACACTCACATCACATAGTTACAGATAGAGAAACAAAATATTCAACAAGCTACAGGTAAAAGATGCGCCGTACGAACAGTCCAAGTGGTGGCGCGCCAGTCGTTATTGGAATGATCTATTATACAGTGAAGGAGGGTAAATACAAGAGGCATTGGTAATGGAAAATAAATGTAACCTAACAGTTTGTACTGTGGATTTGCTATTGACAGCTGTTGTTTAAGCTGTGTTTACTGCTTGAATTGAAGCTGATACTTGGTTCATTGACCTGTATTTTTCTGGAACTTTCTGTGAATAAATTGCTGAATTTTTGTAAGTTTTGTCTTTCATTCTCGGACAACTCACGAACCCCCAAGTACGCAACAATATCATAGAAAGAAATAAAAAATATCATATTATATAAGAAGTATATGTCCCGTTAAAAACGAAAAGGAAAGAAAAACCAAATCCCTAAAAAAAGAATATCTGAAAGCTAATGGACAATATTCCTGTGACGTCACAGTAGGTAAAATCGCCGAACACGTGGCCGATATTTTGTAAACAAATTAGATTCAAGATGCCCTTTTATCCGCGTTTGTAATGATCGATAGATGGCGCGCTCTGAACACTGCAGTTGTTAGTAAATATAACAGCCACGTGTAATTATTATTCTTTCTCCGCCATTTCATCATGGAAAGTCGATTGCATAATATGAGGATATGCAGTGGTGTGATAATTTCACCTTAGCCCAGCAGAGGGCGAGCATTTCATTACAATCGCGGATTGTTACGCATAACATTTTCCAATATATTTCTCCAGTGAAACTTAATAATCAGATATCTGTTCCAACAAGAACAAAAGAGAAATCGAGAAGACTGAATCGAATGATAAAGTTAAGACTATTCCATATCGTAAAATTGCAGAACATTTTATATATATACACACACACACATATATATATATATAATGAATAAAAGATTAATAAGAATATTTTATACACACACACATACATATATATAGACATCAAAGCTTAAATAATTAGAATTTCAGTCACTTTAATAAAGGAATTTATTAAATGGAACATCCATTTAAATTTGTTAACATCGCCACAGTTCACATGGCAACTTTTAATATTACATATGTTGATTAATATTAAAGTATATTACTAAAACTGGATTAAAAACAAAACAAAGGTATCACTATATCACTCTTACTTCTATTTCATATAACCTGTAACTCTTATAAATAATATTGCAAGATAAAAATTTGCAAACCACAATGCTTTGTTATGGTAGAGTTGAGAATTGTTTGCCTAACCAGCTGATATTCTTGTAGCCTCGAACCCAAAGTGGGAATGGACCATATTCCCACTTTGGGTTCGAGGCTACAAGAATATCAGCTGGTTTGGCAAACAATCCTCAACTCTACCATAACAAAGCATTGTGGCGTGCAAATTTTTATCTTGCAGTATTATTTATAAGAGTTACAGATTATATGAAATTGAAGTAAGAGTGATATAGTGATACCTTTGTTTTGTTTTTAATCCAGTTTTAGTAATATACTTTAATATTAATCAACATATGTAATATTAAAAGTTGCCATGTGAACTGTGGCGATGTTAACAAATTTAAATGGATGTTCCATTTAATAAATTCCTTTATTAAAGTGACTGAAATTCTAATTATTTAAGCTTTGATGTCTATATATATATATATCTGTGTGTGTATAAAATGTTCTTATTAATTTTTTATTCATTATATATATGTGTGTGTGTGTGTATACATAAAATGTTCTGCAATTTTACGATATGGAATAGGGCAGTTCCTTGTTTGTAAACAAACATCTCAACTTTTATGAGTGGTTGGCAAAAAGACTTGGGAAAAGCATAGCGATGGCGATTACTTGATTAATACCAACGGAAAATCAATGGTGGGCGGGGCGCGGGAAAGTCGAGCGCGCTTTTTTGCCAACCACCTGACGTCACGAGGAAATGCTCTATAGTCTTAACTTTATCATTCGATTCAGTTGTTTACATTTCTCTTTTGTTCTTGTTTGAATTGATATCTGATTATTAAGTTTCACTGGAGAAATATTTAGGAAAATGTTATGCGTAACAATAAAATGGCATCTTGAATCTAATTTGTTTGCAAAATATCGGCCACGTGTTCGGCGATTTTACCAACTATGACGTCACAGGAATATTGTCCATTCAGTAAGATATGTAGTAAATTGAATACTTGTGTGAGATTCATGTTAAATAAAATATGAAATGTAAAATGTAAAACGAAATCCATGCAAATAAATATTTATAGTTTACATACAAAATTGCAAGACAAATTGCACATTAGCAGCTAATCAAGTAAGATATTGGTAAGATATATATATATATATATATATTATATTAATGTGTATACAACTGGCATATGTGTACTTTATGAAATAATTCATATTCATTTAACATTTTAAGCCTTAATATTAAAGAACATTAATGTAAAAAATTATTTGTAGCAGACGATAAATCGGCTTCATCAGAAATAATATTTTTTATTTTTATATGCAGTTGTTATTAAAACGTTAAAACATTACAGTTTTTTGAATCCGCGATTGTAATGAAATGCTCGCCTTCTGGTGGGCTAAGGTGAAATTACAATTGACCTGATAGCTTTCGGCTTTCGAATAGACGCCATTGCTTGCCGATGTTTAGTTTCACATATATTTATTGAATAAAAATGAATAAATCCGGTAAAAAAGATAACACTCACTGTTGTGTGCCACAGTGTAACTCCAAAATATCAAGAAATCCAGAATTAAGCTTCCATTTATTTCCAAATGACAAATTTAAAATTTCAGTTGCTTCAGCTACTGGAAGTAAAGAATTCAGCTTCAGTTAAATATCTACTTCCGATCGAACTTTGAATAAACTGAAATATTTTTTTCCAAAAGCAGTCAATTTTCCATGATGTAATGGCGGAGAAATTATAGCACGAATATTAAGTAGTAACACATATAGAACAAAAATAAAAACACGTGGCTATTATATTTACTAACAACAAAAGCTGAAAAAGCGCCATCTATCGATCATTACAAACGCGGATAAGAATGCATTTCCCAGCCACGCATTTCCAATGTTTTGAGAACAGGAAATTAACAACATAACACAGTTTTCCAAATCGAATAGACACTTCCCTTTTGATTTATAGATTTAATTTATAAATGTTTATAGACAACCAATTTTCTTTCTTTCTTTCCTTTCTTTTTTTTTTTTTTTTTTTTTTTTTTTTTCTAATTACTAGATTCTTTAGAATTTTTCAATAGACTTTATGTTGTTTGAATGAGAGGATGTAACTACATTCATTTTCTAATTGTACAAATTTGAAAGTAAGTATTATTGTCTGAATACCAAAAATCACAGCACACCTGATTACCCAGCGATCACCTCTAGATCATTTCCAGTCTGTCAGTATAGGGCATAGTTTAACAAGCTTAAAACAGGATATAAAAAGAACTCGCCGATAAATTACACGAAAACTAGCAAAGCCCCGGTTCGGGAACGAACCGAATTCCGAATGCGGGAAAAATTTCAAAATCAAACTCGAAATGTACAAAACTCGGCCTGATACTGCCTGCGTGCCAATAGATCAAAGTATGTTAACGAAACCTTTTTTTAATTCATGAAATCAATGAAGGTAGTGAATCAACGAAGGTTTTTCTCGCTTCGCTGGTCACTATATTTAAAGGAAACTCTTTTCTATATCGCTTTACAAACAAAAATAAAATTTAAAGAAATCATGAAATTGTTTTAAAGCCCGCTTTGGTTCCCCGCTGCCTTCGGCAACGACCCACTCATTCGCAGGCTCTCGGGTGTCTGTCCCTATTGCCTGTGACAGTAGCTTACCAGTGGGCTTCTATTCGGGTGCTTATCAGATGACAGTTTCGAAACAGACAGTATCGAGAAAATTGAAGTAGCCATTTTATATTTGAATCCCAGTTACATATGAACAACACTATACGTGGTGTTCATAATATTTTCTCTCACGTTATTTTCTATATTTATTTGATTTATTCGATCAACCATAAAATGACAACAATTTCACATGAAATATAATATTACAATGTCCTATGATCGGCTACATCTAATTCATGAGACAATTAATTTTTATGGTTATAATAGCAGTTGAGTTAGTTAATAGTAGTTGGTATGTAGAAAAATAAATAACGAAATACTGAAATATGTAAACCTGATCATGGTACAGCCTTAATGTAGCTCCCCTTGGCGACTTTTGAATTTTTATCGTCACTTTAGACAGAAATACATAATTTATGTTATTATTTTGTTTTGTTTATTTCTTTTCGTTTTCCTTTCTTTTTCTTTCTTTCCTGTTTTTCAACACTTTATAATTTATTTATATTTTTTATGCGCTACTTGGCTTAAAATGGCTTTTACGAAAGTGGAGTCCTTGGCGAAAAATGTCCGATCTATTTCAGCAACAAAATTTTAAAAATTACCCAGAATTATCAATAAGTAAAGCTCTTTAATGTAATGCTGAATTAGCTTTCATGCCAAGCGCGATTCATCTATTTAACATACTATTTAAACCAAAAAAAAAAAAAAAAAAATCAAAATCAAAATTGAGGTATATTATTTATTTTATTTTATTATTATTTTTTTCTTTACTCCATTTTCATATTTTCATTTTTTCATGTGCAGGGGCAAATTTAATATTTTTTTATTTTTTTTTTTTTTTTTTTTTCCCGCGTGAAGCATATTTTATTTTATTTTGGAAGGAAAAAAAATTTTTTTTCTTTCTTTTGGCAACAATTAAAAATTTAAATATCCATTCTTAAAGATTTTCCAGGATATTACTTTCACATTTTAATTAATTTTAAAAAATCTAATCAAAATTTTGTTACAAATAAGCTACCAAACGAAAGAGGCATTTTTTCTGATTCCGTCGGTTTAATTAACTTATCGATCGGACAACTAGATTTTTTTAAATTAACTAAAGTATGAAAATCTGGTAGCAACAGCACACAGACAAAGAGAAGAAAATCTCTCTTAGCCAATCAACTTGCGTCCAGCAACGGACAAACAGGAAAAAAAACTGTCTTAGCCATTTATAAATAGGGAGATGGAATAAAGAAATTAAATGTGAAAACCAAACCGAAGTTTAACCCCGCGATTTCTTATGATCGAGCAATATCAAGCAAAATAAGATACATCGCCAGTAAAATAAATGTTAAAATTCCAACAAAACCTAACAAAAATATTTATCAAATCATAAGAAATGACAAAGATAAAACCGATCTACTTGAAACCCCGTGTATTTATGGTATCCCCTTCGAAAAAGATAATAATTCTACCGGTAGTAACATAGGAATGACCAAACGTAAAATTAACTAGTATGTTGGTGGCCACCACAACACTTTCTTCTATATTTTCCTATACATATTCAATCAGTAACAATGTTTAAAAAAAAAAAAAAAAAAAAAAAAAAAAAACGATTTTTTTTCTAAGTTTTTTTTTAAGCTATTGTATAGCTTTTATCGCGGGCTTTGAGCGCGGCGACCGAATCAGAAAATTCCGTAACGAAAAAAAAACCTAACACAGTTCGGCAGACTTCGGTAGACTTCGGCTGTACGAAGCTCGCACGAATCGAGACGAGCTGCTCCGAAATCGGACGAATACGTAAGCAGCTGTTTGTGAGAAAGTATATAGGTGTATAGGTATCTATCATTTATGTGCAACAGTGAATAGCTGTACGCGTACAATTTGTGTATAAAGTGTCTTTAATATGAATAAACAAAGTGCATTTATTTGTGTATAAAGTGTTTTTAATATGAATAAACAAAGTGCATTTATTAATGAAGAAAGTGATGAAAAAATAGTGAAAGAAAATGAAGGAGTACTCTATATACATACATTTTATTATTATCACAATGCAGTATTTTTTAACACGCTTTTATTAGCTTCACCTGTATGTATGTATGTATGTATGTATGTATGTTTGTTTGTTTGTTTGTTTGTAACTTCTCTTGGAGCAAACAAAAAAATTATATTGTGAAATAAAATCTTTTTGTAAAAAAATAGAACCGACTCCAAAAAGCAACTACTATTAAAAAAAAATTGTATGAAATGAAACTAAATTGCGCCAAAAAGTATAAAATAATTTCCTTCGCCAAACAACCTATAACACTACAATTAATCATAACTTTTGAAGTCGGCGCAAAATTAAATAAAATTTAATTAGTTTTTAAAGGTTTGTTTTTAGATCGGTAGCAACAAATGCTGTCGTCTCGAATGATCCATTTTCATGTTTCCTTTATTATTGTATTCACTGTATACAATTGGTCCATTGGTAGCATCTACACAGAACAGTGGACATTTTTCACAATGCAGAATTTATGTTTCTACGAAGTTAGAGTTTTCTTTGCAAATTTGGTATAACTTTGATAACTATCATCCTTGGTGGCTTTTGGATTTGGCGTTGAAAACGTATTGCAAAAATATACACGCAAGATGTATATTTTCATAATACATTTTGTACGAAGTATTGTTTCATATTCTTGATTACTCTCTTAATATACCTTATCAAATTAATCATGATATCCCAAAGAAATTAAATATGTTTGCCAGATAATTTTGCGATTTTTCTTTCACCAAGGACGTCAGATACCAGCATCTTCGCCAACTTTTGCTGCTTACAAAATCTTATTTGTTTTCTTGAATCAAAATAGTTTTCGGCTGCGTTTTGCAGGTGACAATGTGAGATGTGTAGTTTGAATAGGATTCGATTTTTGTATTGAATAAAGGTATCAATTTTTATTTAATTTTGCGCCGACTTCAAAAGTTATGATTGTAGTGTTATAGGTTGTTTGGCGAAGGAAATTATTTTATACTTTTTGGCGCAATTTAGTTTCATGTCATACAATTTTTTGAAGTCGGTTAAAAAAAATACTTCCCCTTCGTGAACGATATGGCGTAGAGGTAAGGCGCCGCGCTACGAACCTAAAGGTCCAGTGTTCGATCCCCGTCAGGGGAAATTTTTTAAAAATGGTTTTTGTTAATTCTAAGTTATTTTAATTAAAGATTTAAATGTATGTAAATATTACGGTGTATCACTCACACGATTTTTTCTTACCCTGAATCTTAATACTAAGATAGATATTTTGTGCTTTTTAGTTCACATTTCTATAAAAGCGTGTTCTTTAATTTTTTAAAACTATAATATATATATATATATATATATATTTTTTTTTTAAGCTATTGCATAGCTTTTATCGCGGGCTTTGAGCGCGGCGACCGAATCAAGAAATTCCGTAAAGAAAATAAACCTAACACAGTTCGGCAGACTTCGGCACGGTGTTTCTGTGCGTGCGACTAGACGTATGCGTGTAGACTAGCTGCTAACTGTTCATAACTGATTCTATCTCTTTTAGACACAATGCTAGTGAGACAGCGTGCTTTTTGGCCGCGTCCACGAATGAGTTCGAGCCCGCGACTAGTTGAACCTTAACGTGTATGTATATGGTACGACTGTACGAAGCTCGCACGGATCCAGACGAGCTGCTCCGAAATCGGACGAATACGTAAGCAGCTGTTTGTGAGAAATTATATAGGTGTATAGGTATCTATCATCTATGTACAACAGTGAATAGCTGTACGCGTAAAATTTGTGTATAAAGTGTTTTAAATATGAATAAACAAAGTGCATTTATTAAAATCCCCCCCCCAAGGCACAACTTTAACATGAGAGGCACAACTATGACATGTTCCCTCCCCAAGGCACAACTTTGACATGAGTCCCCCAAAAGGCACAACTTTGACATGAGTCTTCCCAAGGCACAACTTTGACATCAGTCCCCCCGAAGGCACAACATTGACATGAGTCCCCCCCAGGCCCAACTTTGACATGAGTCCCCCCAAGGCACAACTTTGACATGAGTCCCCCCCCAAGGTACAACTTTGACATGAGTCCCCCCAAGGCACAACTTTGACATGAGTCCCCCCAAGGCACAACTTTGACATGAGTCCCCCAAAAGGCACAACTTTGACATGAGTCCTCCCAAGGCACAACTTTAACATCAGTCCCCCCAAGGCACAACTTTGGCATGAGTCCCCCCCCACAAGGCACAACTTTGACATGAGTGCCCTCAAGGCACAACTTTGACATGAGTCCCCTCCCCCGGAACTTGAATTAATATCAAAGAAAAAAAAATACTGCATAAATAAAATAAATAAATAATTATAATTGCATAAGTTGATAAAAAATGCTATGCAATAGCTTTACCGCGGCAGTCCCCGAGTGCCATACGTTTTTTTTTTTTTGTTAAGTAATACATATTCAATCAGTAACAATATTAAAAAATAAAAAAAATAAAAAACAAATTACAATTTTTTTTTTACGATTTTTTTTTTCTTTTTTTCTTAAAAGTAAAAAAATCGATAACTTTGTCATTCATTTTTAAAGTATTGACGAGATCTTTCGAAAGATACCCATCTACAAAATTTACCCCTCCCCCCCCAAGTTGGGGGGTGAAGCGATACACCCACATGCACAGAAATTTTTTCCTAGTTAACTATTACTATTATCAATAACTCATATTAATTTTACAATCACAAGTTAAAAATAACTCTCAATATGTACATTTATACGAAATTTTGTCCTATACTGCCATGTTAAAAATTTAGAAAACATGAGATCACAGCGCCACCTGTTGAGCGATTGATCCCCAAGTGTAATCAGCACCAGTTTATGTCAGGGACCAACTAAATATCAAATTTCGTTAAATTTCGTTAAAAAAAAAAAAAAAAAAAAAAAAAAAAGTTTTTTTTTTTTTTTTGCCAAAATTTAGATAAAATGCGATCACAGCGCCAACTGTTGAGCTATTGACGCCCAAATGTAATCAGCACCAGTTTATGTCAGGAACAAACTATATACTAAGTTTGGTTAAATTTCGTTTAAAAAAAAAAAAAAAAAAAAAAAAAAAAAATCTGTTTCTTTTCGTTAAAAGTAAAAAAAATCGATAACTTTGTTTTAAATTATCACAGATTTATGGTTCAACCATTCGTTTTAAAGGTATTGACGAGACCTTTCGAAAGATACCCATCTTGAAAATTTGCACCCCGGGGGGGGGAACCGATGCCCCCACATGCACAAAGTTTTTTTTCTTGTTAACTATTGCTATTATCAACGAGACCTTTCGAAAGATACCCATCTTGAAAATTTACTTCCCCCCCGGGGGGGGGGGTTACTTCCCCCCCAAGGGGGGAAACCGATGCCCACACATGCACAAAATTTTTTTTCCTAGTTAACTACTACTATTATCAATAATTCATATTAATTTTACAATCACAAGTTTAAAATAACTCTCATTATGCCCATTTATACGAAATTTTGTCCTATACTGACATGTTAAAAGTCTGCATAAAATGCGATCACAGCGCCACCTGTTGAACAATTGATCCCCAAATCTAATCAGCATCAGTTTATGTCAGGGTGCAACTAAATACCAAGTTGGTTAAATTTCATTCCTTGGTTCGAGAGATACAGCGTCCACAAAAATGTGATACAGACAGACAGACATTTTCTAAAAACTATTAATTCGTGCTCTGGACATCCCAAAACGTGTAAATCCATCAAAGAACGGAGGTCGAAAATTTTCACGAATCAAATACTTTCTCTATATTACATATAGAAGAAAGTAAAAATAGAATCAAAGAACATATCTCAGATATATAATTCTGAAAAATAACCACCGCACTAATTAAAACTATCGCCCCAGAAAATATTAAAATAAACTTCGGGGCCGTTCGTAAATTAGCAAAGTTTAATAATCCTACCTATGCCCTGCATCGCGAAACTATTTAAATCTTGTCTAATTCCGATTTACATAATGGCAACGATCCAGTTCTTCTCTATCACGTACAGATTTTTACCAATACAGGGTGCCTACCTTTTCACTTTCTTCCATTACTCTTCCACCAGTATAATTATATGTCAAGTTTTATAGTATGTTTTCATGATTAATTAATCATGAATACCTGTTGTTGTAGTAAGGCAGCACTAGTATGACGTAAAACCATACCAACCAACCAACGCAACCTATTGTTCGGATGGTATATGTAAGAAATTGTATCGGCAAACACCCTGTATTGACAAAAATCTATACGTGATAGAGAAAAACGGACTGCATTTTCGGTTTCAGCTCATCGAAAAACATAAAGGTCAGCTAAAATCCTCAAATCAAATTTTCTCAACTTCATTTTTGTAGGTCTGTGTTTTTAATGAAACCCAATATACCTTGTTAACAAGTTTAAAATATGAAGTGCTAGTTGGAGACGTACAGAAAAGTTCGCAACTCTGCAACGAGTTAAGATATTTTTAACATTTCAAAACATTACAGATTCTTGAAGGTTTTCACTATGCGTACACTCGACTTGAAAATCTTATAATGTACTGAATACGAGTAAGCTTTATTGGGATAGTACGAGTATTATTACTTTCTTCTATATGTAATATAGAGAAAGTATTGGATTCGCGAAAATTTTCGACCTCCGTTTTTTGACGGATCTACACGTTTTGGGATGTCCTGAACACGAATTGATAGTTTTTAGAAAATGTCTGTCTGTGTGTCTGTCTGTCTGTCTGTCTGTCTGTGTGTTTGTCTGTCTGTCTGTATCATTTTTTTGTGGACGCTGTATCTCACGAACATATGAATGAAATTTAACCAAACTTGGTATTTAGTTGCACCCTGACATGAACTGGTGCCCATTAGATTTGGGGATCAATAGCTCAACAGGTGGCGCTGTAATCGCATTTTATGCAAATTTTTAACATGGCAGCATAGGACAAAATTCCGTATAAATGGGCATAATGAGAGTTATTTTAAACTTGTGATTGTAAAATGAATTTGAATTATTGATGATAGTAGTAGTTAACTAGGAAAAAAAATTGTGCATGGGGGGGCATCGGTTCCCCCCCTGGGGGGAAGTACCCCCCCGGGAGGGTTAAATTTTGAAGATGGGTATCATTCGAAAGATCTCGTCAATACCTTTAAAACGAATGGTTGAACCATAAATCTGTGATAATTTAAAACAAAGTTATCGATTTTTTTTACTTTTAACAAAAAAAAAACTTAGAAAAATAATCGTAATTTTTTTTTTTTTTTTTTTTTTAACGAAATTTTACCAAACTTGGTATTTAGTTGGTCCCCGACATAAACTGTTGCTGATTATATTTGGGGATCAATATCTCAACAGGTGGCGCTGTGATAGCATTTTATCTAAATTTTTAACATGGCAGCATAGGACAAAAATTCGTATAAATGTGCATAATAAGAGTTATTTTACACTTGTGTTTGTAAAATTAATATGAATTATTGATAATAGTAGTACGTAACTAGGAAAAAAATTTTGTGCATGGGGGGCATCGCTTCCCCCCCGGGGGGGGGGGTAAATTTTGAAGATGGGTATCATTCGAAAGGTCTCGTCAATACCTTTAAAACGAATGGTTGAACTATAAATTTGTGATAATTTAAAACAAAGTTATCGATTTTTTTTACTTTTAACCAAAAAAAAAAAAAAAAAAAAAAAAACTTAGAAAAAAATTCTATTTTTTTTTTTTTTTTAAATATTGTTAGTGATTGAATTTGTATTAATTTTCACAAAAAAAAAAAAAAAGGAAAAAAAAATCTTTTTTTTTTTAAAATATTGTTACTGATTGAATATGTATAGGAAAATATAGAAGAAAGTCTTGTGGTGGCCACAACATACTAGTTATAGTTGGCTTTATAAGGATGTAAAATTTACAGTTTTTACTTTCTTCTATATGTAATATAGAGAAAGTATTGGATTCGCGAAAATTTTCGACATCCGTTTTTTGACGGATCTACACGTTTTGGGGTACCCTGAACACGAATTGATAGTTTTTAGAAAATGTCTGTCTGTCTGTGTGTCTGTGTGTATGTATGTCTGTCTGTATCATTTTTTGTGGACACTGTATCTCACGAACCAATGAATGAAATTTAACCAAACTTGGTATTTAGTTGCACCCTGACATGAACTGGTGCTGATTAGATTTGGGGATCAATAGCTCAACAGGTGGCGCTGTGATCGCATTTTATGCAAATTTTTAACATGGCAGCATAGGACAAAATTCCGTATAAATGGGCATAATGAGAGTTATTTTAAACTTGTGATTGTAAAATTAATATGAATTATTGATAATAGTAGTAGTTAACTAGGAAAAAAATTTTGTGCATGTGGGGGCATCGGTTCCCCCCCCTGGGGGGAGGAAGTACCCCCCCGGGGAAGTAAATTTTCAAGATGGGTATCTTTCGAACGGTCTCGTTGATAATAGTAATAGTTAACTGGGAAAAAATTTTTGTGCATGTGGGGGCATCGGTTCCCCCCCACACCGGGGGGGGGGGAAGTACCCACCCGGGGGGGTAAAGTTTCAAGATGGGTATCTTTCGAAAGGTCTCGTCAATACCTTTAAAACATAAAATAACTAACAAAAAATGAAATTTTCAATGATCTTTTCCTCGCAAGTAAAGTAAAAATAACTTGTTCTCAATTTAGGAACAACGCCGCCTTCCTTAATTTTTTAAAGTAATCTGACATTGTGAAATGTCTCCCCCCCCCCCCCATTTTTTTTAAGTGTGCCCTCTAGTTGTGTACAAACTGCATAAAATCAAAACTGGCAAACATGAGTAATCAAATTGACTCGTCAGAAAGTTCAAATATATTGCTTATAGCAAAGAAAAAAAACTCTACATTAGAGAAAAAATATCGGAATGACACACACACACACACAAAAAAAAAAAAAAAAAAAAAACTCTACGAGATATATACTTTTTTTTTTTAGATTTATTTATTTTATTTTATTTATTTATTTATTTTCTTAAAAAAGAAAAAAAAAATGCAATTAAGTTTAAGAAATCTAGAAATAAGTATAACAAAAAATATGCTTGGCTAGAAATGGAAAAAGTTTGTTAGATTTTCTACCAATTATTATTAATGTAACTAAATGATTGATATACATAATAAGATGCAAAAAGTTTTCAGCATAACATGTAAAAAATGGTTTTACAAAAAGAAAGGTCTTCTTGTAAACATTGTATCGCAGCATTAAATAAATAAATATGAAACTTTTGTTTGATAAAGTCTGCGTTTTTAAGAATGTTTAATGAATTAAATGATGTGCTAATTTGTATTAAAATATTTCATATTGGGCGTTAGTCTGTGATTAAATTTTTGATTTATGAATTTTCTAAATTGATGAAAAAGACTTGGATGATGCTTAGAGTGATTCTTTTTCTTCTGATTGCATAGAAAAATAACGGGAAAAACGCTTCAACATGGGTCATGTACCTGCAGATGTTTCTTGTCAAGGTCAACAACTGAAGACATTCACATCAGAAAACACTACTTTATATAGAGGAAAATGTTAAATACCGAAAGATTATAAGTCAAGGAGATAGCAACAAGATTAAATTTATCAGAAATAATTGTTTTAATAATTTACATGAACATCTGCAAGTGAACATTAACATTCTTTGGTGAGATAGTTTACTTTAAAGAATTCTTGTAGATTTACAGTGCAAAACCAGAGATTTTTTTTACATTTCTTATAAGTTGTAACAGATGAAACTGAAGATTGATCAGTGGGTCTCTGTTACAATCTTTTATCGAAGTCAGAAAGGCCCTCACGTAGGGCATTCCACCTCTAGAGGACCCTACTGTAGTCAATCGGCCTTATCAACCACACAACCGTTTATCGAGGAAGAAAACAATGGAAGGAAGAAAACAAAAGGAAGCATCACTAAGAAAAGCAACAAAGCAGTAATCAACGAAAGAAGTAACGGTCACTTCAGTTTGGGAAAGTGAAGGAATCTTTCTAGCAGACTTGAGTGAGAAGGAATTCAGAAGAAAAGAACACTACGATTAAAGTGAAATATTAAGTATACTTTTTTCATAAACTGCGTAATGAAAAGGAAAAAAAAAAATATATATATATATATATATATATATATGTATGTATAATTCTTAACTGTGGATTCCATCTTCTCTATAATAATATTGCATATTAATTAACTATTTTTTTGCTAAAGAAGCAATAAAATAAAATAGGTCAAAGAGTTTGCCTTCACTATTACAGTGCAAATTACGCTACAAGCGATAATTATCTGGTCCCCAAACTTAAGTGTAACATTCGTAGCAACAATTTTAATGAGGATGACGGCGTGAAATAGCCCCAAGAAAATAGTCCCGACAAAATAGCCCCAAGAAAATAGTCCCGACAAAATAGCCCTGACAAAACAGCCCCAACAAAACATCCCCGACAAAATAGCCCCAACAAAATAGCCCAGAAAAAACATCCACAACAAAACATCCCCGACAAAATAGCCCCGACAAAATAGCACCAGAAAAAGCAGTCTCGACAAAATAGCCCCGATAAAACAGCCCTGGCAAAACAGCCCAAGACAAAATTGTCCCGACAAAAAAAATAAATAAAATAAAAATAAAAATAATAATAATAATAATAATAATAATAATAAATAATAATAATAATAAATAAATAAATAAATAATAATAAATTATTTAATATTATACAATATTATATTACTTAATAATAAATAAAATAAAATAAAAACCTGAAAAAACAGCTCCGATAAAATAGCTCCGACAAAGCAACTCCGACAATACAGCCCCGAAAAAATAGCCATAATAAAATAACCCCAGGCAAAATAGCCATGATAAAGTAGGTCAAAATAGCCCAAACACAAAATAGGCCGGACAAATAATTAGCCCAGGACAAATAACCATGACAAAACAGTCTCAGGACAAAAATATTCCTAACAAAACAGCCCCGACAAAGCAATCCCAGGTTAAAATAGCCCCATTAAATGAGTTCAAAAAATTTCCCCGACAAAATAGGTCTATGACAAAATTAACACGTTAAATTAGCCTCGATAAACAGCCACCATCAGAAAACAACACGATATAGTTGTCCCGATAAAATAGCTCCAAGAGAAAATATCCATAGACAAAATATTTTCATGACAAAATACTCCCCCCACCTGCAAATTAGCCCCAGACAAGTTAGCCCTGAAAAAATAACCTAGATAAATTAGCCCCAAGACAAAATAGCCTCATTAAAATAGCCCCGATAAATTTGCAACGACAAAATATGCCCCTGATAAAACAGTGTCAAGACAAAATGTCTCAATAAGATAGCCCCGACAAATTAACCCGGATCTTAGAAAACATTAAAAAAAAAAAAAGCCTGGGTTATTTTGTCGGGGTTGTTTTGTGGGGCTATTTTGTCGGAGCTGTTTTGTCGAGGCTGTTATGTCGGGCAATTTTGTCGAGGCTCTTTTGTTGGGGCTATTTCGTCCTGAGGCTATTTCGTCCTGACGCTATTTTGTCCGGGCTGTTTTGTCGGGGTTATTTTGTCCTTCAGGCTTATTTGTCGGAGTTTTTTGTCTGGGGCATTTTGTAGGGGCTATTTTCTCTTGGGTTTATTTGACGGGTCACGAAATGAAACAGTTTGAGAACAAACTCTCAGATTACACTTCAGTAGCATATCATTGTTCTTCAGACAATGTGAAAAATGTATTGTTATTAAAAAATCATTAGTAGTACAAAAAGTTCATTAAAAATAATAATAATAATAATAAATAAATAAACTAATAAAGTGCTCTCTATTCGTTTGATAAATATATCAGTTTGAAATCTTTGTATCTAGCTATGTATCATATGTAGCTACCGATAGAATATTTATCCGGCATGGCATTTGAAGCTAGAACAAAAGTATTTTTACTTCTACTCACTATTATCACTACCCTTAACTTGACACTCAGTGGAAACTACGTATAATCAAACCATGCACTAACTTTCCATGAATGACTGGATACTTTCGAATCAGATGTTTTATCAAATATCTAAAAAAAAGTACTTGACGAATTAGCTTGAAACTTCAGGAATATAAGAAACATGTTACACTTCATATACTTCAGCGAAAGTATTGCTCCAAAAGACAAAAAAAAAGCATCAGTAAACTAGTATGCTGTGGCCACCACAGGACTTTCTTCTATATTTTCCTATACAAATTCACACACTAACAATATTAAAAAAAAAAAAAAAAAAAAACGATTTTTTTTCAAAGTTTTTTTTCGTAAAAAAAAAAAAAAAAAAAAAAAAAAATTCGATAACTTTGTTTAAAATTATCACATATTTATAGTTCAACCATTCGTTTTAAAGATATTGACGAGACCTTTCGAAAGATACCCATCCTGAAAATTTACCCCCCCCCCCGGGGGTACTTTCCCCCGGGGGGAGGGAAGCGATGACCGAAATTTTTTTCCTAATTAACTACTACTATTATCAATAATTCATATTAATTTCACAATCACAGGTTAAGAAAAACTCCCATTATGTACATTTATACGAAATTTTGTCCTATATACTGCCATGTTAAAAATTTAGAAAAAATACGATCACAGCACCACCTGTTGAGTGATTGATCCCCAAATCTAATCAGCCCCAGTTTATGTCAGGTGCTAACTAAATACCAAGGCTGGTTAAATTTCGTTAAAAAAAAAAAAAAAATACGATTTTTTTTTCTAAGTTATTTTTTGTTAAAAGTAAAAAAAATCGATAACTTTGTTTTAAATTATCACAGATTTATAGTTCAACCATTCGTTTTAAAGGTATTGACGAGACCTTTCGAAAGATACCCATCTTGAAAATTTATTCCCTTCGAGGGGGGACTTCCCCCCCAGGGGGGTTCACGAGGCTCCTACGCATACAAAATTTTTTCCCCAGTTGACTACCTCTATTATAAATAATTCTTGTAAATTTCATAATGATTACTAAAAAATAATTATCTTTATGCACATTTATACAAAATTCTGTCCTATATCACCATGTTAAAAATTTAGAAAAAGCGGGATGGCAACGCAACCTGTGAGACAATTTTTACCAAAAGTTGATAGGCACTAATTTATGTCAAGGTGCAACTACATACTAATTTGTATGAAATTCTGTGCAGTAGTTCCTGAGATACAGTTGCCACAAAATTTTGTCACACACACACACACAGACTGACAGACAGACAGACAGACAGACAGACAGACAGACATTTTCTAAAAAGGGTCAAATCGTGTTCTACAGCTCTCAAAACGTGTAAATCCATCAAAAACCCGAGGTCGAAAATTTTTACGAATCCAATACTTTCTCTATATTACATATAGAAGAAAGTAAAAATTAAAATAAGAATAGAATAGTTGGGAATATCCTGTAAAAAGTAACGCTGAAGCATGTTAATATAAGGCTTTTTCAAATTACCTGTATTGATTTTTATGAAAGCAGCATGTACATTCTTGGAGATATAAAGATTTCTTTAAAGAATTACAAAAAAAAAAAAAAAAAAAATGTCCCTTTTTGTTATAGCATGCAGAGTATTAAAGTCGATGCAAATTTATTTTTAGAAAAATTATCATACTACATTAGGCACAAAATACTGCAATCATAATGTAAAAATATTAAATATTGACCAAATTATGTGCATTTTTATTAAATAATTTTTAATTGTACATGCAAAATTTACAAAATATAATTTGCATAATTCTTTAACTAAATGTATTCAGTTACTTATATTAAAACCCCAAGCAAATATTGTGAAAATTCAAAAAGTTTTCGTCGATGAAATGAATTGAAAATCACTTTCTCTTAAAACAAAATCTGATGTGGACACCGACACCACATGAATTCCTTATACACCCAGTAATGCAGAACTAAAGTGTAGGCAAAATTCTGCATACCATAACAAATATTGACGTTTAATTTTCTCTTTTGTTAAATAAATAAGTAAATAAATATACGAGTGATAATAATATAAATATATCATCTGGAAATTTTGTAATGATGCATTGGTTTCTCGCTCCGAATTACCTCGAAAATTCTATAAACCACTCACAATACTCTCGATGAATTCAAATTCAGTTCAGTAGACTTCGAAATTTTCGGTTGCTCCTGAATTAGCAAAATTTCTGCTCTGTAGTGTACTTAACAATGTTTATTTGATTTCTGTAGTAAGAATGAATATTTTATTGCATTGTTTCGAAAATATTCGTCGATTATTGATTTTTATGGCTCAAAAAAAAAAAAAAAAAAAAGAAAGAAAGAAAGAAAGAAAGAGTTTTATTGAACTGCTACCTGAATATTCATTAAATTAAGTGTATTCATCGACTAGAACCTGCTTATGTTTTAAAAAATCTGATTATGTCTAACCTGATCTAAACGCAAAAATGTCAAAAATTTTCAAAAAATATCACTGCGTGCTCTATATATGAGCTGAATGTTCTTTAAATAAAGTGCATTCGTCGACTAGAACCTGCTTATGCCTTTACGAATTACTTTCTACGCGCAAAAATGTCTCGACAACTTTCATAACAAGATCATTACGGGGGAATATTCCTTAAATAAAGTGCATTTGTCGATTAGAACCTGTTTATGTTTTTAAGAATTACTTTCTACACGCAAAAATGTCAACAAATTTCATAACAGTCTTATTACGGGCACTATCTACGAGCTTAATATCCATTAAATAAAGTGCATTCGTGTACAAGAACCTGCTTATGTCTTTAAGAATTACTTTCTACATGCAAAAATGTCGGCAACTTTCATAAAAATATCATTACGGGCTCTATCTACGAAGTGAATATCCATTAAATGAAATGCATCCGTCAACTAGAACCTGCCTAAGTCTTTACAAATTACTTTCTACACGTAAAAATGTCAACCATTTTCATAACAATATCATTACGGGCTCTATCATTAGCTTTTTTTAAATCTTTATGATGGTAGGTCATATGTAATGGCTAAAACCAGTGTTGTGCACGAACGCGTTCATTTGAACGCGTTCGTGAGCGTAGCTCAAAAATTTTGAGTTTTGAGTTGAACTTCGCTCGTTTTTAAAATTATGAACTTGAGTTGAGCGAAGTTCGTTTTATTCACGAACTTGAGCGTGAAAAAGCAATTCAAACTCAAACTCATATTAAGTATTTCTGTCTGAAATATAAAAAGGAAAGTAGAAGAAGAAAAGGGTAGAAAAGAGATTAATTGTGCAAAATGGATCCCGGAAAACAGGTCACTGGGGAAAAAAAGTCACTAGTAAAAAAGGCACCCGGAAAAAAGGGCACAGGAAAAAAGTTCAATTTTAAAATTCGGAAATCGCAAAAACAATAAACACCAAAGAATGAATTTAAATAATTATTTTCATAATACGCTTTTAGAAATTTCAATCAATTAAATTGGTACCACTTTCACTTAGTATATATCTGAAGGATGGGGGGGGGTCCTAGGAGCAGATTGAAAGCGAATAATTGTCTTTATATCACCTTCTTACTGATTTTAATGAAACTTTCTCTAATAGTCACTTGCTGTTCATGACAAAAATACAGTGTCACACATACTTCAGGGGCTGAATTTGTCCCTTTAATCCCCCCCCCCCCCGCCCTTCCGACGTGGAAACAGAAACACTTACGCTCTCGTTAGTGTTTAGCATGTATTTTATAATTTCGACCACTGCGGGATACTAGTTTTGTTAATTAACTTATTTATGTTTTCGCATTTTTCCTAAAGTGTTAGAAAAAAAAAAAAAAACTTTTAATTTAAAACTAATATCTGGAAACAATTCAATAATAGGAATATATTTATAGTTTTATGGTTAAAAATATAAATAGACATTTATAGGCATGTATAAATTTAGTTTAAAACTTCAAATCCAACATGATAATAAATCGGTAAGGAATACTAGATTCAATCTTTTATGTTTTAAAGAAACTGTCTCTCAACTCAAGACTTTTATTACGACCATTCACATATATAAAGAAATAGCGGAAGTCTCACAGGACAACAGATTATACTGTTCTGGAAATGAACCACCTTCAGGGAATGTTTTCCCTGTAAACAGTGGAAAATGAGAGGTGAACGTTTTGGGGTCTCCTGAACACGAATTGATAGTTTTTAGAAAATGTCTGTCTGTCTGTGTGTCTGTCTGTCTGTCTGTCTGTATCATTTTTTGTGGACACTGTATCTCACGAACCAATGAATGAAATTTAACCAAACTTGGTATTTAGTTGCACCCTGACATGAACTGGTGCTGATTAGATTTGGGGATCAATAGCTCAACAGGTGGCGCTGTGATCGTATTTTATGCAAATTTTTAACATATGGCAGGATAGGACAAAATTCCGTATAAATGGGCATAATGAGAGTTATTTTAAACTTGTGATTGTAAAATTAATATGAATTATTGATAATAGTAGTAGTTAACTAGGAAAAAAATTTTGTGCATGTGGGGGCATCGGTTCCCCCCCCCCCCTAGGGGGGGAAGTACCCCCCCGGGGAAGTAAATTTTCAAGATGGGTATCTTTCGAAAGGTCTCGTTGATAATAGTAATAGTTAACTGGGAAAAAAATTTTGTGCATGTGGGGGCATCGGTTCCCCCCCCCACTGGGGGGGGGGGAAGTACCCACCCGGGAGGGCAAAGTTTGAAGATGGGTATCTTTCGAAAGGTCTCGTCAATACCTTTAAACGAATGGTTGCACCATAAATCTGTGATAATTTAAAACAAAGTTATCGATTTTTTTTACTTTTAACAAAAAAAAAAACTTAGAAAAAAAAATCGCAATTTTTTTTTTTTTTTTTTTTTTTTTAACGAAATTTAACCAAACTTGGTATTTAGTGCCGACATAAACTGGTGCTGATTATGTTTGGGGATCAAGAGCTCAACAGGTGGCGCTGTGATAGCATTTTATCTAAATTTTTAACATGGCAGCATAGGACAAAAATTCGTATAAATGTGCATAATAAAAGTTGTTTTAAACTTGTGATTGTAAAATTAATATGAGTTATTGATAATAGTAATAGTTAACTAGGAAAAAATTTCTGTGCATGTGGGGGTATCGCTTCCCCAACTAGGGGGGAAATACCCCCCCCCCTCCAGGGGGGGGGTAAATTTTCAGAATGGGTATCTTTCGAAAGATCAGGTTGATAATAGTAGTAGTTAACTAGGAAAAAATTTTTGTGCATGTGGGGGCATCGGTTCCCCCCCCCTAGGGGGGGAAGTACCCCCCCGGGGAAGTAAATTTTCAAGATGGGTATCTTTCGAAAGGTCTCGTTGATAATAGTAATAGTTAACTGGGAAAAAAATTTTGTGCATGTGGGGGCATCGGTTCCCCCCCCCACTGGGGGGGGGGAAGTACCCACCCGGGAGGGCAAAGTTTGAAGATGGGTATCTTTCGAAAGGTCTCGTCAATACCTTTAAACGAATGGTTGCACCATAAATCTGTGATAATTTAAAACAAAGTTATCGATTTTTTTTACTTTTAACAAAAAAAAAAACTTAGAAAAAAAAATCGCAATTTTTTTTTTTTTTTTTTTTTTTTTTAACAAAATTTAACCAAACTTGGTATTTAGTGCCGACATAAACTGGTGCTGATTATGTTTGGGGATCAATAGCTCAACAGGTGGCGCTGTGATAGCATTTTATCTAAATTTTTAACATGGCAGCATAGGACAAAAATTCGTATAAATGTGCATAATAAAAGTTGTTTTAAACTTGTGATTGTAAAATTAATATGAGTTATTGATAATAGTAATAGTTAACTAGGAAAAAATTTCTGTGCATGTGGGGGTATCGCTTCCCCAACTAGGGGGGAAATACCCCCCCCCCCCCTCCAGGGGGGGGGTAAATTTTCAGAATGGGTATCTTTCGAAAGATCAGGTTGATAATAGTAGTAGTTAACTAGGAAAAAATTTTTGTGCATGTGGGGGCATCGGTTCCACCGGGGGGGGGGGGCAAAGTTTCAAGATGGGTATCTTTCGAAAGGTCTCGTCAATACCTTTAAAACGAATGGTTGAACTATAAATCTGTGATAATTTAAAACAAAGTTATCGATTTTTTTTACTTTTAACGAAAAAAAAACAAAAAAAAAAAATCGCAATTTTTTTTTTTTTTTAACGAAATTTAACCAAACTTGGTATTTAGATGGTCCCCGACATAAAGTGGAGCTGATTACATTTGGGGATCAATAGATCAACAGGTGGCGCTGTGATGGTATTTTTTCTAAATTTTTAACATGGCAGTATAGGACAAAATTTCGTATAAATGTACATAATGAGAGTTATTTTTAACTTGTGATTGTAAAATTAATATGAGTTATTGATAGTAGTAGTAGTTAACTAGGAAAAAATTTTTGTGCATGTGGGGGCATCGGTTCCACCGGGGGGGGGGGGCAAAGTTTCAAGATGGGTATCTTTCGGAAGATCTCGTCAATACCTTTAAAACGAATGGTTGAACTATAAATCTGTGATAATTTAAAACAAAGTTATCGATTTTTTTTCTTTTAACAAAAAAAAAAAACAAAAAAAAAAAAAATCGTACTTTTTTTTTTTTTTTTTTTACTATTGTTACTGATTGAATATGTATAGGAAAATATAGAAGAAAGACATGATTACAATACTTTCCTCACTATAGTGTTCGAAAAGTAAAAAGTGGTATGAAATAAAGGCGGGGCTAAAAATGCTCCGGAATAAATTAAGGAATTTGGCACTCTATTATCGTACTTAATAGGCATGATCACAATTAGTAGACTACTGAAACTTTGCAGTTTTCTTTAGAAATCAATTGAAAGAGGGCGTAACTGTAGAAAGTATTGGATTGTATATAAATTAACAGCAAACACACAAACTTTAAGAATGGTTTTACTTGAGTAAAGTCAACCGAGGTCAAGGAGCATTTAAAATAGCTTCTTCGTTACCACGAGAATGAATATCAATTTGTATAACCGCATAAAGTAATTTCATCATTCTTAAACAATGGTTTTTGTTTAGTTATCGCAAGAAAGTGTTCACGAAAACTTTCTAAAACTTTTTTAATAGGCTGTAAGTTTAATCGTAGCCCCCAATTATCATGATTGAGCAATAAAATTGTCTGCATGTGCAAAAATGCTTCCATTTCCGTTAATCTTTTTCTTTTCGCGTGTGTAAGAAACTGATTTTCTTTCTATTTTCATTATAATTTAATTCTCATATTTATGTAAATGTGTTAATTGAGTAACTCAAAAACAAAAATAAAAATCGGTCTTGGTACATGATTAGATCTTGTAAAAATACACTTTGAACAAATGTTGTTGGATCTAGGTACCCCTTTCTATGTCAAAACGTGATGACAAGCATAAAAAAGTAGAGTTAATACTGTTTTGTTAAATAAATCCTTGTCGAATAATGTTCTTAGAGTCTAAGAACATTATTCGACAAGGATTTATTTAACAAATTCTAAGAACATTATTTGACAAGGATTTATTTATCAAAGTCTAAGAACATTATTCGATAAGGATTTATTTAACAAAACAGTATTAACTCTATTTTTTTTATATAGGAATTTTTGCTAGTGTTCGGATACTTTTGTTACCGACTGTACATTGGAGTAAAGTAAAAGAAACCCAACTTCAATCGAAATTCTTGAAACTTAGCATTTAAAAAGAAATCCCTCTTGTTCATCCAGTAAAAAATTCTGAGTTCCTTCACTAGTAAGAATTGTTTATATACTTGGTTATTATATACCATTTTTTATGTCCAAACTCTCAAAAAACCTAAACCAGTGTCATATAAGTTCCCACAATTTTTTAAAAATACGATTTACATATAACAACAAAACAAATGTTTCACAACTGTCAGATTTTAAAAGCTACATTATTTTCAAATATTGTAAATAATAAAAAAAAAAATAAAAATAATAAACATGCTTAAGTGTTTATTTATTGATCAGACGACTAAATGATGACACAAATAATCAAATTCTCTATGTGTTTGAACTTAACAAAGTTTTAAAAATAATAACGTTTTCTAAATTATTGAGCTCTGTAAAAGAAAGTATTACTGATATTTATTACACATAAACGGAAAACAATCAAAATAATTTTTATTGAATTCTTTTTCGCATTTTTTTTTTTTTTTTTTTTGTAGCTGATTATTATCGTATTTAATAGGTATGATTACAATCAAATCACTTATGAAACTTTCCGTAGAAATTAATTTAAGGACTGCGTAATTGTAGAAAGTATTGGATTGTATATAAATTAATAGGAAACAAACTTCAAGAATGATTTTACTTTATCAATGTCATTTGAGGTCACAGAACATTTAAAATAGCTTCTTTATCACGAGAACTGAATATCAATTTGTCAATTTTAGTACCGCATAAAGCAATTTCCTCAATCATAAACAATGATTTTTGTTTAGTTAATCGTAAGATTATATGTTCACGTAATGTTTCTAAAACTTCTTTTTAAGAGGCTGTAAATGTAATTCATAGTTCCCAATTATCATGGTTGAGCAATAAAATCGTCTATCTCTGCATTTCATCTTTCTCTTTTTGCATGTATAGAAAATTAATTATTTTCTTTTTCTTTCTTTCTTTCTTTTTGTTTCTTTTCTTTTTTTTTTTTTTTTCGATGCAGTAGATTCTCATATTCATGTAAATAAGGTAATTGGCATTTTAATCCAGAAATAACAATCACTTGATTGATGCAAGTAAGTTGGATACAAGCATAATTTTTATTCCAAAATTAATAAATACTACTAAACTTTTAATTAATAATATTTTTAATTTTTTTTTTTTTTTCGATCTTGATGCGCGCGTATTCTTAGAAAAGGAAAGTTGTCTCTTAAGAAAAATCTAATTTTATTCAGAAGTGAAATAATTCCTTTTTGTCTTCAAAGTTTGGAACTATCCTGTGCAAATTTTGTTATTAAGGTAATACTTCACATAATTAGGACGGCAGTCCAACCTCAAGTTATTCTACGGAGAAATTTGTTCTTTAAATCACTCATTATCTGATGCATTTTTTTTTTTTTTTTTAAACTCCGTTTTTACATTTAGGAAATTCACAACTGTTAAAATGTTTCTCGTTTCCCAAAATTTAGCTTTTTAATTTTTAATCTTTGATTTTGAAGCTATGAAGTGCAAAAAATGCTCTTAGTTAATTTTTAGCAATTTGGAATTTATTTTTTAAGTATTAAAAATTAAAAAAAAAAAAAAAAAAAAGTTTTGAAAAACGAGAAACATTTTAACGTTTGTGAATTTTCTAAATGGGGAAACAGAATTAAAAAAAAAAAAAAAAATACATTAGGTAATAAATAAATAATAATAATAATAAAAATACATTAGGTAAAAATAAATAAATAAATAAATAAAAATCGCATTACAGTGCCAGTTAAATTAGGTGAATTATCCCTGTAAGCTTGATCAAGTGAGTGACTCCAAACCAAGCTTAACTATATATATATATAAAAAAAAAAAAAAAAAAAGTAGAAATTTGAAATTTTTTTTATGGTGTTTCAACCAGTAATCGAAACTGGGATCTATAACTCAATTTCCTTTTCCTCTTTACCACTAAACTATCATAGAGAACAGTTTATAACGGCACGGCAAAATGTTCTTAAAGTTCAGCATTTCAAGAGACTTGAATGAAAAGTCGAATACAACCTAAGAAAAACATACCTTACTCTGGATTGTAATAAGTTACGAATTAATTTTTATTCACTTCGATAACATTAAATGAAGGAGACTAGAATTAGGAACTTGGAGTGTCATTAATAATTTAATACTGAGCAAAATAGCAGCAAATTGGGGGGGGAGGGGGGCTAAGATTTTTCAAGATGCTTTTCCTGATCAATGAAAAATTTACCAATGTAATATTCAATTATGTCAGTGTTTTTTTTTTTTTTTGGGGGGGGGGGTCTTGAGCCCCCTAGCCCCCCCCCCCCCCCACTGCTGTACCACTAAGTTATTCTGGATAATTCCTGACCGACAAAACTCGCATAAGTCGATATGCTCCTCGTATTTTGCATTTCAAAAAACTTGAACGAAATCGAAGAAAACCCATGAAAAGCATCAATCACCCTGGATTCCGAACAACAGAATTATTTATGTATCTAAGGAACTTAATTAAAAGAATAAAACCCTCCATAGATCGTAATTAATAAGTTAACTGGTATGTCCAAATTTGTGAAAGTTTATAAGGAATTTGAAGATGCGAGATCATATATTATGAATGCTATAAAAAGATTAAAACAATCAGTTAATCAAAAATTAATATAAAAAGTTTATTGAACGAATGATTATTATTATTTTTTAAATAATTGATGAAGTCACGGCGAATTCAGACAAGTGTTAAATAGAAGTTGGGAAAGATTCAAAAAAGTTAAGTCTGATGTGTTTATAATTTTCAAAGTTAATATTCATAATAAAGTTAAGAAATTAACAATTAAACGAATAAATCATCGTTGGTCATTACTCCAAAATTATCCGAGATTCCATTAGCTGTACTAAATGGCAAAAAGCAAAAAGCTTTTAACTTTTACTTAATTAATAATAATGCCATGTAAGTTAAAAAAAAAAAAAAAAAAAAAAAAAACTTTCTTATTTTAAAATGCGTTTTCTTGATTCTTGCCGGGATATTTTAAACTCCAATTAAGTTAAATTTTGTTGAAAAAGTAATTGCAAGATTTGAGACAGACAGACAAGTTTTTACCCCTGGAACCCCACCCCCCCCCCCCCCCCCCTAAAGAAAAAGTACTTTGAAAATACTTCCGTATTGTGTTGTTATCGACTGTGCACTGATGCCTAACATTTCAATAAAATTGGTTCGGCAAAAGAACATTAAAAATGAGTCCCAAGATTTGACAAGAGCAGATAGATTTTTGTACCTGAACCTGCTCCTGTTGAGATCTCGAATCTGAATCTTGATCTTCTTACGTCCGTATTGTATTTAGTCGTACCATAAGTTCTGATACAAAAATTTTAAAACATCTGCTGTGACTCAAGCGCAGAAAACTATTTTTAATTTTACGTTAGAGATTAGATTGCCTGCAACATTTTTCAAAACATTGTAATGCTTCAATCATTGAGATTAGATTGCCTGCAATATTTTTCAAAACATTGTAATGCTTCAATCATTTCATTATAACTCAGCCAGAGCTTTAACACAGTAAAATGATTTTCGAACAGAAGCGTGCAACAGTTATTTCTCTGTATATATAAAAGAAATAAAGAAAAAGAAAGAAAGAAAGAAAAAGAAAAAATCAGTCCGTCGGAGATTTTTAAAACTCTTAAACATTTAGATGCCAAGAGGTTATACATTTAACGAACAAGGAAGAGATTTTCTAAGACGAACAACATTGTAGACGGTATTAAAAGCGGTCGTCCGCTCTCGGTGAGAACACCAACCAGCTCTCGCTAAAGCAGTCAGGGAGAGATTTGTTGAAGAAATCCTCGTCAAAAGAAGGTTCTTGCTAAACAGATGAACGTGCCAAAGAGAACAATGTGTCGCATGATAAACGAAAATCTTGGATTAAGAAGCAATAGAAGAATAATTGGCTATTTTCTTACAAATTATTTAAAGCAACAGAGGTATAATACCTATACATTCTAGTTTAAATCTCTTATATATACATAAGGAAAAAGCAATGGATTTGTGAAATTTTTCGAATTTTGATTTTCGATGTATTTACATGTTTTGAGATGTCCTGAGTATAATTTGATCATTTTCTGAAAATGGTCTGTCTCTTGACCTGTATGTGTGTGTATTAGCAAAATTTTGTGAACGAAGTTGCATAAAATTCACAAAACGTTATATTTGGTTTGTTCATGATATAAATTAGTGCTGATTTTGACACATCTATCGCCCAGCAGGTGACGCCGGTATGCTTTCATTTTCTCCATAATGCTATACCACAACTTCTAGTGTATATTAATGTATCAAACCTTATATGTGAGGTGACTCTTGTAAAAAGCTAAGCTGAATGAATTTGTACACATATAGACCAATGTGCAACTATGCACAAATTTTTCTCATTTATGCGAAGGCTATATCTATCAGCTTCTGTAGTACATAAACACATTAAACTTGATACATAAGATTGCTGTTATAAAAAACAGTGCTGAAAGAATTTGGATGCACATCATCCGACAAAGAAAACTGCTATGATGCAATTTCCTCGATCTGTGAGAAGGATATATTAATTTTTTCTTGTGCATAAATGCACTAAACTTCATATGCGAGATAGCTTATATATCTTATACTATTAAGTGAGCAATATTTGTATATATATATGTGTGTATATTTCACTGTTCTTGAAAACGGTAGCTCGGACAGTCACGTGATTTAACACAAAGATGCCCTCCGTAGGGTCATTGTGCTCATCGAAGTCAGATTTTCGAATTTTTGATTAATTTTCTTTTAATTAATAAATATATGAAAATAAAACTTCCCATTTCTATAATGACGCAGAATGCAGAATCTTAGGAGAGATTTGATTGGTTTATTTGATTTTCATTGATTTAAATGTATTTTACATTGAACTACAGCTACGTTATGAGGAATTACAAGAGATTTGAATGGTTTATTTGATTTTCATTGATTTGAGTGTATTTTACGTTAAACTAGAGCTACGTTATGAGGAATTACGACAGATTTGATTGGTTTATTTGATTTTCATTGGTTTGAGCGTATTTTACGTTGAACTAGAGCTACGTTATGAGGAATTACGAGAGATTTGATTGGTTTATTTGATTTTCATTGATTTGAGCGTATTTTACGTTGAACTAGAGCTACGTTATGAGGAATTACACGAGATTTGATTGGTTTATTTCGTTTTCATTGATTTGAGTGTATTTTACGTTGAACTAAACCTACGTTTAGGCTTTATTTAAAAATATTTGAATTTTTAATATTTTAATATTATGCGACTTTTACAGAGAACAAATTACGATTGGCACCGCAGGCGCCCGAGAGCATGTTTTTTGGTAAAAATTTTCATGGGTCTCTGTCCAGCTAGCTGGTGAAGCCAGCTAGTATATATATACACATACATATATACAACACATAACGAATGAAATCGTACATTGGTGCTCAACGGTGAAAAAGGTCTTCACTAACGAGTTTTTTTTTTTTTTTCTTTTCTTTTCTTTTTTCACCATTCTGAGCTATTCCTAATTGAAAAATAATCTGTCAAAAAAAAAAAAAAAAAAAGTGTTTCAAATGTTCATTCTCTTACTGATTGTTTGAATCTTTTGCTTTAGGTTTCATGTAGTTTTAATACACAGGCAACATTATTTAAATAGCAACTGTCTAGGAAGAATATTAAGGTTAGTTTGAAGTTAAGTTAAATTAAATTAAAAAAATCATTAAGTAAAATTTATTGTTTCAAATCAAAAATCAAAATTAATTGTGTCAATAATTAACAATCAATTTACACAGGTAATTATAATATGATGAAATTTTATTCCTATTGGTCTATGTGGTTTCAGTGGTCTTAAACTTATTGCTAGGCTTTTACTACATTTTAAAAAATTATTATATATATATATATATATATACATATATACAAAGCAATAAGCGGATTCAATTTGGGTGCCTATCGGCTAATAGACGGCACTGTTATGTAACTTTTCTTCAATTTAGGTAGTTTTCTGGCCAATTTATATATTAAAATGATATCGAAGAGAATTTTGTGAAAGAGTCAGCATATACTAGTTTTTTTTTTTTTTTTCATTTTTTCGTAATGAACAAAAACAGTCTGATTTTATTATTATTATTTAATTTTCTTTAGCAGAAAAAAAAAAAAAGAAAAGAAAAAGAAATTAATTGAAATTAATGTTTTTGGCCATAATGTTTTTCGAGTAAAAATTTTTTACGTGTTATTATTTATTTATTTACTTATTTATTATTATTATTATTATTCATTTATTTATTTTATTTTTATTTATTTTTTCTTTTAAGATTACAAATCTAGGAAATGACGCAATATTTTATCTTATTTTGTTGAAAAACATGTCATAAAAAAGGGTTAAAAACACTTCAGTGCTCGGTAACCTGGACAAATAAAAAAAAAAAGACCGTATTTTTATTGTTCTAACCCTGTCACATGCATATTTCTCGCACCTCTCAAAACTTTCAATATGTTTTATCTCGCATTTCCATGTTGAACGAAATATTTCCACTATCTGCAAGAGCTCCGTTTCGGCCAATCAAAGCACAGGCTATTCGAGTTAGCTTCCTCATTCGAGCTGGAAAAAAAATCAACTTTCCGATTTCGGGCTAAATTAAAGAGAAAACGTATTCGTGATAATCAAAACGCCGGGAATATTCAAGGCTTTCTCCGATTGTTAAATGCGCAATGAATTCAGGTGTTCATATCTCAAAAATTATGATGTATTGCTCAGAAAAGGTGCAACATGCAGATTTATCATTTACGACACCTTTCACTTTATATATGCTATTAGAGAAGTCCAAGTAAAGCACCGGGGATTTACCCCCCAAAATTACCCTATGAATTAAAAAGTTAATGAAAGTAAAACAAAAGAAATAGTTTTAAGAATTTCCAGTGTATAAAATGCTAAAGCAACACACGTACACGCCCACATATATAATGAAATGTGCATATTGCCAAATTTTAGCGTATATTATGGATATGACGTAAATATAACAGACATATAATTTACAAAACAAACGTATAATTATGAAAAATGGATTTCATCATGAAATTGAGAAATTCAAACTGAAAATAAATCACATAAAATTACAAAGACTTTTTTTTTTTTTTTTTTTTTTTTTTTTTTTGGGGGGGGGGGGGAAGGCATATTTCAAAGTTATTAATTCATGATTTCTTCTTATTTTATTTAATTTTATTTAATTAATTTAATAAATATTCATTTATTCATTATTATTATTATTATTATTATTATTATTTTGTTCTTCATAATTAATTATGCTTTCTTTAATATCTAATCTTTAGTTATTAATGTTATTTCTAAAATTCTTAATATCTCTTATTGTAGTTTCGTTTCCCCTTTTTTGAACATTATAATGCTTAAATATTATACTGGTAGACAAAAGTTAAGGAAGAATGACAATATATAAGCTATCTAAATTTTTTACAATATTTAAACAAATACTTTATGGATTCTTTTGAAATTCTAAGGGTAAAAAGAACATGTTATAGCACATATATTCCAGTGAAAGTTTTTGCCCCGAATGCTAAAAGGGGATTAGTCACAAATTAACTAACAGTTAACTTACATCTATGGTTATTCGTCGATTAAAAATAAAAATACCATAAAAAAAAAAAAAAAAAAAAAAAAAAATGGCGTTTTGCATCTTTTTGAAAGTAACTTAAAAATCAACTTTTCTATTGACAATATTTTTCTGAATTTTAAAGATATTTGACTGGGAATTTTTTTAGAGTTAGTCTAATATATTTGGCTAATAAATTATGCAAAAGAAATTTTGCTAGCGCTTACGCATGCGCAGTTAAGAATTATATAGTAAAAATACTCATATTTCATCAGATATTTAATATTTTTATATTCAGATTGCAGAGTGTTGTGTCTAAATGTAGTATGTCAAGTTTTCTATAAGTGATATTGCTTTGTTTTTAAATTCTACATGTTATAAACAAAAAATTAACGAACAATTGTCAACGTTATTAAAAAAGGCTTTTTATCTCCGTTAATATAGATTTAAATCTATAATTTAATAAAAAAAAGCTTGTAATCATGTACTATAACTATAGATTCAACAAATTACAAGCATCACTTTTTACAGGGTGATCCCAGAGATTATATGTTTTTGGTTAATTTGTGACTGATCCTCTTTTAGCCTTCGGGACAAAACTTTCGGTAAAATTTATGTGGTATAGCGTGTTTTTTTTTTTTACCCGTATTGTTTTAGGATAATCCACGAAGTATTTGTTTAGATATTCGAAAAAAAAAAAAAAAAAAAGTCTTGATATCTTAAGTATTGTCATCCGTTATTAGGTTTTCTCCACCAGAGTATAATATATTGTATTTATATATATATATATATATATATATATATATATATATATATATATATATATATATAAATGATATATTTTTAACATAAATAATAATTATTATTTTATATAAATGTATAATACTACTACTAATAATAATTATCTATCTGTCTGTCTAGCTATCAATCTATTTACATTGAACAGCCCCAAAACTGGTACACCTGATTAATATCGTGTAGGGCCCCCGCAAATATGCATAAGAACCGCAACCCGACATGGCATGGGTTCGATTAATGTCTGAAGGTGTGCTGGAGGTAATTCACACCATGAATCCTGCACAGCAATCCACAAATCCATAGGAGTGCGAGGGGGTAGGTCTTTTCTGAACAATGCGTTTAAAGATATCCTACATATGCTCCATAATGTTCCTGTCTGGGAATTTAGGTGGCCAATAGATGTGTCTAAAATCAGAATAATGTTTTTGGAGACACTCCATAGCAACTTTCAGCGTGTGGGGTGCCTCATTTTCGTACTGGAATTGTTCAAGTCTATCAGAATGCACAATGGACATAAATGGGTGCAGGTGATCGGACAATATGCTTACGTATATGTCACTTACGTAATGAAGTATCTAGATATATCAGGTGTCCTATATCACGCACTCTGCACATACTCCATAATATGACAGAGGCACAGCCAGCCTGAACAGTCCCTTGTTGACACGTAGGTTCCATGGATTCATGAGGTTGTCTCTGTACCCATACACGTCCGTCCGACAGATAGAAATGGAAATTGTTAGACCAGGCAATGTGTTTCCATTCCATTCAGCACAGCAACAGTTCGATATCGCTGTTGGCGAGCCCAGGCGAAGCGTAAAGCTTTGTGTCGTGCAGTCAACAATGGTACACGAGTGGTCCTTCGGCACCGAAAGTCTATATGAATAATGGTCCTTTGAATAATTCGCACGCTGGAACTTGTTGATAACCCAGTATTGAAATCTACAGCAATTCGAGGAATGGTTGTACATCTGTCATGTTTTATGATTCACGTCAACCGTCGCTAGTCCTGTTCTTTTACGTTCTTTTTCCGGCCTCAGCGATATCGTAGATCTGATGTTTTACTAGATTCCCGATATTTATGGTAGATTCGTGAAATGAGCGTACGCAAAAATCCAAATTTCATCGCTACTTTGGAGATGCTATCACCCCATTTTGTTGCATCGATTATAACACCACGTTAAAAGTCGCTTTAAATCTTGATAACCTGTCATTGTAGCAGGAAGAATAGATTTAATAACTTTGACAGACACCTGTCTTCGTATATATTAGGATAACCAAACGTCCCAGATTTCTGGGGACTGCCACCATTTTTTTTTACTTGAAACTATAAAAAAAACTACTGTAGTGCTACTTCAGTATGAAACTACTTTTTATATACTGCCTCCATTTTTTTATACTTGATTTTCCCAAGAAAATCTTTTATCGCCTGGGGACCCTATTTTTTAGATTTTGTCCCCATTTGTCCCAACTTCTGAGAAAAAGAGAGGTTACCAATGCTTTTTCAGAATCTTCTTATTACTCTTCACTACATTCAGCGGTAGAAAATACTATATATCAAACTACTTGCGTACTTAAAAGCATTAGAAAGCAGTTGCTGCATCAGCTAGGTCTTGAAAATGTTTGCAAATATTGCCTCGAAACAATTTCAAGATAAAGGTAGGCAAACAATAAAGAAAGGGCATGTTTACAAAAAAAAAAAAAAAAAAAAAAAAAAAAAAAAAAAAACGCTGCGTCAATCAATATTTGTCACTCTCGAGAGGCAAAATACCAACCTGTATTGGTAGAAATACCAATGTTTTGCCACTCTACCCATAACTTGACTGCGAGTGACGTCACTTTACTTTTACCGTTTTATAAGTATAGTTAAATATATTTGTATTTGAGTTAATTGGTTGGGTTTAACGTCGCACTAATGTCGCCCAATGGGCAATTGGCGACGGTCTGAGACTCATCCCTGAGGGTGGTCCGGAGACAACTTGTATTTGGAAATTAAAAGCATACGAGGTTTTTTAGACTAGTATGACTATATTTTTGTTTACTTACATCACAAATGACTTTGAAAATTTACAAGTTAACTGTGCCATCGAAATAAATTTCTTGTATCCAAAGCTAACTTTTGAAATCTAAAATGGTCATGGTATTCTGTGATTTAGGAACAGTTTCTGCTTAAGCTGGTAAAGAATAAATTTAATATAATGATGGACGCGTTCGTAAATTCCACATTAAAGGCATTAGTTTTCGTGACAAAACTGAAATTAGTGTTGTTAGTTACGGTTCATTGTATCCAGTTTTCTATGAGTTTACGAACGCTTTTCAGTGCATCTAATGTTGTTCTAAAGTGTTTGTAAAGAATTTATCTCTTTAGAGTATTTTTTTATTTTAAAAAGTTTGTTTATATTTAGATAATTTTTTATACTTTCATAAGGAATATAGTAAAAAAAAAAAAAAAAAAAAGAAAGAAAGAAAGAAAGAAATTGCTTGTTTAGCAGATTTTAAAAACAATAATTATTAGAGAACATATGTATTAAAAGTTATGTCAAAATAAGGTATTGAAATAATCTTTTAATAATCTTAAAATACAATTTTGTCTCAAGATAAATATCCCAAGACTTTTATAAAAGCAAGACTTTTATAAAAGCAAAGTTTTCGCGACAAAACTGAAATTAGTGTAGTTTGTTACGGTTCAGTGTATCCAGTTTTCTATGAGTTTACGAACGCTTTTTAGTGCATCTAGTGTTGTTTGTAAACAATTTATCTCTTTAGAGTATTTTGTTGTTTTGAGGAGTTTGTTTATATTTAGATAATTTTTTATAATTTCATAAGGAATGTAGCAAAAAGGAAAAAAAAATAAAAAGAAATAAAATAAAATAAATTGGCTTATTTAGCGGATTTTAAAAATAATAATTATTAGAGAACATATGTCTTAAAAGTTATGTCAAAATAATGTATTGAAATAATCTTTAATATCTTAAAAAACAATTTTATCTCAAGATAAACATTCCAAGACAGCAAGACTCATTAAAGTTTTCGTGACAAAACTGAAATTATTGTAGCTAGTTACGGTTCAGTGTATCCAGTTTTCTATGAGATTACGAACGCTTTTTAGTGCATCTAGTGTTGTTCTAATGTGTTTGTAAACAATTTATCTCTTTAGAGTATTTTGTTATTTTGAGGAGTTTGTTTATATTTAGATAATTTTTTATACTTTCATAAGGAATGTAATAAAAAGAAAATAAAATAAAATAAATAAAATAAAATAAATTACTTGTTTAGCAGATTTTAAAAACAATAATTATTAGAGAACATATGCATTAAAAGTTATGTCAAAATAATGTATTGAAATAATCTTTTAATAATCTTAAAAAACAATTTAGTCGCAAGACTTTTATAAAAGCAAGACTTATTAAAGTTTTCGTGACAAAACTGAAATTAGTGTAGCTAGTTACGGTGTATCCAGTGTATCCAGTTTTCTATGAGTTTACAAACGCTTTTTAGTGCATCTAGTGTTGTTCTAAAGTGTTTGTAAACAATTTATCTCTTTAGAGTATTTTGTTATTTTGAACAGTTTGTTTATATTTAGATATTTTTTTATACTTTCATGAGGAATGTAGTAAAAAGAAAATAAAATAAAAACAAAAATAAAAATAAAATAAATAAAATAAAATAAATTGCTTGTTTAGCAGATTTTAAAAGAAGTAATAATTATTAGAGAACATATGAATTAAAAGTTATGTCAAAATTATGTATTGAAATAATATTTTAATAATCTTAAAAAAACAATTTTGTTTCAAGATAAACATTCCAAATCTTTTATAAAAGCAAGACTCATTAATGTACAGTCGGGGGAAAAAAAATCGCAGCACTCGCTGTAATTTCATTATAAATTGACGCGGAAAAATTTAATAGACACTATTCAACAGGAAATTAAATGCAATTTTTGAAAATGCTGTCGAATTTTGAATTAGGGGTTATCTACATATTAAAATGAGCGCCAAATTAGATTTTTTCAGTTGAAGACCCAATTTTGACTTCATATTCGAATTTCTGAGAGTCTGGCAGTGCGGAAAAGTATACTGTTTGCGTACTTCATCTTTAGTATTTATAGAGTTATATTAAAAAATGTGTTATGGGGTTATCTGTAAATGTAGAAGAATAAAATTAGGATCGTATAAGAAACAGATAAAATTTTAATGTTTTACACCGGAAATCTTTCAGGAAAAAAAGAATTATAAGAATTAATAAAAAGATTGACCCTTTTCCAGTTTCTTAATTATCCTGAATTCAGTTTCTTAGATTTGTATAAACTCCAGTACTTTTTTAAATAATTTTAGGTCTATTTAAATACATTACATTTGCGATTTGTCCAGACTGTTCTCTTTGAAAAAAATGCAATATTTTTCAAGTAAAATGTCTATTATGGCTGTAGTGATCACCAATAAAGCTTGAATTTTCTTTCGTATGTGTAACATAAAATATGAAATGAAATAATATATATATATATATATATATATATATATATATACAGCAATGCATAAACTAAATCTTTTCGGATAAATTATTTTAAGCGTTTATGAATTAAATATTAAACAATTTTAATCGCAATTACCAGTTTTGGGTCAGTTGAACTCTTTGGAACTGTACGATCCGTTTTATAATTTCTATGAAAATATAATTTCTTAATTAACCCTTTCGTGACTGCTGATGTAGATTCACGTCATTTGAAAATCTGTAACTCTCTTACTGGGCGTTTCTTTCGTAATTTGTGTGTTACTTATTTCTTAAGTCCCAGTGTTCATATTTTTGCAATAAAATATACTATGGATAGAAATATATTGATTAGAAAGAATATAATTATACTGTATATCCATTTGTAATATAATTGTGAATACAGAAAATTTGTTCTGAAACACTTTATTTTGAGAGAATAACGCCCTTAGGCGGATCTTACTGACAAAATTACAAAATCCTGCGTTCGCAAAAAGTGTTAAAATATATTTATAAAAGTAAAAGTATATTTAAAAAATATATAAAGTTAAAAAAAATATATTATTAAAATTTTAAAAAACTAAAGTATCCTTAAAATAATAATCCTCCCCCCTACAAAATAAATAAATAAACAAAAATAAAGCAATATATGAAGCAAATGATTAAGCCTTTAACTTAAGAAACGATTTTACAAGTCTGTCTTGCATTCCAATTCCATTCGTTTTTTCTTTTTTTTTAATTGACAATTTTTACATTTACCAATCTTAATATATATAAATCTCGTGTCGCAATGTTTGTCCTCAATGGACTCCTAAACCACTTAACCGATTATAATAAAATTCGCACACCATGTGCAGTTTGGTCCAACTTGAGAGATAGGATAGTTTTTATTACAAAATTTGCCCCCCAAGGGGGGAGGGGGGCCCAACGTGATTTAACAAAAAAAAAAAAAAAAAAAAAAAAAAAAGAAAGAAAGAAAAAAGGAAATGCAGTTAGACCGTTCAAAATTGGTACAGATAGGTTTAAAGGCCTGCAAATCGAATGAGGATATTTTCGAAAGTGTAAAGTTAATAGGAGGGGCGGAGGGGCTAAAAAATAAAAATGGAGTTAGATCGTTCAAAATTGGTGCATAGAGATACCTACCAATCGATTGCGGATATTTTCGAATTTGCAAAATTATTAAGAGGTAGGGAAAGGGGGGGCAGAAGAGCAAAAAACTAAAAAAAGAGTTAGATCGTTTAAAATTAGTACAGATAGGTTTTAGAGACTTGGAAATCGAATAAAGATAATTTCGAAAGTGTAAAGATATTAGAAGGGGCGGGAAGGAGGGCGGAGGGTCAAAAAAATAAAAATAGAGTTAGATCGCTCAAAATTGGTGCATAGAGGTATTTGATACCTACAAATCGATTGCGGATATTTTTGAATTTGCAAACTTATTAAGAGGTAGGGAAGGGGGGGGGGAAGAATAGCAAAAAACTAAAAATAGAGTTATATCGTTTAAAATTAGTACAGATAGGTTTTAGAGACTTGGAAATCGAATAAGGATAATTTCGAAAGTGTAAAGATATTAGAAGGGGCGGATATTTTCGAATTTGTAAAATTATTAAGAGGAGCGGAAATGGGGGGGGGGCAGAGGAGCAAAAAATAAAAATGGAGTTAGATCGTTCAAAATTGGTGCATGGAATTTTTTATACCTACAAATCTCTTGCGGATATTTCAAATTTGTAAATTTATTAGGAGGGGGGAAAAGGGGGGTAGGGTCAAAATATAAAAATAGAGTTAGATCGTTCAAATTGGTGCATAGAGGTTTTTGTTAAAAAAAAAAAAAAAAAAAAAAAAAAAAATGCAGATATTTTCGAATTTGTAAAATTATTAGAATAGACGGGAGTGGGGAGGGCATCAAGACAAAATAATAAATTTTAAGGCCCGCTAAATCGATTGTGGATATTTTCAAAAGTGCAGAATTATTAAGAAGGGCGGGAACGGTGGGCGAAGGAACTCGCGTGCCGTGCGCACAGGTAGACGCTGGCGCAGGTAGTGGGGGTCCGGACAGATTATTCCACCAATGAGAGAAGAATTTTTTTTGTATTTTATATCATTTCCCTTTCGATAATATAGGGATTCATTATGAGTGTCGAACATAAATGCGCGCGCGCAGAGCACAATAGGAACCCGATGCGACATTTTTCCAGATCAGATTTTTTTTTTTTTTTTTTTTCACATGATAAAAATTAATGCAATTTTGAGAATTCTTTAATTATAGTGAATCATTTAAAAATAGGGACCAGCGAAGCGGGCTAAGCCTGCTAGGATCAAGGATGTTATCAAGGATGGTCTTTATTCGTAAATAATAATTTGAATGTATTGAATATTTTATTACAATATAATTCAACGTATAACATAGCCACAGCAACGCGTGGCTGGGTCTGCTAGTTTTTCTATATAAAACCGTAAATCCCGTCTATTTAGTTATTTTTTTTTTCTTCTAGTGATCGTTTAAAAGATTCAAAATTTATCACCTGTAATCGATGAAGTAAATACCACTTGTGCATATTTTTGTCAACATAAAATAAGGGGTTTAACACGAATACTGAATGTCACATTTACTTTTCTTTTCTGTGTTGTTTTGTTTTGAAGAACGATGAAGGCGGGGTTTGTCCCTGTATATGTATGTGTGTATATAAAACCATAATCTATATATATACATGTATATCAGCAAAGCCAGGAGACACAATCTTAGAATCATTATGGGAGATTTCAATGCTCGAATTGGTACCAAACATTCAAATGAACGTGTAGTTGATGCATTTGGAAAGGGAACTAGAGGTGAAAGAGGATACAGACTGATTAAATTTGCATAATGTGAAATCTTTAAGTCATGAATTCATTTTTTAAAAAGAATCCAAAGAAGAAATGGACATGAAGGAGTCCCAGTGCCGGAACAAGTGAAATAGATTCTTTCTAACTGACAGGAATTACAGTTTTTTATTGTGCCGTGATAAATAGATTTAACTCTGGTAGTGATCACAGACTAGTAAGTTGTAAGGGAAAGTTCCAGGTTGCATTGGAAAGACAGAAACTGGTGCAAATTCGAAACAAGAGAATTCAACCACAGCTTCTAAAAGCTAAAAAAACAAGAGTTCCAGTTTGAACTAAAGAACAGATTTCAGTTGCTTGAGGATACTGAAGACGTCAATGAGTTGACTGTAAATTTTGTCAATGTGTTCTGGAATCAGCAAAAAATGTTGCTGGTTCAGAAAAAGATAAATCTGTTTAAAAAAATCTCGGAAGAGACAGGATAGCTTATGGAAAAGAGAAGAAAAATGAAATATAACAAGGAAAATATTACTGCAAAAGTTGAATTTTCAGAACAATGTAAAACTCTGAGGAAAAAGATTGTAGAACACACCAGGAAATTCAATTGCAATATTAGCACAAAATAGACTTTTTTCAGCATTTGGACTTATACTTCTGTGAAACAAAAAATGTCTGCATTCATCATGGAAAATAATTTTAAAAAATAATAATTTAATAAATACTTCATTGTGCCTGAATTTGTGTAAAATCATATAGAAGAAAGTCTTGTAATGTCCACAACATACTAGTTTTTTTTTTTTTTTTTAAGGAAAGGGGCTTAGTATGAAAAAACCGTTGTTTTGTGATGGTTGCAATCAAATTTTGTGATGGCGACAGCATATTAGTTTAAGGGATATCTAAACTGTTACTTATAAGGTTTAATAAGAGAGATTATAGAGCAAAATTTACAAGGTTAATTTGAGGATTTGTTCTTACACATGCGTAGTTTTTCATAATTTCTCTGAAAAGAAGATAATCTTTCTAAAACAAGCAGATTGCAACTTGAAAGTTCTTAAATTTTAAGAATTGTTTCAAAAATATTCGAAAGGGAAAATTGCTCTGAAATCACAATTAACGTAAAGCTAGCTTTACTGGAATTTTAGAATTTCACAGTATCTGCGATCGATTTTAAAAGTTCCAGTGCACCAATACTTGCCAATAAATATTTGTAAAAGGAAGGGGAAAAAATACTATTATTTTCTTTAATGCGACTTTTATAAAATTTCATTTCATTTCTTTAACTTTTTACAAAGTAGTATATATCGTTGCAACGAATTAATATCTTTTCTGCCTCAATTGGCCTGTTGCAGTGAATACAAATTTACAGCCAAAGTGAAAACAAATGTCATTTTCATCCACTTCCGCTATGGTTGACCTTGGCAACAAACTTGGCGAATTCACTTTGATTGTAAATCTATTTTCACTGTAACAGTCAAATTCTGGAAGAAAATAGATTAATCCGTAGCAACATTATACTAGTAACTTAAAATTTTGCAGCGTATATTTTAATTTGATAAGAGGAAAGTGCTTTCTTTCATTTCTTTTCTTTTCTTTCTTTCTTTCTTTCTTTCTTTTTTTTTTTTTTTTAATACACTATTTTTCTTTGTTCTACAATTAAGTTGCTATTTAAGTTAAAGATATTTTTATTTGATGTTTAAAACGGATAATATTTTAATAGACGATTTTAGTGAAGACGTCATTCAAGAATTTTTGTTCCTGTTTTCCGAAAATTTATTTTTTTAATTTTATGATATTTCATTTTGAATTTATGAAGTACAAAAAATGCATTCCGTTCAATTTCCGCATTTTTTTTTTTTTTTCGCTTCAAAATCAATGTAAAAGATCTAAAAGATCAATTTTTGGATAACAAGAACAAATTTTACAGCTGTGTATTTTCTGAATGGGGAAACGAAATTTAAAGAATATACATTAAGGTAATGAGTGGTTTTAGTAACAAATTTTCCCATACAATAACATGGGCTTTGCCTTCGGGTGACGATGAGAGTCTCCTTAAGAATTATTTCAATTTTAATAAATTATTTCGAAATAATTCTTCATAAACTTAAAGTAAATCTTTAAATCAGATCTTAAGAAGATGATATATTTCAGTTGGTGGAAACAGTTATTTTAAAAACGTGCATTTGTTAAAAAATTACGTAGGCGAAGCAGAATTACTAAACCTCATATTTTCTTAAAAAATATCGTATGGTGATGCCACATGAATATTTTGACTAACCCATACAGCCACTGATATCCATTAGACATCTATATTAGATCCAAATGATCCATAAAAGGAACAAAATAGCTAAAAAATGTCCATTAAAAGTCCTGGGTATCCTATACTAATTATAGATATCTATTAGATGTTTAAATATAAACGAAATTTAGACGTGCCTTTTTCGATGTCTAATAGATGTGACATGTTAGATCAAAACAAGATTTAGGTATTTTCAATATCTATTAGATCTAACAAGTCCCATTATTGGATATTTCGAGATTTATTCGATATGTAACAGACATCTAATGGGTATAAATAATCTAGTGTGTCACTCACACGACTTTCTCTTACCCTAAAATTTAATACTATAAATACAGGTTGGAGATTAAGATGTAAGATAACGAGCACTGTTATGTAAACCTATGTTAAACAATTCAAATTAGGCTTCGGAAGAGTTTTATGTGATAATTAGTTCTGTGTGAGGGGTGTTACCTCCCCCCTCAACCTCCCGTTTCATTAATGCACATACATTTATATAGAATTTAATTCTGTTATTATAATTAAAAGTTTACTTAAAATTATACAGACAATTTTCACACGCAACATTCATTGAAACTTATCAATCTTCATCAAACTTTTCCAGCAACAAACTTATATTAACTTCAAAATACAACATTTGAATCTCCTAAAATTATTCGTTTTTAAGTTAGGTACTCTAAGAGACACAGACAAAGATCAAACGTAAAAAAAACTTGACTACGGTAATCAGGAAGCCTCAAAACGTGTAAATATACAAAAAACAAGTGATGAATATTTAGCTTAAAACATGCATTATTTACCATATCTCTATGAGGAATTTATTTCAATTCCCGAACAGCTTTCCTAGAAATGGTAAAATATTATTAGTAAAGCACATCCACTAACAAGAAATAACTAGTGTGTTGTGGCCACCACACGACTTTCTTCTATATTTTCCTATACAAATTCACTCAGTAAAAATAATTTATTAAAATTATTATTTAAAAAAATTATCTTCCATGATAATGCAGACGATTTCCATATTAGAGAAGTAGTATAACACTAAATATCCAAAAAAAAAAAGTTGAATTTATTCTCAATATTACGTTTAAAAAAAAAAAAAATCGATAACTTTATTTTAATTATCGCAGATCGATGGTTCAACCATTCGTTTTAAAGGTACTGGCGAGCTCTTTTGAAAGATACCCATCAGGAAAATTTACTCCCCTCCCCCCAGGGTGGGGAGGCGAGGCTCCTACATACACAAAAAAATTTTCCCAGTTGACTATCTCTATTACAAAAAATATATATTCGTTTCATTTGGTTTAGTGCAGTCTATAGATGTTAAACTCTACTTACCTGCTATTTTCCCCATAGACGTAATGTATTTGGATATTTTTGAGTGTCCCTGTCCACGAACCATTTGCTTCATCTCAAAGAAAAGCTTAGTGTAGCATCCCTATGTGATACACATTTAGAATACCGAGTTTGGACTTTCTGCTACTATTTGTTCTTGAGATATGCTAATAAAGATACACAGACAGACCGACAGACACACGCACACAGAGACACACAAACAGACCATTCGCTAAAAACATGATTTTCGTATTCAGGGACCTCAGAACATGTAACAAAAACTCACTTTCGAAAATTTGACCCTAAAGCAATATTTTCTCTACTTCAAGGGTAAGAGAAAGTAAAAGGAGTGACATCTGTCGTGCTATTAGATATCTGTAGGATATTTATAGAAGTTTAATGGATCATTTTTTTTTTTTACTTTTATACGTGTTTATAGATGTCATTTGAATGTAAATGGTTGTGTGAGAAAATTAGTAGGTTTCTAAAAGTATTATGAATAAAAGTTTAAATAATTTGAAATTTTTGAGTTTAATAACAGGCTTAATTTTTTTTTTTTTTTATGAACGTAGATAAATAATTAAACGAAAGATTATTGGCTGGGGGCAGTAACCCCCTCACTTAAAAATGTAATGTATTTTTAACAATTTCTAAATCTATTAGGATAAAAGAAAGCAGTGTGAATGTCACATGAAATTATGTTTTTCTCTGTGAGAAATGTCCAGTTAAAAAAAAAAAAAAAAAAAGAAGAAGAAGAAGAAAAAAATACTTATAATTCAGAACAAATCTTAGTCATATAACTTAAAATTATGTAAATTTCCCACAAAACTTAAATGGGAATTCAATGCACGAAACGCTGCGCAGTAGCGATTAATTCTAAATAATTTTATTATTAACATCACAGGATCTGTGCAATAGTTGGCAAAAACTTAGATGCTACGCAGTAGCTATAAATAGATAATAATTTTAATGATACCAAAAGTTCTGGGCAGTAATTGGATAAAAAAAATACGAGGAAGTATTAGTAACAGATATGTAGCGAGGGGGGGGGGGGGGAATAGTTCACAACTTAGGAATTTTTAAAACTACATTTTAACTGTCGTGTAGGTATATCTATTTCTCTCTCTCTCAAAGAAAGAGTTAAAATTTTTCTTTAACGGCAAAACCAGACTCTGGTCACGCCATTTGTAGCAAAACTTTATTCGGCTCCGAAATCGGAGAGAAAAATCCCTGTGATAAATCCCTAACCAAAACGGGAGATAAATCAGTAGGACCTCTGCTGTGAAACGAAGCAGTGAGGATTCTAAGGTCTCCTCTCCGAAGTATTCGTAAAATGGCAAGTAAGGTAAAATCTATTGCGATATGCGATTCAATGATTCTATTTATTAATATAAATAAGTTTCATGTTGCAAAAAGCACTTTTAACTACAGAGCATTATGTATTCGAATGCAAAGAAGATCACTTTTAGAAACAATAAAGTCCCTACGAAATAATCTCATAAATGCAATGGCGATTGAATGATTTGGTTTTATATAAATTAGTCTCATATTGCAAAAAATGACAGAACTTTTAAGTACGGAGCATTATGTGTTTTAACTTTTAAAATATCAATTTTTGAAAATATCAAACGTTACTCAGTAATTTTACAAACGAAATTCGATTTAATTAATTCTTTTTCGTATAAATTAGTCTGTTGTTGATAAAAATAAAAGCACTTTTAAATACGGGATATCATGTGCTTTAACTTTTAAAATATCAATGTTTTAGAAAATACTAAATCTTACGCAGTAGTTTTACAAACGAAATTCGATTTGATTGATTCTTTTTCATAAAAATTAGTCTAACGTTTATAAAAATAAAAGCATTTTTAAATACGGAACATTCTAATTCAAAGAAAGTACAGTCGGTAACAAAAGTGTCCGAACGCTAGCAAAAATTCCTATGTAAGAAAAGTACACTTCGTGCTGTTTTGTTAAATAAATCCTTATCGAATCATGTTCTTAAACTGACTAACAACATGATTTGACAAGGATTTATTTAACAAAACCGTATGAAGTGTACTTTTTTTACATAGGAATTTTTACTAGCGTTCGGACACTTTTGTTACCGACTGTACTAATTTAAAAAAAAAGTTATTTTCAAAATCATAGAAACCCTACGGCATAATCTCACAAACGCAAATTTTTGTGATTTATCATTAGATACATACATTTCTACAAATTTATGACAAATTCCTAATATTTTAAAGAATGTACTGAGCTTTTAATAATATATGTATCTTTAAATGATTATTATAAATATATATACACACTCTCACACACACATATATACAGAAATGTAGGTTTTAATTTTTATTTGGTTAATAAACTAAAGTACCAATTATTTCTGAATATACTTTAGATTTGTAACAAGGAAATGAATTATGGTACTGAGTTTTCCTCTACACGAGAAAATTTCTTTAAAGATAAAGTTGAATTTTCCCTTTGTATAACAGAACCTGTTATGATAAAGATCTAATGTATAATTTCTCTCTCTCTCTCTCTCTCTTTTTCTCCTTTAAAGTTTATTATAAATTCAATTTTGATAAACTTTTTATTAGATATTTTTTCTTAAACCTTTCTTTCTTTTTAAATTTCACACTAGGTAACTAAAGGAAACAAATTTAATTTTTTGTTATGTTATTTACATTGTTATTAAGTTTTTATACATCTTGACAATATAAAACCTCTGAGCGTGTATTTTTAAAATGATAAATATTGCACATTCGTTATTGATATTTTTCTTAACTATTTTTTTTTTTTTTTTTTTTTTTTTTGTAACATTGTTCTTTAATTGTCAAAAACTACTTTGGAGTTAGATTTAATGTTATAATCAAAACTTAAAATCTATATTAAGTTACATCAGATAATCTCTATTAGAGAATTAAAATAATGTTATATAGGGTAGGTGCTCCAGTGAGTGACATGCTCCAGTAATTGACATCTATCCCGAAATAATTAATAAATAAGAAAAATAATAAAATCATATATTTTACATATAAGAATTTTAACATTTTATGTCAAACACTGGAGCATAGGGTGCTAATAACTGGTAAAATGAATAACTACAGTGTCAAACACTGGAACATAGGGTGCCAATTACTGATAAAATGAAAAACTGGCCGTGTTAACTACTGGAACACTGAGTGGGTGTCAAATAAGAATTCATAAAAAAAAAAAAAAAAAAAAAATTAACAAATGTATATATTTTAACATATATGTGGTTTTGAATGTCTTTCATACCATACGTACTAACTTAAGATTTCTAAAAATATTTTCTGATGACTAGAACACTAAAAACATCAGAGATTGCTCTAAAAGTGTCAGTCCCTGCTGCACTTACCCCTATATATAGTAAGTTTGAAGATACCAATTTTTTCCTTTTAATTTTCAGATATCGTTGGTAAAAAATTCATTTAATTTTAATCACCTAACATAAAAATGAATAAATTGTTTGATTCATTTTCGCCATTAAATGTTTGAATAAAATGGAGTACGGGTTATGATTATATATTAAATAATATATAAGTTTAAATGACGCAATATTTAATAATGGTTTAAACTACGTAACATTTATCTTTTTTTTTTTTAATACTTCTTTTAAAAAATATTTTATTGGTGCAGTTTATAATAAATTTCAATATTTAAACATAAATAAAGAAAGATATAATTTTGTTCTTCTAAACTTTCATAAAGTTTTTTTTTACACTTGAAAATATGATTTTAGACAAAATACTTATACATTATTCTTTAATGTTGTATGTTTTCTGTGTATAATATTTGTATGTATTTACTTTTGAAACATATATTATACAAAATAGCTACAAAAAGATAAAAATTGTCATATAAAAATTATACATGGAATTGTAATAATAATTTCTAAATGATATTGATTTAATTATTTCCAAATAAATAATTACATAAAACATAATCATGTTAAGCAGTGCATCCCAATTAAACACTAAATCAATAGTTACATATATATATATATATATATATATATATATATATATATATATATATATATATATATATACTAGCTGACCCGACAAACGTTGTTTTGTCATATAAATTATTTCTAGAGAATATTTTGCTAGAAAAAAATAACTAACTTGTTGTAAGTTTGTAAGGATGTGGTATATAAGTGAAACAGGTACGGAGCGCTGGGAACGGTGACTGTGAATTCCGATTATAACGTAAAAGACATAATTACCGAAATTTTCGCTACTTGCTACTTGCTACTTTCTACTTGTTATTTAAAACCTCCGCTGAATGTCGAACAGCACAAAATTTTATTTTATACGGCAAATATTTCAGTTCATGAGAGAATCTCTGATAGCAACGAATTTCACATGAAAATTCCGTCTTTTTTACTTTCTTCTATATGTAATATAGAGAAAGTATTGGATTCGCGAAAATTTTCGAAGTCCATTTTTTGATGGATTTACATGTTTTGGGATATGGAGAACACGAATTAATAGTTTTTAAAAAATGTCTGTCTGTCTGTCTGTCTGTCTGTCTGTCTGTCTGTCTGTCTGTATCATTTTTTTGTGGACGCTGTATCTCACGAACCAATGAATGAAACTTAACCAAACTTGGTATTTAGTTGCACCCGGACATAAACTGGTGCTGATTAGATTTTGGGATCAATCGCTCAATAGGTGGCGTTGTGATCGCATTTTATGCAAATTTTTAACATGGCAGCATAGGACAAAATTCCGTATAAATGGGCATAAAGAGAGTTATTTTACACTTGTGATTGTAAAATTAATAGGATTTATTGATAATAGTAGTAGTTAGCTAGGAAAAAAATTTTGTGCATGGGGGGGCATCGGTTCCCCCCCTGGGGGGGAAAATCCCCCCCCGGGGAAGTAAATTTTCAAGATGGGTATCTTTCGAAAGGTCTCGTTGATAATAGTAATAGTTAACTTGGAAAAAATTTTTGTGCATGTGGGGGCATCGGTTGCCCCCCCACCGGGGGGGGAAGTTCCCACCCGGGGGGGCAAAATTTCAAGATGGGTATCTTTCGAAAGATCTCGTCAATACCTTTAAAACGAATGGTTGAACGATAAATCTGTGATAATTTAAACCAAAGTTATCGATTTTTTTAACTTTTAACAAAAAAAAACTTAGAAAAATATCGCAATTTTTTTTTTTTTTTTTTTTAACGAAATTTAACCAAACTTGGTATTTAGTTGGTCCCTGACATAAACTGGTGCTGATTATGTTTGGGGATCAATAGCTCAACAGGTGGCGCTGTGATAGCATTTTATCTAAATTTTTAACATGGCAGCATAGGACAAAAATTCGTATAAATGTGCATAATTAGAGTTGTTTTAAACTTGTGATTGTAAAATTAATATGAATTATTGATAATAGTAGTATGTAACTAGGAAAAAAATTTTTTGCATGGGGGGGCATCGCTTCCCCCCCCTAGGGGGGAAATACCCCCCCAGGGGGGGTAAATTTTCACATTGGATATCTTTCGAAAGATCAGGTTGATAATAGTAGTAGTTAACTAGGAAAAAATTTTTGTGCATGTGGGGGCATCGGTTGCCCCCCCACCGGGGGGGGGAAGTTCCCACCCGGGGGGGCAAAATTTCAAGATGGGTGTCTTTCGAAAGATCTCGTCAATACCTTTAAAACGAATGGTTGAACGATAAATCTGTGATAATTTAAACCAAAGTTATCGATTTTTTTTACTTTTAACAAAAAAAAACTTAGAAAAATATCGCAATTTTTTTTTTTTTTTTTTTTTTTTTTTTTTTTTTAACGAAATTTAACCAAACTTGGTATTTAGTTGGTCCTCGACATAAACTGGTGCTGACTATGTTTGGGGATCAATAGCTCAACAGGTGGCGCTGTGATAGCATTTTATCTAAATTTTTAACATGGCAGCATAGGACAAAAATTCGTATAAATGTGCGTAATTAGAGTTGTTTTAAACTTGTGATTGTAAAATTAATATGAATTATTGATAATAGTAGTATGTAGCTATGAAAAAAATTTTATGGATGGGGGGGCATCGCTTCCCCCCCTGGGGGGGAATTACCCCCCCGGGGGGGATAAATTTTCAAGATGGGTATCTTTCGAAAGGTCTCGTCAATACCTTTAAAACGAATGGTTGAACTATAAATCTGTGATAATTTAAAACAAAGTTATCGATTTTTTTCACTTTTAACAAAAAAAAAAAAAAAAAAAAAAATTAGAAAAAAAAAAAAAAAAACGTACTTTTTTTTTTTTTTTTTTTTAATATTGTTACTGATTGAATATGTATAGGTAAATATAGAAGAAAGTCTTGTGGTGGCCACAACATACTAGTTGAATAAGCTGTAACAATCTGGACCGATTAGATGAAAATTGTTATCAAAAAGTTATTACAATATCTAACATCATTACATGTACATTTATCACAATTCAATCAATCGATGCATGTGAGTATGTGTATAGTATGAGCGAAGTGAAATGTAGAGTTCGTATTAAGTAAAAACTTAAACTCGTTTTAATTAAAGGTGAAAAAGTTGAAACTCAATTTATTTTATAACAGGTATATTTTTTTTAATCTACAAAAACTTAATTTATCGTAATGCCATTGGATGTACAATATTTTTGGTTAATCCTTGAGGAGTATACACAAACAAATTCGAAGGTTTTCCAACCCTGGAACACGCATTTGGCCGTGAGAAAAGCACGGATTTTCTAAATCTAAGCCACAAATTGGGACCCCTTTGGTGACTTTAAATATTTTAAGCCATTTTTGCGGTGAATTGAAATGGCTATCTCAATTGTGGAACTAAAGATCTTGGCGAGAAGCGACCGAGCTACTTCGGTGCCAAATTTCAAATTTTGCCAAAGGGATCCGATACTAAAGGTGTTCCATACAAAAAATAAATAAAATATCAGTGACATACACACGCACAAAAGTATGGGGCCCCATTGGTGACTTTAAATATTTTAAGCCGTTTTTGCGATGAATTGAAATGGCTATCTCAATTGTGGAACTAAAGACCTTGGCGAGAAACGTCCGAGCTACCTCGGTGCCAAATTTTCCAAACAATAAATAAATAAATAAAATATCAGTGACATACACACGCACAAAAGTATGGGACCCCTTTGGTGACTTTAAATATTTTAAGCCATTTTTGCGATGAATTGAAATGATTATCTCAATTGTGGAACTAAAGATCTTGGCGAGAAGCGTACGAGCTACTTCGGTGCCAAATTTCAAATTTTGCCAAAGGGATCCGATACTAAAGGTGTTCCATTCAAAAAATAAATAAATAAAATATAATAAATTAGCTACACAAATTAATTTGTAGATTAGGGTGGTTGTTAATCAACGCGCGTGTAAATTTGATAAAAAAATTATATAAAATACTCACTCCAATTTGCAAAATGTATAGTTTTTTATGCTCACTTCAAAACTCTTCAAACACTAATTACATCTTCATGTAATATTTCAATTAGGACACAATTTTTTGTATAACAAGAATACGCTGTAAAAAAATAACTATTACCAGCTGCAATCTGTGATTTATTTTATCCAATCACAGAGAATTTCTTGCAAGAAATTCTCGGTGATTGGATAAAATAAATCACAGATTGCAGCTGGTAATAGTTATTTTTTTACAGTGTAACACGAAGTTACAAAATATTTTCCTGAATTTGATCGCAGCACCAACTGTCGGGACAAACTGGAATTACAATAGAATATACGCAAGCGAAGTGTGACGTCACTGACCGTCAGTGGATGCAAGAAAAAGATTTCCTATGTTAATCTCCCATTGGATTTTTTATAAAAAATTATTAAAAATCGAGGAAAATTATTTCTCGATTTTAATCCCCGTATTTGGGTATAGATATGTATTATCCAGTATTATCGTATGCATGTGTTAGATTGAGTTATTTTGCTCTCAAATTGACAAAATTTTAATTTTAAATTTCAAAACTCTGTCTTCCTTGGCGTTTTTTGTATTTGGCGATCAAAAACGTAATACGAAAATATACATGCCAGATGTATATTTTAGTAATATGTACTGTAGGAAATTGTTTCATATTATTCATTACTCTCTTAATATAAGTTGTTGAAATAACCATTATTTTTGAAAGAAATTAAATATGTTCGCCAGATGATATGGCGATATTTTTTTCCGCCAAGGATGACAGAGTTTTGAGATTAAAAATTCAAATTTTATCAATTTTACAGCAAAAACAACTCAATCTAACGCATGCACATGATAACTAATACATATCTATACCCAAATATGGGGATTAAAATCGGGAAATAATTTTCCTCGATTTTTAGTAATTTTTTACAAAAAATTAATGGGCGATTAACATAGGAAATATTTTTCTTGCATCCACGGACGGCCAGTGACGTCACCACTTCGCTTGCGTACTATTGAATATTCGATACTACGATCGTAGCGCAGTCTGTCGGATTCAATGTGAAACATTCCAAAATCAACAACAATTTATAAGTGATAAATTAATTAAATAAACAATTTAAATTGGACTGAATTGTAAATCTAAACCATTCTCGAATCCACCTGAAGACACACAAAAAATTTCATTAAACTCGGTCCAGCCGTTTAGGAGGAGTTCAGTGACATACACACGCACAAAAGAAATATATATATAAAGATAAATACAAAGGCACAGCTTTAGTATAGACCTCCCCCCCCCCCTTGTCGACTTTAAATATTTTTGGCCATTTTTGCGATGAATTAACATGGCTATCTCAATTGCGTAACTGACGATCTTGGTGAGAAACGTCTGTACTACTTCGGTGCCAAATTTCAAATTTTTCCAAACTAAAGCTGTTCCATACAAAAAAAAAAGAAAAACTGCTTTATGATATATACAAAATAAAAATAAAAAATTCTAATAAATTCGAAATTATTACTATTTACAATTAAGGTGAAAACATAAAAGAACCTTTATCAGTTACATATAAAGTATCAATTAAAACGAAAAATTTTGTTTTACTGTAGAAAAGAAAAGTACTACTAAATTAAATAAAAATTTTAAGCTAATACCAAGTATCTCTATGAAAACATTTATTTACACGCGAATATTTTCATAGTATATTAATTTTTTTTTTTCTAATTTTTATTATTTATCACGCGAAATTAAAAATATTTTATTTCCGGAAAAAAATAAATAAACGTGAATTTTAGCATCAAATATATTTTTCTTTTTAATCATTTTAAAGTTAAAATGGAGTTTTTATTTAATATCTTTTGATAGAATTATCCGATTGAACTGAATTGTAAATCCAAACCATTCTCGAATCCACCTGAAGACACACAAAAAATTTCATTAAACTCGGCCCAGCCGTTTAGGAGGAGTTCAGTGACATACACACGCACAAAAGAAATATATATATAAAGATATATATGTGTGTGTATGTGTGTGTGTGTGTATAGCTACGTTATACACTGTTAAAAATTTGGTGTTATTTTGAACCAAAACCTGGTACTGAAGCAGCTGAAACCACCGATGGTTTAACATTTTACCATGATCTGGTAATTTTATGTTGAACTAAATATCGGTATTATGTTTTAAATAAATAAATAAGCATTCGACTGAGGCGAGGATCGAACTGAAGACCTTCATGTCTCAAGTTTAACACTATGACACCGCGCCACGCTTTCTCGCACGTTAATTCTGTTTCGTTGATTTTTATAAAAGGGGTTAAATTATCAAGGGTTTTATCTTGACTTATGGGTGAGTTGTTCCACAAAATTTGCACTTTACCCTATGTTTTCGACTACGCTCTTTAATTTAAGCTTGGTTTGGTTTCAAAAAGAATTTTACTTATTTATATTTACTGGACTGTATAATATATTTTTCTCTCTTTTTAAAAGGAAAAAAATACTTCAATAAACTTTCTTATAGTAACATCCGGTTAGTGATCAACTGAATAAAGAACTCTCTCATTTTTTTTTCTTCTTGTAATGAATATTGTTTTTAAATGACATGCGATCTCACTTCACAGATTTTATTTTCACTACTAGTATTATTATCATTTTTTTTTTTTTTTTTTTTTTTTACTTTCTTCTATATTCAATGGAAGAAAGTATTGGATTCGTAAAAATTTTCGAATTCCGGTTTTCTACGGATTTACACGTTTTGAGAGGTCTAGAACATGATTTTACCATTTTTAGAAAATGTCTGTCTGTCCGTCTGTCTATGTGTGTGTGTGTGACAAATATTTTGTGGCAACTGTATCTCCGGAACCATTTCTCAGAATTGTATATAAATTCATATGTAGATGCACCTTGACCTAAATTAGTGCCTATCAACTTTTGGTGTCAACCGCTCAACAGGTGGCGCTGCCATACAGCGATTTCCGCAATTTAAGTGTAGGCTATATCCCAGGTTCTATTGCGTATAATAAAACAAAATTTGGTATGTAATAAGATCATCATGAGACATAACGCTGATTCAATTTGAATGCTTATCGGCCAACAGGGGCGCTGCTATACAGCTATTTCCGCAATTTAAGGGAAGGCTATATCTCAGGAACTACTGCACAGAATCGCATATAAATTTATATGTAGATGCACCTTGACATAAATTAGTACCTATCAACTTTTGGTGTGAATCGCTCAACAGGTGGCGCTGCTACACAGTGATTTCTACAGTTTAAAGAAAGGCTATATCTCAGGTTTTATTAAGTATAATCAAACAAAATTTAATATTTGAGAAGACCAGTATGAAACATTGTACTGATTCAAGTTAGATGCTTACAGGCCAATAGATGGCGCTGCTATACTAAATTTCCTCGATAACGGGAAGACTATATCGCAACTTCTATAGCATATAACTGTATGAAACTTAAAATGTGAGATAACCATTATAAAAACTTTTAAGGTGTTATTTATAGACAATAAAACTGTCTTTCTTTGGATATTTAGTGTTAATTTTCTCTAAGATAAAAATCATTTGCATTCATCATGTTAGATAATTTTAATAAATAATAGTTTTAATAAATTATTTGCCCTTAGTGAATTTGTATAGAAAATATACTAGAAAGTCTTGTGGTGGCCACAACATACTAGTTTTTTTTTTTTTTTTTACACATAATTATATCCCTTTTTCAATGAGATTTTTACTGGGTATGTCCTATTTACCTTTAGTACAATGTCATTATCTATTATTATTATAAATATAATTTTTCATATAAATTTAAATTAATCCTTTTTAATCATTATTCATGATTTTGATACATCATTATACCATTCTAATATTTTTACTTTCTTCTATATGTAATATAGAGAAAGTATTGGATTCGCGAAAATTTTCGAAGTCCATTTTTTGATGGATTTACATGTTTTGGGATATGGAGAACACGAATTAATAGTTTTTAAAAAATGTCTGTCTGTCTGTCTGTCTGTCTGTCTGTCTGTCTGTCTGTATCATTTTTTTGTGGACGCTGTATCTCACGAACCAATGAATGAAACTTAACCAAACTTGGTATTTAGTTGCACCCTGACATAAACTGGTGCTGATTAGATTTTGGGATCAATCGCTCAATAGGTGGCGTTGTGATCGCATTTTATGCAAATTTTTAACATGGCAGCATAGGACAAAATTCCGTATAAATGGGCATAAAGAGAGTTATTTTACACTTGTGATTGTAAAATTAATAGGATTTATTGATAATAGTAGTAGTTAGCTAGGAAAAAAATTTTGTGCATGGGGGGGCATCGGTTCCCCCCCTGGGGGGGAAAATCCCCCCCCGGGGAAGTAAATTTTCAAGATGGGTATCTTTCGAAAGGTCTCGTTGATAATAGTAGTAGTTAACTTGGAAAAAATTTTTGTGCATGTGGGGGCATCGGTTGCCCCCCCCACCGGGGGGGAAGTTCCCACCCGGGGGGGCAAAATTTCAAGATGGGTATCTTTCGAAAGATCTCGTCAATACCTTTAAAACGAATGGTTGAACGATAAATCTGTGATAATTTAAACCAAAGTTATCGATTTTTTTTACTTTTAACAAAAAAAAACTTAGAAAAATATCGCAATTTTTTTTTTTTTTTTTTTTAACGAAATTTAACCAAACTTGGTATTTAGTTGGTCCCCGACATAAACTGGTGCTGATTATGTTTGGGGATCAATAGCTCAACAGGTGGCGCTGTGATAGCATTTTATCTAAATTTTTAACATGGCAGCATAGGACAAAAATTCGTATAAATGTGCATAATTAGAGTTGTTTTAAACTTGTGATTGTAAAATTAATATGAATTATTGATAATAGTAGTATGTAACTAGGAAAAAAATTTTCTGCATGGGGGGGCATCGCTTCCCCCCCCTAGGGGAAAAATACCCCCCCAGGGGGGGTAAATTTTCACATTGGGTATCTTTCGAAAGATCAGGTTGATAATAGTAGTAGTTAACTAGGAAAAAATTTTTGTGCATGTGGGGGCATCGGTTGCCCCCCCACCGGGGGGGGAAGTTCCCACCCGGGGGGGCAAAATTTCAAGATGGGTATCTTTCGAAAGATCTCGTCAATACCTTTAAAACGAATGGTTGAACGATAAATCTGTGGTAATTTAAACCAAAGTTATCGATTTTTTTTAGTTTTAACAAAACTAAACTTAGAAAAAAAATCGCATTTTTTTTTTTTTTTTTTTTTTTTTTTTTAAACGAAATTTAACCAAACTTGGTATTTAGTTGGTCCCCGACATAAACTGGAGCTGATTATGTTTGGGGATCAATAGCTCAACAGGTGGCGCTGTGATAGCATTTTATCTAAATTTTTAACATGGCAGCATAGGACAAAAATTCGTATAAATGTGCATAATTAGAGTTGTTTTAAACTTGTGATTGTAAAATTAATATGAATTATTGATAATAGTAGTATGTAACTAGGAAAAAAAATTTCTGCATGGGGAGGCATCGCTTCCCCCCCTGGGGGGGAAGTACCCCCCCGGGGGGGATAAATTTTCAAGATGGGTATCTTTCGAAAGGTCTCGTCAATACCTTTAAAACGAATGGTTGAACTATAAATCTGTGATAATTTAAAACAAAGTTATCTATTTTTTTCACTTTTAACAAAAAAAAAAAAAAAAAAAAAAAAACTTAGAAAAAAAAAAATCGTACTTTTTTTTTTTTTTTTTAATATTGTTACTGATTGAATATGTATAGGTAAATATAGAAGAAAGTCTTGTGGTGGCCACAACATACTAGTTTACTTTCTTCTATATGTAATATAGAGAAAGTATTGGATTCGCGAAAATTTTCGACCTCCGTTTTTTGACGGATCTACACGTTTTGGGATGTCCTGAACACGAATTGATAGTTTTTAGAAAATGTCTGTCTGTCTGTCTGTCTGTGTGTCTGTCTGTCTGTCTGTCTGTCTGTCTGTGTGTCTGTATCATTTTTTTGTGGACGCTGTATCTCACGAACATATGAATGAAATTTAACCAAACTTGGTATTTAGTTGCACCCTGACATGAACTGGTGCCCATTAGATTTGGGGATCAATAGCTCAACAGGTGGCGCTGTAATCGCATTTTATGCAAATTTTTAACATGGCAGCATAGGACAAAATTCCGTATAAATGGGCATAATGAGAGTTATTTTAAACTTGTGATTGTAAAATTAATTTGAATTATTGATGATAGTAGTAGTTAACTAGGAAAAAAAATTGTGCATGGGGGGGCATCGGTTCCCCCCCTGGGGGGGAAGTACCCCCCCGGGGGGGTTAAATTTTGAAGATGGGTATCATTCGAAAGATCTCGTCAATACCTTTAAAACGAATGGTTGAACCATAAATCTGTGATAATTTAAAACAAAGTTATCGATTTTTTTTACTTTTAACAAAAAAAAAAAAAAAACTTAGAAAAAAAAATTCGATTTTTTTTTTTTTTTTTTTTTTTAATTATTGTTAGTGATTGAATATGTATTAATTTTCACAAAAAAAAAAAAAAAAAAAGAAAAGAAAAAGAAAAAGAAAAAAAAAAATCTTTTTTTTTTTTTTTTTTTTTTTTAATATTGTTACTGATTGAATATGTATAGGAAAATATAGAAGAAAGTCTTGTGGTGGCCACAACATACTAGTTTCTACATAATCCGAAGATATTGGCCGTGACGTGTTAACTTACGGATAATATTTTGCTTTTTCATTGGCGTTTTCAATGTATTTCACAAATAATAATTACTTTAAAAGTCATTTTGGTTTTAAGAAACTGATAGCTGCATACTTTCTTAAATTATTAGTATGTAAACAGAAATGTACTTAGATGAATTTTAATTCCATCCATTAAATATATTATCATTAGATTTTTTTTTTCTCATTAGCATCTATAAATTTAATTAATTAATATGTTAATTTTTTCTTTTATATCAGAACAATGGTATGGTCTGCAACTACTAAACTATACTAACTCTACAAATCAGGCGCCTAAAAGTCATCTATGTAAATTACATTTTTAATTTATTCTTATGTTAACGAATGCAAACTAGTATATTGTGGAGACCGGAAAACATTCCTCAATATTATTCTAATAAATTTATTGGTCAGAAAACTAAGTGAAACCTTTAAAAGCTTTGCATAACATTGCCACCTATCGGCCAATATGTATCCAAATTAAGTCAGTTAGTTTTTCATAAAAGTCATCGTATATAAATGTATGAAATTTGGAGGCAATTATGCACAATAGATGCAGAAATACACTCATAAGTGCGGAAAATTGCAAAATAGCAGTACTTCCTTTCGGCTGATATAAAACCAAAGTGAGTAGCATATTTTTTTTTCATAAATATAATACATGGTTCAAAAACTATAACACATGCTGAGATACAGTCATCTTTAAAATCGAAGTTCTTAAATAATAGCAAACCCACCTGATAGTCAATAAATACCCAAACTGAAGCGCCCGTGAAAGACCTTTCTGTAGGCAGTAGGAATATGGACCTGATACAGTGCGGGCGGAAAAAAAGAGCTGCTGTAGACAGCGGGTACCGAAAACGAGGTTTAGAGCGGTTTTAATGTAGGCAATTTTTCTTTTTTTTTAAATATATAATGTGATATAAAAAATAAATAGTGATTCAATTTCATTGGAAATTCATTTAAATATAGTGACCAGCCTGCTAGTAAATAATATTATTAAAAAAAAAAAAAAATATTTTAAAGGATTTAATTAAAAAAAAAAAAAGAAAAATAAAAAGTTATTATACCATAAAAATTATACATAAACATAACTGTTATAAATACGTTTTTAAATTTAAATTTTAATATACTTATTTTTTTTTTACTGCATTACCATTTGATTTTCAATAAATACATTAAATTCAAAAAAGAAAAAGAAATTCGCCTTCAAATGAATGAATTAAATAAATAAAAAATAAATAGTGTAATAGCCATTGCTAAGATACGCAGTGAATTAATGAAAGAATATGAAAGAATAAATTTTATGAAAATGAAACATAGAAACCAATATTTAAAATTGAAAAAAATTAATTTAAGAAATTCAAATTAAAAAAAATCTCGATGATACTTATAGGATCACAGGTATCCATCTGCCAAGTTTTGTAGCTCTGCGATCAGTAGTGTTATGAGCACCAGAGCGCAGACAAACACACATACAAATACACAGACAGATAATTCTCTTTATTTACATATAGATTAACAAAATAAATAAATAAATAAATAAATAGTAGTATATAGTAGAAAAGATTAAACTCATTAAAATTTAACTTTAATTAAAATTTATTTGTTTTTATGTATTCCTTTTAAAAGAAAATCCAGCTTTTGTTTTATTTATTACTAGCAGGCTACGCCCGCTTCGCTGGTCACTATTTTTAAATGAATCCCAGTAATTAATGAGCTCTCAAATTTGCATTAATTTTTACCATGTGAGAAAAAAAGAGAGAAAAAAATTCTGATCGGGAAAAATGTCGCGCCTGTTCCCCACTGCCTTCCACAGCGTAGACCCGTGCGCGATGCGCGCGAACGAATGTATATATATAAGCGCTGCGCGCGTGTATTCCTTCACCACCCTTATGATTTCTCAAAATTCTTTATTATTATTCATAAACTTTTATTCTTAAGAAAAGGAATTAAAAAAAAAAAGTATTTTCTGATCGGGTGTAAAAACTCACACCGGGTCTCCTCTGCGTTCGGCTGCGCAGTCCCAAGCGCGCTGCGCGCTCACGTGTGAGGATATACGTGCTTTGTGCACGCATATTCCTTCTGAACTCAAACTTTTATTATTAAGAAAAAAAAAAAAAAAAAAAAAACATTTATCATCGGGTAAAAACTCGCACCGGGTCCCAAACCCATGCGCGCACGTGTGAAGGTATATGTGCGGTGCGCGCACATATTCTTTCACAAATCAAACTTTTATTCTTAAGGGAAAAAAATTAAAAAATCATTTCTCATCGGGTAAAAAGTCGGACCGGGTCCCCACTGACTTCGGCAGCGCAGTCCCGTGCGCGCTGCCCTTTTCCATCTATACCCTTCCAGTCCCTCCTAATTAACCTCAATTAGCTGAGACGCAAAAGAAAACTTAATCAGGACACCTTAAAATGTGTAAATCAGGTCAAATCTCGAATTCCACTTTCGATAATATAAAAGTACTTTAAAATATCTTTCGAAAGATGTATTAAAAATAATTTAATCATAATTAGAATTTGAAATATGGAAATTTTAATATATTACAGCGCCATCTGGCGGTAGAAATTTCTGTAATTTAATGTTCGATTCCAAATCAACAAAGCTTTCAAATGATGTATCGCTTATGAAATTATTTTAATTAGTAGCTGAGATACAAAAGAAAACCTAATCAGGACACCTCAAAAGTGTATATCGGGTGAAATCTCGAATTCCACTTTCGATAATATAAAGTACTATAAAATATTTTTCGAAAGATGTACTAAAAATAATTTAATCATAATTAGAATTTGAAATATTGAAATTTTAAAATATTACAGCGCCATCTGTCGGTAGAAATTTCTGTAATCTAATGTTCGATTCCAAATCAACAAAGCTTTCAAATGATGTATTACTTATGAAATTATTTTAATTAGTAGCTGAGATACAAAAGAAAACCTAATCAGGACACCTCAAATAATTTAATCATAATTAGAATTTGAAATATTGAAACTTTAAAATATTACAGCACCATCTGGCGGTTGAAATTACCTACGGTAGTCCGTTAATGGAAGTAAAAAGAAAAAAAAATATTTTTTAGCCCCCAAAACCTATATATACCACGATAGTCTCGTAATGGAAGTAAAAAGAAAAAGTATTTTTTTAGTACCTTCAAAGTATTTCGTTGCTATGGAAACTCCTATCGTCTTTTGAAAGATAGATTACGTGGTAGAATAAAATTTAATTTGCAATTTAAATGTAACTTCTTTGTTTATTAACAAAAATTAATGAAATTTGAACTGCAGGTTGGTTTTGTGCTGCATAGGTTGTATATTATGTGTTGTGTGCGAAAAAGAAAATTTGAAGAATTTTGAAATTTGCAATTTTTAACCCAGTTCAAGATCATGTGACATTAATGATTTCCAGATGTTTTGTTTCCGTTCCAGACAGCGGAAAAAATCGTCTGCTGATAGAATGCCTCTTTTTAAACAATTAGCTGTGGATTTTTGCTCATTTTTCGATCGACATGGGTCGACGTTTTAATTAATATCTCCGAAACTAATTAAAATTTTTAAATTCTGTTTTCAGAAGCCTCTCGGGAAGGCTCCTGAGCATCCGTACGTCAATTTTTGTACTTCTGCGTTCAATAGGGGCTGAACGTATAGAAGAACAGACAGACAGACAGACCTTTCCTTTTATTATTATAGACAGATACTAGCCGGAATCAAATCGTAATATAGTTTAAAGAGCGGGGGCTATAAAAATACATAGCTCAAAAATTAAAATCTCCTATATTATTAAAATCTGTACGCGTGTGTGTGTGTGTGTGTGTGTGTGTGTGTGTGTCTGTCTGTGAGAAACGGCTTGACGCAGCTAAGGCTCCGCCGCTAAAGGTCGCACGGACTTCGAACAGGTACCGATGGACAGAGAATTTATCGCAGATCTGGGTTATCTAATTTTCTAAACGATGCGACCCTAATTAGAGGAAATATTAATTAAAATGTCGACCATTGTCTAACGAAAAAAGGATTCGAAATCGGAGGCGACCGCCATTTTCTACCACCACCGTTTACCTTGAAAGAAAAAGGAAAGAGGGAAAATTTCGTGGGTTTTTGAAAAGCGATCGCTTCCGATCTGTTGGAAATATCGAAAATACACCTGTACGACGAGAAAGAGCATTTATTACCGATTCTTACGGTACAATTTTTTTTAAAAAATACGGATTTTTTATATTTTTAAAAAAAGTTTTAAAAAGGGTCGAAAATTTCGTTTTTTCGCGATCTTCTTTTTTGAAACGCCCTGTACGACAGGGTAACAATTCCATTTCTTAACAACTGGTATATAAAGAAAGGCCATTTAATCCTCTTTCGAACCATATAAAAATTTTTACAAAATACGGATTACCGATCCATATTTTTAGATTTTACGAAACATCGATTTTTTCGCAAAACATTTTATAACTCAAAAGCGTTTAGAGATAAATCATTTCTTTTTTTTTTTGTATATACATCTCGCTTTCATAATTTAACTCCCAAAAGATTGAGAGAAAATTTCAAAAACTGAATGAGTTATAAATTTTTTAATTTTCAGTACCGCAGCAGTCTTCGGTGAAATTCTGAGTCTCTAAACCATTGCAAATGCTTTACTTCATTCGGAAATGAAAACCGTAATCAAATAATGTAGATCACCATGGCAACCTGTTCAAAGAGGTTCATTTCTCCACGGAAGCTAAGAAAAAAAAAACAGCGAGGTCACATGTATTGGTTCTGCGATTAAAAATTGCAATATTCTAATGCGCGTATTTCAATTTCTAATTACAATTAATTTATTTTTTATACATCATTGGAAAGATATTTTAGAGTTCTTTTTTTTACTTAAAGTTTTCAACAGATTTACACGTTTTGAGGTGTCCTGAACTAATTTTCTTCTGTATCTCAGCTACTAATTAAAATAATTTCATAAGTAATACATCATTAGAAAGCTTTTTTGAATTGGAATCGAACAGTTGAATACAGAAATTTGTACCGCCAGATGGCGCTGTAATATTTTCGAATTTAAATATTTCAATTTCTAATTATGATTAAATTATTTTTAATGCATCATTCGAAAGATATTTTAAAGTTCTTTTAAATTATCGAAAATTTTCACCAGATTTATACGTTTTGAGGTCTCCTGAATCATATTTATTTTATGGCGCTGTAATATTTTCAAATTTCAATAGTTCTTTTATATTATCGAAAGTTTTCTCCAGATTTACACGTTTTGAGGTGTCCTGAATTAGTTTTCTTTGTATCTCAGCTACTAATTAAAATAATTTCATAAGTAATACATCATTAGAAAGCGTTTTTGAATTGGAATGGAACAGTGGAATACAGAAATTTCTACCGACAGATGGCGCTGTAATATTCTCAAATTTCAATATTTCAATTTCTAATTATGATTAAATTATTTTTAATACATCATTCGAAAGATATTTTAAAGTTCTTTTAAATTATCGAAAGTTTTCACCAGATTCACACGTTTTGAGGTCTCCTGAATTAGTTTTCTTTTGTATCTCAGCTACTAATTAAAATAATTTCATAAGTAAGACATCATTAGAAAGCTTTTTTGAATTGAAATCAAACAGTTGAATACAGATATTTGTACCGCCAGATGGCGCTGTAATGTTTTCAAATTTCAATATTTCAATTTCTAATTCAATTATTTTTAATACATCATTCGAAAGATATTTTAAAGTTCTTTTAAATTATCGAAAGTTTTCACCAGATTTACACGTTTTGAGGTGTCCTGATTACGTTTTCTTTTGCATCTCAGCCAAATGAGTTAGATCGTTTAAAATTGGTATACGTAGGTTAATTAAGAGGGCCTCAAAGGGTGGAGAAGAAATAGGCGTGCACCGCGCGCATATCCATTAACTTGTGCGCGCACGCGTATGCGCTGCCGAAGGCAGTGGGGACCCGGTGCGAGTTTTTCCCGATCAGAAATGATTTTTTTAGGGGTCACGAAGGCTCAGGGAAGGAATACGCGCGCGCAGCGTGTGTCCCTTCAGTTGTGCGCGCGCAGCGCACACGGGACTGCGCTGCCGAAGGCAGTGGGGACCCGGTGCGAGTTTTTACCCGATCAGAAATGATTTTTTTTTAGGGGATACGAAGGATCAGGGGAGGAATACGCGCGCGCAGCGCGCACGGGACTGCGCTGCCGAAGGCAGTGGGGACCCGGTGCGAGTTTTTACCCGATCAGAAATGATTTTTTTTAGGGGGCACGTAGGGTCAGGTAAGGAATACGCGCGCGCAGCGCGTGGGGACCCGGCCCGACTTTTTACCCAATCCGAAATGATTTTTTTTTTTTAATTTCTTTTCTTTACACTAAAAGTTTCTGTTAGTGATTCATTATTTTTAGTGATTCATTTGAAAATACTGACCCGCTAGCGGGCGAAGCCAGCTAGTCTCTTATATTATTAAAATCTGTACGCGTGTGTGTGTGTCTGTGCGTCTGTGTGTCTGTGAGAAACGGCTTGACGCAGCTAAGGCTCCGCCGCTAAAGGTCGCACGGACTTCGAACAGGTACCGTCGGACAGAGAATTTATCGCAGATCTGGGTTATCTAATTTGCTAAACGATGCGACCCTAATTAGCGGAGATATTAATTAAAATGTCGACCATTGTCTAACGAAAAAACGATTCGAAATCGCGGGCGACCGCCATTTTGTTACAGAAGAGCCTACCTCGAAAGAAAAAGCAATGAGGGAAATTTTCGTGGGTTTTTGAAAAGCGATCGCTTCCGATCTGTTGGAAATATCGAAAATACACCTGTACGAGGAGAAAGAGCATTTATTACCGATTCTTACCGTACAATTTTTTTTTAAAAATACGGAATTTTTATATTTTTAAAAAAAGTTTTAAAAAGGGTCGAAAATTTCGTTTTTTCGCGGTCGTCTTTTTTGAAACGCCCTGTACGACAGGGTAACAATTCCATTTCTTAACAACTGGTATATAAAGAAAGGCCATTTAATCCTCTTTCAAACCATATAAACATTTTTACAAAATACGGATTACCGATCCATATTTTTAGATTTTACGAAACATCGATTTTTTCGCAAAATATTTTATAACTCAAAAGCGTTTAGAGATAAATCATTTCCTTTTTTTTTTTTTGTATATACATCTCGCTTTCATAATTTAACTCCCAAAAGATTGAGAGAAAATTTCAAAAACTGAATGAGTTATAATTTTTTTAATTTTCAGTATCGCGGCAGTCTTCGATGAAAAAACCATTGCAAATGCTTTACTTCATTCGGAAATGAAAACCGTAATCAAATAATGTAGATTACCATAGCAACCTGTTCAAAGAGGTTCATTTCTCCACGGAAGCTAAGAAAAAAAAAAAAAAAAAAAAACAGCGAGGTCACATGTATTGGTTCTGCGATTAAAAATTGCAATATTCTAATGCGCGTATTTCAATTTCTAATTACGATTAATTTATTTTTTCTCCATCATTGGAAAGATATTTTAAAGTTCTTTTTTTTACTTAAAGTTTTCAACAGATTTACACGTTTTGAGGAGTCCTGAATTAATTTTCTTCTGTATCTCGGCTACTAATTAAAATAATTTCATAAGTAATACATCATTAGAAAGCTTTTTTGAATTGGAATCGAACAGTGGAATACAGAAATTTGTACCGCCAGATGGCGCTGTAATATTTTCAAATTTAAATATTTCAATTTCTAATTATGATTAAATTATTTTTAATGCATCATTCGAAAGATATTTTAAAGTTCTTTTAAATTATCGAAAATTTTCACCAGATTTATACGTTTTGAGGTCTCCTGAATCATTTTTCTTTTATGGCGCTGTAATATTTTCAAATTTCAATATTTCAATTTCTAATTATGATTTAATTATTTTTAATACATCATTCGAAAGATATTTTAAAGTTCTTTTAAATTATCGAAAGTTTTCACCAGATTTACACGTTTTGAGGTGTCCTGAATTAGTTTTCTTTTGCATCTCAGCTATAATTAAAATAATTTCATAAGTAAGACATCATTAGAAAGCTTTTTTGAATTGGAATCAAGCAGTGGAACACAGAAATTTGTACCGCCAGATGGCGCTGTAATATTTTCAAATTTCAATATTTCAATTTCTAATTATGATTCAATTATTTTTAATACATCATTCGAAAGATATTTTAAAGTTCTTTTAAATTATCGAAAGTTTTCACCAGATTTACACGTTTCGAGGTGTCCTGATTACGTTTACTTTTGCATCTCAGCCAAATGAGTTAGATCGTTCAAAATTGGTATACGTAGGTTAATTAAGAGGGCCTGAAAGGGTGGAGAAGAAATAGGCGTGAACCGCGCGCGTACCCCTAACTTGTGCGCGCGCAGCGCGCACGCGACTGCGCTGCCGAAGGCAGTGGGGACCCGGTGCGAATTTTTTCCCGATCAGAAATGATTTTTTTTTAGGGGGCACGAAGGCTCAGGGAAGGAATACGCGCGCGCAGCGCGTGTATCCCCGAAGTTGTGCGCGCGCAGCGCGCACGGGACTTCGCTGCCGAAGGCAGTGGGGACCCGGTGCGAGTTTTTACCCGATCAGAAATGATTTTTTTTTTAGGGGGCACGAAGGGTCAGGGAAGGAATACGCGCGCGCAGCGCGTGTATCCCTTAAGTTGTGCGCGCGCAGCGCGCACGGTACTGCGCTGCCGAAGGCAGTGGGGACCCGGTGCGCATTTTTACCCTATCAGAAATGATTTTTTTTAGGGGGCACGTAGGGTCAGGGAAGGAATACGCGCGCAGCGCGTGGGGACCCGGGCCGACTTTTTACCCAATCAGAAATGATTTTTTTTTTTTTTTTTCTTTTCTTAACACTAAAAGTTTCTGTTAGTGATTCATTATTTCTAGTGATTCATTTGAAAATACTGACCCGCTAGCGGGCGAAGCCAGCTAGTATTTAATAAATGCTGAGATAATAGCAGATCCACCTGTCGTCGATAAATACCCAAACTGAAATGCCCGGGAAAGACCTTTCTGCAGGCACGGAACCTGGTCCCGATGCAGTGTGGGCGGAAAAAGAGCTGCCGTAGGTATCGGGTACCTGCAACAAAGTTTAGGCAGATTTCAGTGTTGTTATTTTTTACTTCCATTACCCTACTACCGTAGGTAATGGAAGCCAAAAATTCGATATCGAGTTTTCACCTGATTTACACGTTTTAAGACCTCCTGAGTCCAAAACAGTAGTTTGTGGCAGTTGGTCAGTATGTGTGTATATGTGTATGCGTGTGTGTATGTATGTGCGGAATTTTCTGGCTATCATATCTTTGAAACTAATAAAGAAAAAACTACGAAACTTCAGAATTGATACAGGTCTGGTGTACAGATGGATTTTCCAAATTTTGGTGAAAATTGATTCTGTAAATTCTAATTGAGCACCTTGCCTTTTTGATGACTACATGACCTCTTATTTTAAAGTTAGAAAATAATACTTAATATTTTAAATAATAAGCATTATTCTTGGAAATTATTTATTTGTAAAAGCGAGCTTCAATGGGATGTCTCAGATTTTAAAATTACCTTTTCTTGTATGTTCCAGCCAGAGTTGCAAACCGTACTATAATACTTCCCAAAATTTCTAATTTTTAAATCGAGTTTAACTCCAGTATTTTTTAATAGAAATATTTAAATTTAATTTTGTTTGTTAACGCTTGTTCCTACCACCTCTGCTTGTATAAATTCTGTTAACATATTAGGCACTATTTTTTCCATTTTTGGAACATTACAGTGTAACCACGTTTCTCGGGACTAGCTTTGAGAACGATTCGAAAGGTTTGCAGGGGTGCCAAATTGACCGACAGGTTGAGACTTCGTAAACATCCAGTCATTCGGCGTTCTTATCATTATTATCTGTCAAATACAAGGGATATCACTCATATTTTAACACTGGACTCGTGGAGTCTGCACTTGCGCAGAATCTCCGATGATCGCAAGAAATATGCTTAAAGAATATCTTCTGTTTTATTTTGTAAAACAATTGTTTAGTTTTTTTTTTTTTTTTTTTTTTTTTGTTAATTTTAATTGAATCTTGTATATATGCGGCGCATTCCATGTTTATTTTAAGATCATGTCTATGAATTTTTATTTTTTGTAGAATTCTCAAAAATGCGGAATTTGCTATTTTGGCTTCATTTACTTCATACATCTATATTTTTAAATAATACAGTAGTACAAATTACTTTCGTCGTAAAAACTATTTAAAACTGTCTACTGGATATAAAATAACTAACAAAAAATGAAATTTTCAATGATCTTTTCCTCGCAAGTAAAGTAAAAAGAATTTGTTCTCAATGTAGGAACAACGCCGCGCCGCCTTCCTTAATTTTTTAAAGTAATCTGACATTGTGAAATGTCTCCCCCCCCCCCCCCCAATTTTTTTAAGTGTGCCCTCTAGTTGTGTACAAACTGCATAAAATCAAGACTGGCAAACATGAGTAATCAAACTGACTTGTCAGAAAGTTCAAATATATTGCTTAGCAAAGAAAAAAAAAACTCTATATTAGAGAAAAAATATCGGAATGACAAAAAAAAAAAAAAAAAAAAAAAAAAAAAACTCTACGAGATATATACTTTTTTTTTTTTTTTTAGATTCAATTTATTTATTTATTTTCTTAAAAAAAAAAAATGCAATTTTTTAAAGTTTAAGAAATCTAGAAATAAGTATAACAAAAAATATGCTTGGCTAGAAATGAAAAAAGTTTGTTAGATTTTCTACCAATTATTATTAATGTAACTAAATGATTGATATGCATAATAAGATGCAAAAAGTTTTCAGCATAACATATAAAAAACAGTTTTACAAAAAGAAAGGTCTTCTTGTAAACATTGTATCGCAGCATTAAATAAATAAATATGAAACTTTTGTTTGAGAAAGTCTGCGTTCCTAAGGATGTTTAATGAATTAAATGATGTGCTAATTTGTATTAAAATATTTCAAATTGGGCGTTAGTCTGTGATTAAATTTTTGATTTATGAATTTTCTAAATTGATGAAAAAGACTTGGATGATGCTTAGAGTGATTCTTTTTCTTCTGATTGCATAGAAAAATAACGGGAAAAACGTTTCAACATGGGTCATGTACCTGCAGATGTTTCTTGTCAAGGTCAACAACTGAAGACATTCACATCAGAAAACACTACTTTATATAGAGGAAAATGTTAAATACCGAAAGATTATAAGTCAAGGAGATAGCAACAACATTAAATTTATCAGAAATAATTGTTTTAATAATTTATATGAACATCTGCAAGTGAACATTAACATTATTTGGTAAGATAGTTTACTTTAAAGAATTCTTGTAGATTTACAGTGCAAAACCAGATTTTTTTTTTTTTTTCTTTCATTCCTTATAAGTTGTAACCGATGAAACTGAAGATTGATCAATGGGTGTCTGTTACAATCTTTTACCGAAGTCAGAAAGGCCCTCACGTAGGGCATTCCACCTATAGCCCTAGGATCCTAGTGTAGTCAATCGGCCTTATCAAACACATAACCGTTTATCGAGGAAGAAAACAATGGATGGAGAAAACAAAAGGAAGCACAACTAAGGAAAGCAACAAAGCAGTAATCAACGGAAGAAGTAACGGTCACTTCAGTTTGGGAAAGTGAAAGAATCTTCCTGGCAGACTTGAGTGAGAAGGAATTCAGAAGAAGAACACTACAATTGCATAAACTGCGTAATGAAAATGAATATATATATATATATATATATATACATATTATATATAAATCTTAACTGTGATTCCATCTTCTCTATAATAATGCTGCAGATTAATTAACTATTTTTTGCTAAAGAAGCAATAAAATAAGTCTAAAGAATTTGCCTTCACTAAGTGCAAATTTAGCTACAAGCGATAATTATCTGTTCCCCACACTGAAGTGTAACATTCGCAGAAACAATTTTAATGAGGATGACGGCGTGAAATAGCCCCGACAAAACAACCTCGACAAAACATCCCCTGACGAAACATCCCCGACAAAATAGCCCCAGACAAAGCAGTCTCGATAAAATATCCCCGACAAAATAGCCCTGGCAAAACAGCCTAAGATAAAATTGTCCCGACAAAAAAATCTCCGACTAAGCATCCCCAACAAAACAGCCCAGCCATAATAGCCCTGAAGAAATAGCAATAATAATAATAATAAATAGTAAATAAATAATATTATATTATATTATTTAATATTATATTACTTAATAATAAATAAAATAAAATAAAAACCTGAAAAAACAGCCCCGACAAAACAACCCCGACAAAACATCCCCTGACGAAACAGCCCCGACAAAATAGCCCCAGACAAAGCAGTCTCGATAAAATATCCCCGACAAAATAGCCCTGGCAAAACAGCCCAAGATAAAATTTTCCCGACAAAAAAATCTCCGAATAAGCATCCCCAACAAAACAGCCCAGCCATAATAGCCCTGAAGAAATAGCAATAATGATAATAATAAATAGTAAATAAATAAATAATATTATATTATTTAATATTATATTACTTAATAATAAATAAAATAAAATAAAAACCTGAAAAAAACAGCCCCGATAAAATAGCTCCGACAAAGCAATTCCGACAATACAGCCCCGAAAAAATAGCCATAATGAAATAACCCCAGGCAAAATAGCCATGATAAAGTAGGTCAAAATAACCCAAACACAAAATAGGCCGTACAAATAATTAGCCCAGGACAAATAACAAAACAGTCTCAGGACAAAAATATTCCTGACAAAACAGCCCCTACAAAGCAATCCCAGGTCAAACTAGCCCCATTAAATGAGTTTAAAAATTTCCCCGACAAAATAGGTCTATGACAAAATTAACACGTTAAATTAGCCTCGATAAACAGCCCCATCAGAAAACAACACGATATAGTTGTCCCGATAAAATAGCTCCAAGAGAAAATACCCATAGACAAGATATTTTCAGGACAAAATACTCCCCCCCACCTGCAAATTAGCCCCAAACAAGTTAGCCCCGAAAAATTAACCTAGATAAATTAGCCCCAAGACAAAATAGCCTCATTAAAATAGCCCCGATAAATTTGCAACGACAAAATATGTCCCTGATAAATCAGCGTCAAGACAAAATGTCCAAATAAGATAGCCCCGACAAATTAACCCGGATCTTAGAAAACATTAAAAAAAAAAAAAAAAGAAAAGAAAAGAAAGAAAGAAAAAAGCCAGGGTTATTTTGTCGGGGCTGTTTTGTGCGGCTATTATGTCGGGGCTCTTTTGTCGAGGCTCTTTTGTTGGGGCTATTTCATCCTGAGGCTATTTTGTCCGGGCTGTTTTGTCGGGGTTATTTTGTCCTTCGGTCTCATTTGTCGGAGCTGTTTTGTCTGGGCCATTTTGTCGGGGCTACTTTCTCTTGGGCTTACTTGACGGGTCACGAAATGAAACAGTTTGAGAACAATCTCTCAGATTACACTTCAGTAGCATATCATTGTTCTTCAGACAATGTGAAAAATGTATTGTTATTAAAAAATTATTAGTAATACAAAAATTTCATTAAAAAAAAAAAAAAAAAAAAAAAAAAGCTCATTAAATGCTCTTTATTCGTTTGATAAATATATCAGATTGAAATCTTTGTATCTAGCTATGCATCATCTGTAGCTACCGATGGAATATTTATCCGTCCAGACAAGTTATCCGCCCCAGACAAGGAACATGTTACACTTCATATACTTCAGCGAAAGTATTGCTCAAAAAAAAAAAAAAGGCACCAGTAAAAAAATTAAAAAAAAAAAAATAATAAATAGAATAATTGGGAATATCCTGTAAAAAGTAACGCTCGAAACGCCTTCTGACTGAAGCATATTATAAGGCTTTTTCTAATTATCTGTATTAATTTTTATGAAACTAGCATGTACATTCTTGGAGATATAAAGATTTCTAGAAAATTAAAAAAAAATAAAATAAAAATAAAAAAAAAGAGTCCCTTTTTGTTTTAGCATGTAGGGTATTAAAGTCAATGTAAATTTATTTTTAGAAAAATTATCATACTACATTAGGCACAAAATACTGCAATCATAATGTAAAAATATTAAATATTGACAAAATTATGTGCATTTTTGTTAAATAATTTTTAATTGCGCATGCAAAATTTACAAAATATAATTTGCATAATTCCTTAGCTAAATGTATTGAGCTACTTATATTTAAACCCCAAGCAAATATTGTGAAAATTCAAAAAGTTTTCGTCGATAAAATGAATTGAAAATGACTATCTTTCAAAACAAAATCTGATGTTGACACCGGCACCACATGACTTCCTTATACACTCTGTAACGCAGAATTAAAATATAGGCAAAATTCTGCATTCCATAACAAATATAAATATTTAATTTTCTCTTTTGTTAAATAAATAAGTAAATAAATATAATAATAATATAAATATATCATCTAATTCGAATTCATTATATTAAATAGTGCTAACGAACTTTATTTAGAAAATTGACATGTCAACACTCATGATATTCATTTGGGCAGCAAATTTTGAAATGATTTCCAGAAAATTTCAGAATACGTAAAGAACTGGATTAAAAAGTCATAATGGAAAAAATGAACAGATCACACACACACACACACAAAAAAAAAAAAAAAAGAAAGAAAGATGATGGGGGTTTTATCAATATTTATTTACCATCAACGAACACTGTATTACTATTGACTGAATCAAAATGAAAATGTGAGTTAAACCCCCTATAGTTTAGCTTTCAGTTTAAGAGGAACTGCATATCAGTTCATTCTATCGCCAACAACGTTTTGAATTTACACAATATTTGGGTTTTTATACAAGTAGCTCCAAACTTTTGTCTATTAAACTATGCAAATGAAATCTCGTTAAAACTTGCGCATGCGTAATTAAATATTTAGTAAAAATGCTCACATTTTTTAAATATTTAAATTTTTGTGCATTATGATTGCAGTGTATGCAGGGTCTATTATAGTATGCCAAGTTTCCCAAAAATGGTTTTGTATTGGGTCTAATACCCTACGTGTTATATTTTAAAAAGTGGCAATATAGGGTAAGTGCACCAGTGATTGACACTTTTAGAGCAATCTCTGATGTTTTTAATGTTCTAGTCATCAGAAAATATTTTTAGAAATCTTAAGTTAGTACATATGGTATGAAAGACATTCAGAACCACATGCATGTTAAAATATATACATTTGATAACATTTTTTTTTTTTTTTTTTTTTATGAATTTTTATTTGACACCCACTCAATGTTCCAGCAATTGACACTGCCAGTTTTTCATTTTTTTAGTAATTGGCCCCCTATGTTCCAGTGTTTGACCCTGCTAGTTATTCATTTTATCAGTTATTAGCACCCTATGCTCCAGTGTTTGACATAAAATGTTGAAATTCTTATATGTAAAATATATGATTTTATTATTTTTGAAGTGAAAACTTCTTTAGGCGCGTTGAGCACTTTTGGGTGAAGAAAAATTCTTGATTTTCCGTCATCGTCAGCTGACGCTTTCCATCCTTGTATGATACAAATAATCTTATATATATTATAAATGTGAATGTCCGTGAATTTATTTAACTGAGTTTAACGCCAAAACTGCTCGACGGATTTCGATGAAATTTGTAATGGAGATAGCTTATACCCTAACTTACAAAGTTGGCTGCCTTTTATTCCGAAAAAATCTTTGTTTTTGTTATTTTTATGCATAAAATAGCAATTTTGTAAGCTAATAATAGCAAGAAATTAGCCATTTAAATTTTATTTGTAATTTAATTGTTGCCAAAAAAAATACGAGTTTTTTTTTTTTTTTTTTTTTTTTTCTAACAGGAAATTAAATACATTTATCTAAACGTGAACAATAAAAAATAAATAAAATAAAAATAAATTATGCATCTCGCGAAAATTGACGTCATTTTTAATAGCTGGACTAATAGCTGGACGATACAATTCACAAGTTACTTAGTTTTCACTTCTATCGGCAGTCCCCAAAGACTGCTTTGATTTTTTATTATTTATTAATTATTTCGGGATATATGTCAATTACTGGAGCATGCCAATTACTGGAGCACCTACCCTATATATATATATATATATATATATATATATATCGATTTTTTAAAGAAACAGTTATATCTCCAAGAATGTATGTTGTGGCCTAAAAAAAAAAATATGCAAATAATAAGAAGCTTCATGTTCACATGCTGCAGCCAAAACGTATTTCAAGCATTCCTTTTTATACGTTAATCCATAAAATTTTGGTTTCTTTCTTTCTTTTTTACTGGCTCTCTTTTTCTCTTCGAAGCAAAACTTTTGTTGAAATTTATGAGGTATAACCTTTATAATCCCAAAGTTTCAAGATAATTCGCCAAGAATTTGTTTAAATATTTGACAAAATATCTAAATTCGAAAATGTTTTAAGAGATAGTGCATAAATAGTCGCTGCAGTTGCAAAAAATAGTTAAAATTAGTGTAAAGCAAATAAATAAATAAAAATAAATCGCTGAATTCAGTAGAAAATTACAAATTTTATAGAAAAGCAATATTTAGTTAAAGCTCTGTATCGACGTTTATAATCTGCAAGCTATCATTTGTCTAAATGAAGATTGCAGAGTTTATTCTAAACCAATTTAATTAAATAAATTAAAAAATTAATTTAATTAGCTTTACTGATGGGATTTTTATAAAGCTATCTTTACACTTGTTTAGCTTTTGGGGTCACTTTTACTATAAGATTTTAGATTCAATGTTGAAATGCGTTTCGCACCGGTTTTTAATCCATCTACCGTATTCGGTTGATACATGCTTTGCATGCACATGATATCAGTTTTGTTTTTTATTTCCGAATCATAGATTTCAGAGATTTCTGAATACGAAATAACAGAGGAATGGTTTGGGAAAATGGAAGGAAGGAAATGTGGTAAAAAGTAAAAACCCAGTACGTATTTGGCTTTACACTCAATTAATTGTTAATGAAAATTCCTTATTTATAATAGATTCACCGTAGGGATATAACAAAAATTAAGAACTTTCTTAAGAAATTCTTAAGAACAAAAATGTTAATATTTAATATAAAATAAAAGTAATATTGAGCATTTTTAAACAGTAGAATAGTTGTATTTGTAAATTTAATAATTTTTTAAAAACACTTTATGTGTTTACTTATTTTCAACAGTAAGAATCGATTTTTGTATTTTCTAGTGCAACTGTTACATTAACAGATCTAGCAATAAATAATATCTTGTTCTTGTGGAATGCTTATGGATTGTAATTTGAAATTTTAAAATGTTTTCATTTAATATAACTGCATAAAGGTGGTACAACAAGGTAATTAACTTAGTTACTGGTCTAAATGGATTTACGCAGTACGATATTGCACTGTCACTGATTTAAGTACCAAAAATCAGAGTATTTAACATGTTCTTCATGAACATCAATAACAAATATAAACTAAATGATGACTGTAAACGTATACAGCAAACAAAAGATGATGAATAATGATATAAAATGGATTAAAAATGATGATGTATAAAAAAAAAAATAACACATTAAATACGATTGGTCAAAAATAAGAATAGAAAATTTCGTCTACTATTTGTTTTTCCTCTATCATGTGACCTCTGACGTCAGGTGGGAAGAGTCCATTCAAAGAGTGGATATCTACATGAAGGTAATATCATAACGGAAAGAAGTGTACCATATTTAGAAATGGTACCACCGCACTTTAGAATGTGAAATACATGGGGAAAAAAATCTAAAAACCCATAGAAACACGGGAAAAAAGAGTCAAAATTCCATAGGAAAAAGCATGGGACGAAAAAAAAAAAAAAAAAAACTCGCAATGTCAAGTGTGCATACATTTCTAAATGGTGGAACAATATTCTGAATATTCTAAATATTCTGAATCCTTTGCATTGCAAGAAATTTTCGCTTGATTTTCTAGAATTGAGTCATAAACCAAGATTATAGTAGCTAAAACTCGCCTCTTGTACACACATTTATTTTCAGAGATTTTTAAAAAAGTTTGCCCACGCTAATATAGGCAAACGCTCTAGAATTCTAATAGGGGTTTCAAGAACTCGCATTCAAAGGGGTCTAGAATTTATAAGGATGACATGGAACTATTTTTACTAGATCCATAAACTAGATTCTAGATGTCAGTTACAGAATTTTTTCTCAGTGTTAAACAATAAATTTTGAGAAATATCAATAAATAAGTAAAAAAATAAATAAATTTATTGACTAATTTTCTAAAACATTAGGAAGAATGTTGTGATATTTGTTGTTTTATTTAAAAAAATAATGAAATATTTAACAAGATCACAGAGGGTTAAAGTCGTATCTCGTATGTAAAGTTATCAGGGTTAATTGGAATTTTCTAACCGTAATTTTACCTCATATAAAGTACAATTATTAGATTTATGATTTTTTTAAACTAAACTTTTTAAATGCAAAAAAAAAAAAAAAAAAAAAAAACAGCGTTATCAAAGTTGTTATATCTTGAAAAAAAAAAGGAAAAGAAAAAGAAAAAATATGATGTTGACACCACACGACTTAATCATACAACCATAGGAATATACATATTGTTATAAAATCATTGACAGTTTTGTGTGATGTAACCGATTCGGAAATAAACATGCAGGTTCCAGTCCATGAACATTCCTTAAAACAAAAACAAAACAAGAAAAAAAAGAGCTACTCCAACCAAAAATGTCACGATAATACGACTATATATACCGCCAAGAGTACTCCACAGCTTATTACATAATTTCTCATTGGCATATGCACAGCTTTGAATACAACGAATATGATTCGAGTATAGATAGCCCAGGTTTGTTCTCTTTGGCAAAAATTAGTGGCCAGAAACGATAAATTTTACAAAAATAATTAACTGTGTTAAAATTGAGAAAGGGTTTCTTACTATCTTGAAACAATATTTGTCGTAAAATTTTATCACTAATCTCACAACGCTGCAAATTAGCAGCCAGCATAGATTGTTGGTCTTGGCGTTAAATTTGGCGACTTGGCGACCGAGTTTGGCGAAAATTTGTAGTTTAGGGTTGCCAGAGTTTGAAATCTCTAACTTCAATAAGAACGGAGTTCTGGAATATTGCGGAAAAATTCATTGGTTGATAGCGCAGAACTAAATTCTTGGAAAGTTCTACAAATGACTCACAAGTCTTTAAAATAAGAAGAATGATTATTGATGATTGTAGACTAGAACTTGCCTATACCTTTGCGTGTTATTTTCTATACGGTATTACAGTAAAAGTAGAAACAGATGAAAGTTGTTTCATTTACACGTAGGTGGGATTTGACTTAGCGTCAAATTAGGCCTTCAAATATGACAAAAAATGATTGTAAGATATTCACAAAATTTGGAAACTTTAACCTCAATAGGAGTCCAGTTCTGACAATTTTATAATGATGCATTGGTTTCTCGCGCAGAACTACCTTGAAAATTCCATAAACCACTGACAATACTCTCGGTGAATTCAAATTCCATTCAAACTTCGAAATACACGATTGTTCCTGATTCAGCGAAATTTATGCTCTATAATGAATTTAACAATGTTTATTTGATTTCTGTAGTAAAAAGAATCATTTTATTGGATTGTTTCAAGAATATTAATTTTTATAGCACAAAAAGGAGATTTATTCAACTGTTTACTAAATATTAATTAAATAAAGTGCATTCGTCGACTAGAACCTGCTTATTTCTTTAAGTATTATTTTCTACATACTAAAATGTCGACAATTTTTTTTATAAATATCATTACAGGCTCTATGTACGACTGAATATTCATTAAATGAAGTGCATTCGTCGATTAGAATCTGCATTCGTCTTTAAGAATTATTTTCTGCACACCAAAATGTTAACAACTTTCATAAGAATATCATTACGGGCTCTATCTAAGCGCTGAATAGTCATTAAGTAAAGCGCATTCATCGACTAGAACCTGCTTCAGTCTTTAAAAAATTACTTTCTACACGCTAACATGCCGACAACTTCTTTTTTATCAATATCATTACAAGCTTTATCTAAGGGTTGATTATTCATTAAATGAAGTGCATTCGTCGGCTAGAACCTATTTCTGTCTTAGAGAATGAATTTCTACACACTAAAATGTCGACAACTTTCACAACAGTAAGATTATGTGCTCTATCTACGGGCTAAATATTCATAAAATAAAATGCATTCGTCGACTAGCACCTGCTTATGTTTTTAAGCGTAAACGCAAAAATGTCTTCAACTTTCATAACAATATCATTATTGACTCTATCATTTGCTTCTTTTGAAATCTCTATGATGATATGTCATATATAATAGCCAAAACCTTTGTATTTTTGGTCATTATGAATGTAATTTTCCTAAATATCTCCAGAACGGAAAATCACAGAAAGTCCAAAAAGAGTGGTGCACAACTAGATTTTATAATAAATCTATATACCAATTTGCAACGTTCTACGTAAAACAGTTTTTGATTTATGCGAGATACGGACACACACATACAGACGTCACGAAAATTCTTGTAAAGTTGTTGATATCTCTGAAACGGAAGCTCGTATTAAAACCAAAGTTGCAAGTGTACAACTAAACATCGTGGCAGTCACACATATAAATTTGCAACATTCTACGATCATTCGTTTTTGAGCTATGCGAAGTACAAAATCCATTTAACGAATTGGGATTACTATACTTCCTTAGAAACCTTTGGACGGCCCCTGCCTGCCTGGATGCCGTCCGCCGGAGCGAATAAATCGCCAGATCACCGCATGAAGCTGCCTACAACCAGACAGTAATCTAGTCGCTTCATAGAATGAGCTGTGTCCGATGATTCTTCTTTTAGACTTCACCCATCATCATCATCAGGAACTAGATGGAACTGCTATATCACTTCTGAGCAGCAATGTGACTGGAACACCAGAGTTTGTGAATTGCACGGTAGCGACTTCTGCTTCTTGGACACATAGCTCGACTTGCACACCACACCCTCCAAGATAGCCAAGGTGTAAACGCACAGACACGCTCCTGGATGCTATGGAATATGGAATAAGTGCACTTACTAGCTGAGAGTCGAAATAACCGGAATACAACAAAAATTAAAACAATTTTGAATTTAGGCAGGGAGGAAAAAAAACCGCTAGGGGAGCCGCTAAAAGTAGTAGTGCACACAGTAATTAAAACTAAAAGTGGAGGCCATTTGAAAAGGGGAAGGGGGACAACACTTAAGATTTAAGAAAGATAAGCTGAACGAGATAGGAACAATGAGATTATATATATACATTTAAAAAGAAATTGAATGCGAGAAGCCACTGGGGGATGAAAGATAGTTTTGGGGTGCATAGCGAAAATTTAGAAGATTTTGAAGTGGCAAGGCCTAAATACACCTAATTGGGAGGGAAATTACTATGCGCAGGGAAGCCGAATGGAGAAGAGAAAGAGGGACCATCGCAATTTTTATCCACCACGGGGGGATGGTACTCCGCGTTGGTAGCCCGATGACTGCTAAACGACTCCATCGAGCACTTGACGGTGTAGCACAGATTAACGAGGACCAGACACCGCCACACCCTCGTTAAAAATAAATAATATAATATAATATAATATAATATAATATAATATAATATAAATTAGTTATTTAATATTTGAAGATTGTTGGTAGATCTTTTACTTTGTATAAGGATGTAAAAAATGAAATGAAGTTTGAACAAGGGTTATAAAAGATTATTTGTCATATGTAAAATTATGACGGTTAATTGGACTTCTCTAAATGAAATTTTGCCTCATTTATATTTGAGAATTATCAGAAAGAATTATCGATTAAAACTAAATAAATAATCTTATTGACTAAATTTCTAAAACATAAAGAAGACTGTGCGCGTATTTTTTGTTTTATTTCAAAAAATAAAACAAAAATTCTTTGGATGTTTATGAGATACAGCTGCATATTGTAGAATATTAGAAAGAGTTCTAATGATCCTAAAAAGATAACATAGCAATGACTTCTGTTGGTAGATCTAAACTAAAATTAAATCAAATTATGCCTAAAAAAAGGGTTAAACTGAACACGTGTCACTTGTTAATTATATTTAAAACACTTTAAAAACATGTAAAATTAAATGATTTTTAAAAGATGTTAAAAAAATTTAACCGAAGCTTTTCGCTTTTAAATAGTAAAGCATCATCAGGGATTTTTTATTACTCTTTTCCAATGAGCAGTTTTTAAATATTTAAAAACTGCTCGTTGGAAAAGAGTATTAAAAATCCCTGATGATGCTTTAGTATTTAAAAGCAAAAAGCTTTGAATAATATTTAAAAACTGTTCATTGGAAAAGAGAAATAAAAATCCCTGGTGATGCTTTACTATTTAAAAGTGCAAAGCTTCGGATTAAAAATATATATATATTAACATCTTTTAAATAAAATTTAATTTTACGTGTTTTTAAAGTGTTTTTGATATAATTAATATTAAATCAATGCAGTCCCAAAATTTTGTAAGCAAAAAAACTTGTAACCAAAAACACCCAACAACTGTATTTATCGAAATAATTAAGCGTGACCTATCATCAGCTTCCCCCCTCTCCCCCCCCCCCCCCCAAAAAAAAAAAAAATCAAAAGCATGAGTGTGGTAGGAAAGCAATATGCACTGCTTCAACTGAATAAAATTTGATTGAACGCCTGGTAACTGCTAAAGAGAAGAAGTCAAATTCAGAGTTTTTTTCCCGAATTTTCATTCCAGATTATTTTTTTAAAGTGATTATTCTTGTATTGTCAAATAATTATACACCGAGAAAAAATTCTGTAACTGACATCTAGAATCTAAATTGCGGCTCTAGAAAAAAATAGTTCCATGTCATCCTTATAAATTCTAGTCCCCTTTCAAAACGAATTCTAGAGATCCCTATTAGAATTCTAGAGCGTTTGCTTATATTATCGTGGGCAAAATTATTTAAAAATCTGTGCAAACAAATGCGAATACAAGAGGCGGGTTTCAGCAACTATAATCTTGGTTTATGACCCAATTCTAGAAACTCAACTGAGAATTTCTCGTTTTGCAAAAGATTCAGAATATTGTTTCACCATCTAGAAATGTGTAGACTAGAAATTCTCGACCATTTCGTCTATTCAGTTTATTGGCGTGACTTATGCGCATAGCTCGGAAATGTATATTTCTATTTTAAGGATTTAGAAAATGACCACTTATTCATTCTAGATGAAGGCGGTATATTTTTTTTTCTCAGTGTAATGTTGAAAAAATAAGAAGCACATCTATTTACCGTAAAATCACCTGTAAATGTTGTTTACTATCTAAAATTAAAATATAGTACTAAATGAATAACATATTACAATTATATAAAAGTTTATGTAGTTCTAAATTTTCACAACCGTACTAAAAGCTGAATTAGTGTTATTCGAAAAATCAGGTAATTTAAAGTTTGCAGGAATGCAGTGATGCCAGATGGTCGAAAATTATTTCCCCAAACAGGTCTTTAAATTTCCCCAAATCATGGGTTTTTTTCGAAAAAATCCCCAACTTGATTTCTACTAAAAAGGGAAAATAAAATTTTTTTCAAAAAAAAAAAAAAAAAAAATATCAAACAGATTTAAGTGGATTTAAGCTCAGATTTTCCCCCAAATTGATGCAATTTTTGAAAAAAATCCCCAAATAACAATAAAGCTATTGAAAATCCCTGGTCGTAGGGATAAATCATTACGTTGCCAACATTGACAGAAAGTTGAAAAACTCCCCAGTTTTGTCCCCAAAAATTTTAGAATTCCCTAAAAAAGTCCCCACAAACATTTGGTCCCCAAAATTGTCCCCAGAAGCTTCAAAAATCCCCCAAAATGGGGACAAAATCCCCAATCTGGTATCACTGCAGGAATGATGCATAGAAACAGAATAGAATAGATTTATTTCGATCTTCGAAAGAGATACACAATAAATAAAACCGACAAGGAAACGGCCTTGAAATGAAACATTATACCATTATGAAGAAGAATCGTTATTATATAAATATATCACTAATTACCATTTACGACGCTTTTTTTTTTTTTTTTTTTTTTACATTTAGAGTTAAATTCGCTTATCACCTTGAAACAAAAACTAGAAAGAGTAGGTATACTCTCTATGATCATTAACATGGCACGCGCATTCAAATAGTGCGTATTTTTTAAGATAATAATAATAGTAATAAAAAAGAAAATAATATCGGACACGTGGAACGCCTGACTGGAATATTTAAATTGGTGAGAAAGATATCCAACGAGGGATTTTTCGAAATCCAAACTACTTACTTTCTGATACGATACATCGAATAAAAACTAAAATTTTGAGCTATTAATAAATCTGTTGAAACATATTTGTAGGTAGTTGTTGCAAAAGTAACTTTTCTTTTGAAATCAATGAAACTTTTAAAAACCATTTTAAAAAGGAAACTTAGATAAAAAATAAAAGAAGGGTATGTGCAAGGTAATCTATATATATAAAAATGAATTGCTGTTCGTTAGTCTCACTAAAACTCGAGAACTGCTGAACGGATTTATCTTATCTTAGTCTTGAAATGTTCGTGGAGGTCTAGGGAAGGTTTAAAAGGCGAGAAAAAATCGAATAATTTCCGGGAAAACCCTAAAAACAGCCCTTTTCTATTTCCCATACAAACGTTTTCTAGAGTCAATTTGAACTTTATTGCATAAAGTTTAGGTGTGTTCCTAACGGCTGATGGCTGAGCTACAAAAATTTGCATGTTGATTCGTAATGACCTCCCCTGATGCACCTCGAAGCCGGATTTTCGAATTTTGTTTTAGTTTTCTTTTAATTAATTAAAATGTTAAAATAAAAACCTTCTAATAACTGATAAATTGGCCATTTAATTTTAATCCTTAATTTAATTGTTGCCAAAAAAAATTATTCTTTTTTGGACAGAAAAAAAGAAAAAAAAAACGTGAACAATAAAAATTACATTTATTTAAAATATTTAATTTTATTCCTTAATTTAATTGTTGCCAAAAAAATTATCATTATTTTTTCGACGGAAAAAAAAAAAAAAAAAAAAAAAAAACGTGAACAATAAAAATTACATGTATTTAAAATGAGGAAAGTAAATTTAAAAAATTAGAAATATCTGTCGTATCGTTACAAATAAGATACCAAATGAAAGATGCAATTTTTGTGAATCCAACGGATTAAACAGCTTATCGATCGGACAATTAGATTTTTTAAAATTAACTAATGTATGTATTTTATAAATTTTCTTTCACAAACACAAACGTGTAGTATACAGCCTGTACAACACTAGACCAAATTGAAGTTCAAATTTCATCAATATTTAAATAAATAAATGAAAATAAAAATATGCTTGATGGGGGGAAATATATATAACCATTAAAAGTTTAGTTGTCTAAAATATGTCAGAAATAGCGCTCATAGCATATTGTTACAAGGTATTAAGTCTTATTTTTACAAGGGATAAAATCTAAAATGGTGACAAAAATTCAAAAGTCGCCAAAGAGAGCTATATTAAGGCGGTACTATGATCATGCTTACAAACCATGAATACTAATAACCACAAAAAATTAATTGTCTCATGCAACAGACGTAGCCGGTCATAGCATATTATAATATTTAGCGTGAAATTGTTATCATTTTTATGGTTGATCGGGGATAAACAAAATAAACATAGGAAATAACGTAAAAGCAAATATTATGTGCACCACGTATAGTGTTGTTCATATGTAACTGGGATTAAAATATAAAGGGGATACTTCATTTTTTTTTTCGATACTATCTATTTCGAAACTGTTATCTAATAAGGACTTAATGCAAGCCCATTGGTAAACCACTGTCTCAGGTAATAGGGACAAGCGCACGAGTTTTAGCGGATGACCAAATCGCTACCGAAGGCAGCAGGGATCCGAAGCGAGCTTTTGAGCAATTTTAGTATTTTATTTTATTTTTATAAAGCTATATAGAAAAGAGTTTCCTTTAAATTTAGTGACCAGCGAAGCGGGCAAAGCCTGCTAGTAATAAATTAAAAATGCATTTTAATTAAAATAGTTTTAAAACAGTTGTTAGTTTTGTAACACGGACAGGATCTGATTACCGAAAAAGCTCGAGAAGCAGAAGCTACCCCTCTGAAATTTAAGAGGGGCCACAAAATGGTTGAAAACATGGTCTCGAATTCCTAGTTTCAGGTTTTCATACTGATACTTATTTTTTTTTTTTTTTTTTTTTTTTTTTTTGTAAGAAAATTCATCTAAAACAAGAGAAAGTACAAACTATATTAGAAAAGTTCTATTATTTAACCATGAAAATGCTAATATTCTGGATCAGTAAACTGTTAACTGATCCTATACAATATTGATGTTATTGTTATGGGTAGAATCACCAAGACATATTAATGAAAAACAGCTCATAATAATAAACAGAGCCAGTTATTTTTAGTCTATAATATTTTTATACGCCAATGCATGGAAATTAAATTTGTAGTACGAATAAATTTGTTTCTATTTGTGTAGAAATTGGAAAACATTCACCGAATGGAAAGGGGCCCCGATATTTTACTGAGCTTACCTTACCTTCAAAGGTTAATCAGGCCTTGCAAAGGGAGCATTGTCTTTAAAAGATTGAATGCAGCTGATTTTCAAATCGGGGAAGTATAACACTAAATCTCAAAATAAAGTCAATATTTTGCCTAAATCTGAGGAAACGCCTTTTTTTTTTTTTTTTTTTTTTTTTTTTTTTTAATAAATCGTCATAAATCATTAAAAATAAATCATTAAAAATAATTCGTCTTGTGCACATTTATACGAAACTTTGTTACACAAAAATTTTCCCTGGTTCATGATTATCATTATAAATTTCCCAATGATTCATTAAAAATAATTCGTCTTGTGCACATTTGTACGAAATTTTGTTATACAAAATTTTTCCCTAGTTTATGATTATCATTATAAATTTCTCAATGATGGGCAAAACTCGCTATGGGCAAAAACAAATAGAAATACAGTTAGGCCGTTCAAAATTGGTACAGATAGCTTTTAGAGGCCTGTAAGTCGAATGGGGATATTTTCGAAAGTGTAAAGTTATTAGGAGGGGCGAGAAAGGGGGGGGGAGAGGTGGGGGGCAAAAAAAAAAAAAGAGTTAGATCGTTCAAAATTGGTATATAGAGATTTATATTATATTAAAGGTTTTCGATACTTACAAATCGATTGCGATTCTTTTCGAATTTGTAAAATTATTAGGAGAGGTGGGAAGGGGGTGGGGCGCTAAGGGGGGCACTATGGGCAAAAACAAATAGAAATACAGTTAGGCCGTTCAAAATTGGTACAGATAGGTTTCGTACAGATAGGTTTCAGAGGCCTGCAAGTCGAATGGGGATATTTTCGAAAGTGTAAAGTTATTAGGAGGGCCGGAAAGGGGGGGAGGCGGAGGGGCAAGAAAAATAAAATAGAGTTAGATCATTCAAAATTGCTACATAGAGGTTTTCGATACCTACAAATCGATTACGGATATTTTCGAATTTTTAAAATTATTGGGAGGGGCGGGAAGGGGGGGAGCGGAGGGGCAAAAAAATAAAAATAGAGATAGATCGTTCAAAACTGGTGCACAGAGGTTTTTGATACTTACAAATGGATTGCGGATATTTTCGAACTTGTAAAATTATTAGGATAGACGGGAGGGGGGGGCGAAGGGGGAAATAATAGATATAAGAGTTAGAGCATTTTGGGAATTTTTTCCGAAAGCAGTGAGACCGGTGCGACATTTTTCCTAATCAGATTTTGTTTCTCTTTTTTTTTCACGTGATAAAAACTAATGCAATTTTGAGAATTCAGTAATTATAGTGATTTATTTAAAAATATTGACCAGCGACGCGGGCGTCGCCTGCTAGTTAAGTTATAAACTTATTGGCTTATCATCAGTTGATATTGAACAAAACATTTTTTAACAGATTATTTTTAAGTGGATTATTAAAGAAACATAAATATATTTTAAAATATTATAAACATTCCCATAGTGAGGATTCGTATTTAGCTTACATTTCCAAGCTCATGAAGTTATTTTTCTCTATTCTATTTTTATTTTAATTAAACTGAGAAATAAATAAAATAATTAATTAGCTATCAGTTTTAAACCTAAAATTGGGGTCACTTTCAAGGTATTGCCTAGTTTATCTCTCATGAAATTTTCATCTAACAAGGAGACGGCAAGGGTGTGGGGTCCTCAAATCGAACGGAGGTTCCGCGTGTAATTAGCACTCAGTGAGTGTATTCATATACTCAAACCCTAGAGCGCACTACTTAGCCATCGCCGAGAAAAAAATTCCTGAAGTTTGAAAAAAAAAAAATTTAATTTGTATTAAAATTTAATGAATCGTTATAAACAATTTCTTTTCAACTTTTATACATTGTTAAATCGCGAATTTAATGATTTCTAACTTTTTAACGATTAGAACTTAGAACTGTAGATAGAATAAATACAAAAGCCACAGTTCTTTTAAACATTACCATTTATTTTCTATAAAATAACATATTATTAAATACAATGAATATTTATGATTATACGTTTATAGCATTAGCAATACTTTCAATCATTCATCTTTACGAATACACAGACCTGGATGATATTTATATAAAAACAAGAAAAACACAAATTTTGTCGACAACTTGCACAACAAATAAATGCAGCTTTTTTACAGGAGCATGGTGTTTTGAGAATTTCTCCTAAAAAGCAAACTTCGTTCACATTCATAAATATTTCTCGATGTTCAGATAATTTTGATAAATTTCCATATGTTTAATCTTAAAAAGTTAGAAATCATTAAATTCGTGATTTAATAATGTATAAAAGTTGAAAAGAAATTTTTTATAACGATTTAATAAATTTTAATACAAATAAATTTTTTTTTTTCAAACTTCAGGAATTTTTTTCTCGGCGATGGCTAAGTAGTGCGCTCTAGGGTTTGAGTATATGAATACACTCACTGAGTGCTAACTACACGCGGAACCTCCGTTCGATTTGAGGACCCCACACCCTTGCCGTCTCTTTGTAAGTTTAATAATTTAATAAAATGATTATTATAATACACATAAAAGAGAAATCTATTAGAATACGTATAAAGAAAAATACCGGGAAACATATTATCTAAAAAGTATATTATTATTATTATTATTATTTTGTTTTTTACTATAATTGCATGATGAAATTAGTGTAGAGCGTATTTTTTAAAAAGACATTTCACTTATCAAATTTAGCACTGTTATATATTATACAGGCATCAATGAAGCTCAAATACAACCTTCTCATAAAAAGAAAACATTGGGAAATCGCAAGAGCCCCTTACTGCCGATATACTTCCATAGTTAATTAGCATATTTTTTCATAATAACCATCTCACATAATAACTTCGATGCAATTATTTATAGAAGCTGGGATATAAGCCTTTCCATAAATGAGGAAAATTGCAGCATTGCAGTGATATCCATCGGTCGATGTGCACCCAAACTGAGTAAGCGTAGTTTTGCATAATAGATATCTTACATATCAAAATTGCTACATTTATACACTATAGAAACTGAGATTAGCTTTTAATTGAAATCTAATGTATCATGAATTAAAATTTTGGAAACAATCACAGAATAATACGCAATCTATTTTAAATATAGTTATACGAGCAATGTGATTATACATGAATTTTTTTCTTGTTTAACCAAATGAATATTTTACTTTTTGGTTACATGATTACATTTTTTTTTTATAAACTGGTACAAGACTGCGTTAGGCTTTTCGGTAGACTGCCAAGCTCGTAACTGGAAGACTGCAGGTTCCATACTCGAACCGATCGAAAACTGTCGTGTGCACTAATGGTGGCTGGTGAACGTTAAATCCGTAATGGCTACAATGTCCTCCGTGTTTCCATTCAATTTATGCCTCTGAGAGTCACCAAAGCGAGAGAGACATTCTCTCCGTGGAGGATCAAAATTGTGATAGCAGACTCCGAACCACCCTTATGTCTAAGTCCCAGACCGTCGTCAATTGTTCATAGTGTAGCACTAGTGCGATATAAAATGCACTCATTCCCTCTTAAACTGGTATAATTTTATATGAATCATTTTCTAATATTCAGTAGCTTTACATTGAAAATTTCAAATTTAGAAAAAATTTTATTAAAAATCCTTCAACTTGTAATATTTCAAAACACTTAAGTGAATTCAAGGCAGAAAATTTAGTTATTTGTGCCTTAATATTATTTTCTATATATAAAAGATATAAGAGAAAATAATATACATAAGAGAAAGTATGATTATGTATAGTCTTTAATGATTTATGTTTAAAAAAGTACACTCAAATAATTTTTCATATGAAACATAAACAGACTGGGGACCTTAAACTTGTAATATTTCAAAACACCTGCGAGAATTCAATGCAGAATATTTAGTTACTTTTGCCTTAATATTACTTTCTATGTATAAGAGATATAAGAAAAAGTATCATTATGTATAGTCTTTAATGATTTATGGTTAAAAAAAGTATACTCAAATATTTTTTCATATAAAACACAAACAGACTGGGGACCTTAAACTTGTAATATTTCAAAACACCTGAGTTAATTCAATGCAGAACATTTAGTTACTTGTGCCTTAATATTACTTTCTTCTATACATAAGAGAAAGTCTGATTATGTATAATCTTTAATGACTTATTTTTAATAAAGCATACTCAAATAATTTTTCATATAAAACACAAACAGACTGGGGACCTTAAACTTGTAATATTTCAAAACATCTGAGTGAATTCAACGCAGAATATTTAGTTACTTATGCCTTAATATTACTTTCTTCTATACATAAGAGAAAGTATGATTATGTACAGGGGCGCGCCAGCATTGTCAGGCGCCTGTGTGCAGAATTTCAGTTGGCGCCCTATGTTACCCCTTTTTTTCTCCTTTAATGTTTCAAAAATAGTTATCATTCAGCAAGTCAACTGAATCTCGAACCTTAAGTTTATTCAATATCTAAGAGAAAAAGAAATGTATCAAATAAAATGAAAATTTTAAAGAAACAAAAAGGACATCTTGCAGAAAGGGGAAAATCTTCTATAGGGAGTCTCAAAAATATGCGGTACAATTATGAAGGCAAATACAGGAAACCAAAATAGGCAGATTTAGTGCTAATTTGGGGATAGAAATGCCGCATTTAGGCATTAGATGGCATAGATGAGAGCTGTAAGAGTATAAACGTTTCTATCTGTTTGGGTTTAATTTTTAAATAACGTTAAATAAATATTTAAAACATAAAAAATATTCTTAGTAAACTAAACTTTCTCTCGTTTCATTACAAATTTTGCGAGTATTACACATATTATATTGATCCAAAATATCCTTCTGTCTCTATCATAGCCTCCTAAAATAGATACCTGTCGCATGGCTCGAAAATTGGCAACAGTTCAAGTGGTAGACAGTGCCACGTGGTACAGATTGCGGGACTTTTTTATTCAACTGTCACCAATAATTTTAAGAAGTGATATATGATATGTATAATTGACGTTTCCTCGATTCTATTCCCCTTTTATGTATATCAAATTCCACTTTTAAAAATTTTTGGTGGCTGTTGAATAAAAAAGTCGCGCAATCTGTACCAGGTGGCGCTGTCTACCGTTTGAACTGTTGCCAAGTTTCCGAACCACGCGACAGGCATCTAGTTTAGGAGGCTATGGTCTCTATCCCTATTCTTACCAAAATGTCGTCTTTCTTGCGTGAAAAAAGTAATTTGTAAAGAAACCGACAGTTTCTTGTCGACTAATTCACTTTATTCGAGGATTATTCTCGAAACAACCCAGTAAAATATCGTACTGATATTCATGCAACAAAATGTCATTAAACAGTGTTAAATACACCGTAGAGCAGGAATTTCACTGATTTAGGAATAAGTATAACTTGTTTAAACTGAAATCTCTCAGAGACGACCGTTCAGAACAGATGTCTGAACACAAATGAACTCTATGGGAGTGTCTCTTCTCTTTTCATAATCTCTGTCAGGATTTGGCGACCTTTCGATGTTATTTTGCGCCGGAAACCAATTGATGTATCCAGAAAATTCCAGAACTCGGCATCTATTGAAGATAGAGTTTCTAAACTTTGGAAACCCTAAATTACTACTTCTCGTCAAGTTCGGTCTCCATGTCATCAAGTCTGTCTCCAAGGCTGACTATCAACTCCCCCACAGGGCCGCAGCGTTCTTATATTTTTAAGATCATTTTATTATACTTTTACCACAATTTTTAGAAAAAAAAATTTCTTGAAACTTTTAGTGCTAATATAGCATAAAAACCATTAAGAAAATTTTCTTTTTGAAAATTGTGATGACAATGTAATAAAACGATAAAAAAAAATGTAGGACGCTGCGACCCCTGCTCCCACCCCACTCCCGTTAAAATCGAAAGAACTGTTTCTTATTTGTACTTTAACTGTATATCTGTCTTTGCTGTAACGACACCTTTGATTTAGGAAAGTGGTTTAACTCTTTGCAATACTGATAAAAATTTTGCGTTTAAAGTTAGTCGTACTATTGCAGCATATTTGCACATATAAATGAGTTTAACATTTTGTTCTTGTATAAGAAAAATAAAATTTATAAGTATATAAAATTAGAACGCATAAGAAAAAAGTCCCGTAGTGAGCTCTGTTTTTCTCATTTTCTTTGTTGAAAACTCTCGAATAATCTTAAAAATCAAGTTAATAGTATATGACTATCGACATAATGACAAGATTTGTCTTGGTTCATTATGGAAAGTTTTTTTTTTTTTTTTTTAATATATATATACATTTATATAAGGAATAAATAAATTTACAAGTGCATAAAACAAGTAGGAACATATAATAAATATTACTTAGTAAATATGGATAAAAAAAATACTTAACAGGACAAAAAAAAAATAGTGTAAGGAATTTTGAACATTTTCATTAGCTAAAGATTTGATGTAATTTGTATGTAAGATTGATTGAAATATTTCGTGTTTTTCCATATAGTATACTATACGGTTTTTCCATATAGTATACTATACGGTTTTTTCATATTGTAAATTATATATATGGTATTATTTAGCGAAATGTATTTTATTTGCTTGAGTTTTTGTGAATTCTGGAATAATACATATCTATTTGACCCAAAATATTTTATACTATCGATATATTTGCAACATTTAAAAATATGTCTGGTGTCATTTTTTGATTATTTTAAGTTTAGAAAAAGATTGTTCCTCTGATGCTACTGTTGGTTATGACATGACAAAATAATCTCCAAAGCAATTAAAAAGTTTGGACATATACTGCTAAGTTGATAAAATAAAAATCCTGAATTGTGTGATTAGATGTGAATATATCTTTAAGATTAATGATTGACAATATAAATTTTCCTTACATTCTTGTGAGTTAATTTTTATTGTAAATTTTATAATAAAATAATAAAAAAAAATTTTAATTATTATTTAGTTAGTTAATTTATTTTATTTTATAATGTGTTAACTAGTATGTTGTGGCTATTACAAAACTCTTTTATGTATTTTTCTATAGAAATTCACACAATACAAGTTGCTTATTAAAAAATTTTTCCATGATGAATGTAGACAATTTTTATCTCAGTGAAGTTAAAAAAAAAAAAAAAAAGTCAATTTTGTGCCCTAAGATATCTTAGAAAATTCAATTTTTCAGGAATTTTTGTTAATTTCATAAGAATGATCGGAAATATTAACTTTGTTTTAAATTATGACAGATTTATTGTTCAAACATTCATTTTAAAGGTACAGTAAGACCCCGCTTAACGCGGGGGATACGTTCCATCAAAGTAGAGCGTAATGTGAAACAGCGCGCACAATTTCAGGGAATCCCCGTACTGCTGCGAGCAATTTCGGGGAATCCACAGGGGAAATAAAAGAGCACTAAACCGAAACAGCGCTAAATGAAACAGCGTTAAGCGGGGTCTTACTGTATTGACTTTTATTTATTTATTTATTTATTTCGAAAATACTTAAACTGAAACTTTACTCTTCCTGGGAAGGGGTCGGGCTGGATACTTCCATTCTTCCAGGGAGTGTAATGTTCTACATTAAATTGAAAAAAAATAAATGTTTACTATTACAATTATCAATAAATCTTTTAAATTTTAAAAAGATTCGTCAAAAATAATTATTGTTGTTCACATTTATAAGAAGTTCTGTCCTAACTGTCATATTAAAAATTATGACAAATGAGGATGGCAAAACTTTTGGACGATTTTCATCAAGAGTTGGCAGACACTCACTTATGTGAAGGTGGTGCAACTGTATATATATATATATATATTTGTATGAAATTCTGTACATTAGTTCTTGAGTTAGAGCTGTCACAGAATTTTTCTCTCGCGCGCACACTTAGACATTTTCTAAAACTGAGGATATCATGTTCTAGAACTCTGCAAGCGTGTAAATTCATCAAAAACCGGAATCCGGAAATTTTTAGAAATCCAATGCTTTGTTCTATTGAATGTAGAAGAAAGTAGAAACTGCAATAACATACTATTTTTATAAAGAAAACCTTTCTTGAATAGAACCTAATGTTACATTGATGTTGCAAAGATGAAAAAATACTCTAAATAGAACCCTCCGAGGCCTCGGTCACCGCCAAACTCGTAATTAGAAGATTGCGGGTTCGAAATCGAGCCGGCCGATGGTGGCTGTTACACTAATGGTGGCTGGTACACTTAAAACCTGTCGTGGTCGCAATGTTCTCCATGCCCCCATCCAAATTATACCTCTGGGGGTTACCGAAGAGGGAGGAGCCATCACCTCCGTACAAGATCAAAGTTGTCATGGCATGTCTCAGGACCATCCTTAGAGGTGCGTCCCGGAACGTTCCAAATTGCTCATTGCGCAGCACTAATGTGTCGTTAAACCTATCTAACCAACCAACTAAATAAAACCCCTGGATCTACTAAATTTTACTTTTTGAAATCGAATTACGTTGTCTTTTTACTCGTACCAATAGTCTTTTTTTCGGCAGAAGAGGGGGAGGGAAAAGATCAAGGTGCACTTTTAAGTTTCAAATGGATTCTTTGATTATTTTTAACTCGCCCTTTCGCAATAAACCTCCAAAACTGTTTCCGAATTTAAGTTTTGCCAATGCAGTTTTCAAGGAGCCTCATTTCCACACTAGCCACATGGCTTCAGACCAGGATCATAAAATCAAATTTAATATATATATATATATATATATATATTTCAAATAATTTATCCTCGACTGGCGCCTTTTTCTACCTGGCGCCTGTGTGCGCCGCACACTTTGCACACCGGGCCGGCGCGCCCCTGATTATGTATAATCTTTAATGACTTATTTTTAAAAAAGTATACTCAAATAATTTTTCATATAAAACATAAACAGACTGGGGACCTACAACTTGTTATATTTCAAAACAGCTCAGTGGAATCAAGGCAGAATACTTAGTCGGAAAAACATAATTCTAGATAGCTCACGAGTAAAGCGACATTTTTTTTTTTTTTTTTTTTTTAAATCTCGGTTAAATGTTTTTATCATCATAAAACGTAAATTAGTTAAAATAAAACTATTTCACTTGCTTTTAATGTAGCAAAAAGAAGACACGGTCATAATTTGTAGACGTTTAAAGAAAAACAGAAGAAAAAACCAGATAAGTTAATGCTTGACAAGAATATTTAATATGCTAATATGATTTAACACTGGGACTGTTATAAATTGAAAATGAGCTAGTAAAGGATATTATTGCAGAAATATTTTCTTCCGTTTTGCATGGATGAATCAGTACGATTTAAAAAAAGACTAGACTTTATTTGATATGCAAATAATATATCGATTAGAAATATTAAAACCATTAAAATATATGCAATAAATATCGATCATTTGAATTCGTTAATAAGGGACAGAAACGATGTAAAAATAGCAATCAAAATTCGTTTAATTGGAATTGTGGTCAAAATTCGTGTTGGTTTAAGATAGTAAATGGTAGTAATATTTTCATTAATTACTAGTTGATCTGCACTCGCCTAGCGGTCAGTATATTTCCAAATGAACGTACTGGGGATTTATCATTACTCCCCATCATTAAGTTACTCTGTTTTAGAGGTGGGATAAACAGTTACTTTTCAGTAACAGGTTACTTCGTTCCACACTGTAAAAAAATAACTATTACCAGCTGCAAGAAACTCTCTGTGATTGGAGAAAATCACTGTAAAAAAATAACTATTACCAGCTGCAAGAAACTCTCTATGATTGGAGGAAATAATTATTTTCTCCAATCACAGAGAGTTTCTTGCAGCTGGTAATAGTTATTTTTTTACAATGCACACTACCTTTGATAATAGGTTCTTATATATTATTTTTATAACCTATTACTCTTTAGTTGATATGTGGCTAAAATCTTTCTAATCCTTTCGGGATGTACAATATATACATGAGTCCTGCATAGTGGAAGTGGTTGATGTTTTTGAGTCCTAATGCTTTCGCAGAGTAATCTTCTCTTTATTTAACACTAGAATTTCTAAAATAATAATAATAATAAAAGCTTATATGAAATAGTGGTAGAGTCAAAGTTTTAAAAGTTTTATAAAAACGTTCGTCATGAGCGAGTAAGTATATGATTCTGTTAAATCAAGAACTTCCATTTAACCCTCCGCATACGGTGCCCGTGATTTTGACGGGCAAAAGAACTTTTTACATTAAATTTCATTTACACCACAATTTCTAAAGTACTATTTTTAGAACAATATTAAAATATTATCCCACTAAATTACATTTCCACCACTAACTGTAAAATGCAATGCTTGATATTTATAAATCCAGAAAACTAATGAAACATGTTTTTATTCAAAAATAGTGGTATTAAAAAATAAGACTATTTGCAACTTGTGTATATAAACACAGTAAATACAAAATAATCTCCCCGTACACGGAGGGTTAAACACGAAAATAGAATATTTCAAGTAATATCAAGTAACACATACACGAGTACCGTTTTCTACAACAACAACAAAAAAAAAAAAGATCATATTATAAGCCATATTAAGAAATAATAAATAATAATAACAAAATCTTTAAAAAACAACTTAAAGGCATATCAAATTTTAAACTACGGAGTAATTGTTTCTTTTGATTTTCGGAAGAACGTAAACCAGATTGACAAGAAAATTAATAGCTTTCAACCATATTTAGCAAACAATCACTTTGAATATGTTTTCTAAAATTAGAAACACTTGTTTCTAAAATATAAATTTTGCTTACAAAAACTGCATAAAGTGATTTACTTTCTCAAACACTTAATTTTAACGCACAACCATAATTAACTATCCTTAACACCTTTACTCATTTTAAATCAATAAAAATAGTCTCGAGAAAAAAGAAAATTAAAAGAAAAGTTAAAAAATAGAAAAATAAATATTCCGTTTTCTCGTCAAATTATTCTTGATTAAACTCAAACAATATTCTTGATAAAACCACAATAAATATATGCTCACGAACATTATCAGTAAGCTATATGCGATTACGCATTTTCAATTCTAGCTGCTATAAGCAATTTCAAATATAAACAAACACGCTTCATCCTTCCACTACCTTGCAACACATTCTTTCTAAACATCTTCCATCATCTCCCGAAACTAACTGTGGCCAATACGCAAAGTAAATAGAAACCTAGCAAGTGTAGTCCCATTCTCCATCCCCATGACGAAATAATCAACATCAAATAATTTCTCCTAGTCCATCTCATGATGGCTGCTTAAATTAACATCGTGACAATATTATTTCGTTAAACGGTGGTATTAAGGTATCTTCGACGTTAAATATCACCATAGACCATACTAATATTAAATTAAACTAATTCATATTAATATTCAGTTTAGAATAATACTTCGAATAAAGTATTAGAAAGATGTAAAATAACCATAACAATTACTTATTTCAAAAGAATATTTGACTAATATGTAATCTACGAAGTTAAATTTCATCGGCAGACTATACTGATATTTAAACTAAACCAATCACAGAATAAACGAGACGTATTAAACCCTCGACGATAGCCTCAGGGCCCCAACCTGAGTCCCTCCCCGCTCTTCAATGACTTTTTATAATCAATTCTGTTCTTTTGTTTATTCCTGTGTCAGCTTTTTTTTTTTTTTTTTTTACACACTTGACATTGTAAGTTCTTTTCGTTTTCATTCCATGCTTTTTCTATGCATTTAGCTTTTTTTCCGCGTTTTTTACATTCTAAAGTGCGGTGGCGGTTTAGAATAATACTTAGAAAATATTAGAAAGATATTAAATAATCAAAGCTGTTACTTATTTCAACAGAGTACACAAGCTTGAGGTGAAAAATTTTTCTTCAAGATGATGGTTTTTTCTGGTGTATTTCTGGATGCTGATTAAGGAAAATCTATTCAGAAATTTCCATCATGTACAGTTTTGAAAAAAATGGGATTTTTTCAGCTTAATGCTCCACTTTTTAAACTCCAATCTAAGTTATTTTCCGGAAAATCTTGGTTATGTGAGTGAAGAACAAAGATAACTATTTCTTCAACATATCAAAAAAAGGTAGAGGAAGCATCAGGGACAGAGGAGAGTTAACATGTTAACAGATTATTGTTGGATGCTGCATAGAGAATTCCCTACCCCCCCCCCCCCGTTTAAAGCTATCAAGATCAAGCCATGCACAAAAGAAAACGATCTAATGGGATCTTTTACATAAAGAAACACATTTAAAAGATAATGATAGCCTATTTTAATGTATTTTATTTATAAATAATTTCGAAATTATTACAGCCTCTGTGTGACATTTTCCGATCCTCATCCTTGCTTTGTGAAAAATCCTTACGTGATAAGAAGAAAAGACAAGCATTACTGAATTCAGCTTCTCAAAACACATTAAAGACACCCAATGCAGTGAAAAAAAAAATTGAAAAGCATGATTTTGCAGATATTTGAATGATATGGAACCAACGATATCAAAAAATATTATTTATTTATTTCGTTAATAGACAGCTGGCGAGAATATTTCACTGCTGCTTTCATTTCCTGTCAAAAGAATAACTTTCACTCCAACAAATAATATAGTTTCTGTGTGTGTTATATTGGCACATTGCCGAAGATTAGAGAAATAACTCTCTCTCTCTCTTTTTTTTTTTTTTTCATGCAGAGAGATAAGTTGAAAACGTTATGTATTTAATATGATCTTTCCAGTAATATATTACAGAGCTATTAGGCTTTTAAGTAATAACGGTATTATTTATCTTATTATATGAAATAACGCCCATCTCTAATCTATTTAGATCTGCGCAAGTTCCGTTTTAGTAGACGTACGGCGGTAAAATTTGGTATGCATGCATTCTCAGTGATTCTCAACCGTTTTAGAGCTGCCGCTCTCTTAAGGAGCGAAAAATATACGCATGAGAAATTTTAAAAATTTAGTTTGAATACTAACACGTGCTCCAACCGCCCATATTATGCCTACAGCCCCTACGCCCAAAGCACGTTCCCCGCCCCCTCAGCAGCCCCCCCGGGGAACGATACTGCCCCCGTTGAGAACCTATGCCTAGACCATAGGGAAAAGAAATCTGCAATAAAAAATAGTTTGATTTTCGACAGTTAGATGGCGCTTTTCATTAAATGTAGAAAGGACGTTATACAAATTTGGAATATTTTGAAAAACCAGTAGTCAATGTTGTAAAATCTTTCTTCGCCATGCCTTTAAAGAAAACACATTGATCCTTATCTATCAAGTTGATTTATTACAATGGTAGTTATATTTCAACTGCATTGCGAGAATATTGAGGCTTGAAAAGCTTGCGAAAAAATCCTCTATCAAGACAAGGCTTGAGAAAAATGAATATTAAATTTGAACATAATGTTGCAAGGAATGTAACAGAAACTAATTTTAAAAAGAAATATGGAAGAAGTCATTTCGCTGTGGTCGAAAGAGCATCCAGTTGTATTATCAGCGGCAATTTTGAAGGTAAGAAAAACCACCGCATTATTTCGGTTACACAGCGTGGATCTTTTATGGATACCATCTACACTGCATATGTCGAAGATTAATATAAACCGGAAGTTCTTTCGACTTGGACAATATGACTTCTTTAACAGCACAGGTCGACATGTAAAATTTTGATTTTATAATTTTGGCTGGTCTTTATGTTTTTTGGTGTGCTGAAACCGAAAATGAAATTAGTTTTTCTCTATCACGTATGGATTTTTGTCAATACAGGGTGCCTACCAATACAGTTTCTTCCATTACTCTTTCACCAATATAATTATATGGTAAGTTTTATAGTATATTTCCATGATTAATTAATCATGGACACCTATTGTTGTAATAGCATAGTACTAGTGCGACGTAAAACCATACCAACCAACCAACCTACTGTTATGATGTACATGCAAGAAATTGTGTCTGTAAACACCCTGTATTGGCAAAAATCTATACGTGATAGAGGAAAATGGGCTGCATTTTCGGTTTCAGCACTTAAAAAACATAAAGATCATCTAAAATCATAAAATTTTGTCAACTTCATTTTTGTCGACCTGTGCAGTTTCATTTGAAATCACTTTCCATTATCTTCCTCGCAACATGCCAAACTCTCCAAGCTCTTCGTATTTAATAATCATCTTCCTCAAATCTTGTCTTCACAAAAGTCTCTTTTAGTACGTCGTATGAAGTGAAACAAAAATAAGTAAAAATTTTATATTTAAAACTTTTTTTCAATTCTCTAAACATTTAATTTACTTTTAAAATTATGTTAATTAAAATTATATTTTATTTTAAAAAAAAATTAAAAAAATTATACATTCTAAGCTTTTCGCTTTGACACACAAAGCATCTTCATTAATTTAATCAATATGTTTCCAATTAGCAGTATATATATATATATATATATATATTGTTATATTTGACAGTTGACAATTAAATAGTCTTTAGTTAATGGAGGAGACGTGAGCATAACGAATGGCAACTTGCGAAGTCTGGTGCAGGTTGTTACCTAAGATTTACTTTATGTCAGGAAATCAGGGATCAAACAAAGGAAGAAGTGGATCTTGTAGAGTCTCCAAAGCACTGCAAGTAAGAGCTGGTGGATCTTGCAGAATCTCCAAAGCACTGCAAGTAGAAGCTGTAACTATTGTAGGATCAACAAAGTGCTGTCTGTAGAAGCTTTAATTATTGTAGGAGAATACTTGTAATGAAGGATCATGCTTCAACCATCCGGAAAGCAAAAAAGGAGTAGATATTGTAGAATCACCAAGTGCTGAATGTAGGAGTTGTAACTATTACAGGAGTTTGCTGAAATACCACATGAGGCTATTGTAGGAGTAGAACTATAAAAAAAAACTAAGAGAAACAAAACATTATTATCTTATAATAGTGTGCCCCATTATTGGCAAAATTGCTGCATCTTTAGAATTTATTACATTTGTACATTTAATTATATTGATAGCTTCAGACATATAAAGTTCTTGAATATTAGGTGGTGCTGAAATTATTTTAGCGTTGTTTCATATAGGATTAGCATCAGGGTTAGCATATATCAAATCGACAAGAGTAGAGCTATTTCCTTCTTTGATATTCCGGATATGTCATTGTATTCGCCTGGTTAAAGTTTGTTTGGCCGATATAAAAGAAAAGTTCTTTATTGTTTTCAATGGGTATTTGATAAACACCTCAAGTGGGTCCATTTAAGTCACGGACATTAAGAGTTAATTATTTAAAATGTTACTATCCCCTTTTGAAATAAAAACCAACGACGTATCTATGCCTTAATCCAACTAATAAAATTGAAAATAAATATACAAATTAACTTTTAGGTATGAAATTGATATATTCAAGTATTATAATTTCTGTAAAAATTTCCATTTTCATACTATATTATAGCGGGGGGGGGGGGGGATTAAAAGATTGACAATTTTACACAGGTAAACATTTAAATAGAGTAATTTTTTTACTGGATATTTGATGAGCAAATAAATTTATTAAAATAGTATTTTATTTTATTTATTTATTTATTTTTACAGTATGTTTTAGTAGAAACACATCGTTAGAAAAAATTTTTATACTGCTAAAAGGAAATAAATTAATATATTTTTTAACAAATTATGGATTTTGATCGAAATTAATTAAAGATGTTATTTATTTATTTATTTTGGACATATATTTTATGAATTTCAGTTCTATTTTCAAGATTTTTTAATGGGTAGTTTAAGTGTTTCGTCATCTACTCATCTATATATTAATTTGAAACATGTTTTTGTCTGTCTCCACTATATTGAGAGAACTACATGGTGTAAAAATTTGGTTGAGATGTCTAAAAAAAGGCCTTGGTCTGTAGATGTGCTATGAGAAGAGAAAAATAAAAAAAAGTCGAACGGTCCCCCCTCCTCGGGGGAGAAACCGTTTCTCCCCCGGGGGAAACGGGTGGGAAACCGTTTCCCACCCGTTTGGGTTAAAAACACGTTTACGAGCTTAACTAAGCTTCAAATTACTTCACGGTGAAGAAATTGTACATATGGGGAATAGAGTCGAATACTAAAAAATCAATATCTGCGAATTTGGAATTTTCGATTTTAAAGGGGGGAAAAAGGGGAAAGTAGATTTAGAGGGGAGGGGAAAGGGGGGAAATTAGTTTGAGAGGGAAATCCGTTCTAGACCCACACATGTAGCACCTCATTTTAAAGGTCTTGAAATTTCATGTCGATTGGGGATGTTTGTATACAGCATAGTGCGACCCCTGGTGGTGGAAAATGGAACTAAGTGATTTTGCTGTAGACCATATCATGTTGCACCTTATTTTAAAGGTCTTGGTATTTTCTGACGGTTGGTGATCTTCGTACAGAACACACTGTGCCCCCTGGTGGTGGAAAGTGCAACTAAAGGATTTTGCAGTTGATACCACCATGTGACACTTTATTTGGAAGGTCTTGGAAATTCAAGGCGATTGTTGATACAGGTCTTGAAATTTCATGTAGATTGGGGATGTTTGTTTACAATATAGTGCGCCCCCTGGTGGTTAAAAATGGAACTAGGTGATTTTGCAGTAGACCCTATCATGTTACAACTTATTTTAAAGGTCTTGATATTTCCTGACCGTTGGTGTTTATGTATAGAATACGGTGCGCCCCCTGGCGGTGGAAAGTGTGACTAAAGGATTTTGCAGTTGACACCACCATGTGACACCTTATTTATAAGGTCTTGGAAATTCAAGGCGATTGGTGATGTTCGTGTACAACATACTGCGCTCCCTGGTGGAGGAAAGTGGTTTTTGCAGCGCGTGCGTAGCATGCCTGCTATACGGTGCCGCTGCCACAGGCAGCGGTAACACGAGTCAGAGGTTTGTTCAGTTCAAGGTTAATTTTTGAGAATTTTTCCATGTTATTAGCGGCCTGCATATACGTGCCGCAGGCACTGGGTCACGAACCCGAGTTCCGTTCTGTTTGAGGTTTTTTTTTTTTTTTTTTTTTTTTTGTTACACATGATTATTTATTTTGTGATGTTTTCATTTAAAAATAGAAATTCAAAGAAAATCGAGTTAAAGATATAAAACCATACAAATTTAAGGTTCATTTAAGGTTATTATCAAGGGCCCAGGCATTGCCGGGCGGGTTCGTTCGGTTCCAGGTTAATTTTTGGGAATTTTTTTTATGTTGTTAGCGGCCCGCGTGTGCACTGCCGCAGGCACCGGGGTCACAAGGCAGAGTTTCGTTCGGTTCGAAGTAATTATTTTTTGTCACAGCTGATTATTTTTTTTCGCAATGCTTTTATTTAAAAATAGAATTTCAAACAAAGTCGAGTTAAAGATATAAAATCTAACAAATTTAAGGTTCATTTAAGGTTATTATCACGGGCCCAGGCATTGCCAGGCTGGTTCGTTCGGTTCCAGGTTAAATTTTGGGAATTTTTTTATGTTGTTAGCGCCGTGTATGTGCTGCTGCAAGCACCGAGGTCACAAGGCAGAGTTTCGTTCGGATCGAGGTAATTGTTTTGTTACAGATGATTATTTTTTTCGTGATGCTTCCATTTAAAAACAGAAATTCAAACAAAATCGAGTTAAAGGTATAAAATAATACAAATTTAAGGTTCATTTAAGGTATCATGGGCCCGGGCAACGCCGGACGGGTCAGCTAACATATAGTCTTAGTATTAAACGAAATAGAAAATAAAAGATAGCATCTGTTTATTTGAAGTCAGTTTGACGTCACATTGAGAGTACTTTGTAGAAAGTGATGTCATACATAGTATTTCGATTTATAAGCATTTTTCCGACTTTCTTTTTTTAAGTGAAATATCGTAAATTATATTAGATGTTTTAACATGAAATGCATTTAAATAATGATGCGACGGTTTTTGAAACATTACGGTCAATAAAGTGATCGTCGAATTCGACGGGTTCCAGCTAGTTGTTGTTTTAAATAAATAACAATTTTTTCTTATTTGATTATAATATAAATTATTATTTTTATAAATGTAAGTAAAAAAAAAAAAAAAAAAAAAAAAAAAATTTTTTTTTTGCAGCCTCTTTTTAAAACATTAAACTCTGAAACTTAATAGTCTGTAAAATTAGCAATTATGTGAATTTGATGCACATTTTTGATGAACAAATATAACATAAAATACCTAAATAATATCCGATAAAGGAATATTTTAATAATAAAAATATTTAATACAATATATATATATATGGGAGGTTATATTTCTCAGTTATTACCATTACTTCCATTGTGTGACGTCACTGCTATGTAGTTATGACGATATTACTACGTCGCTGTTTTGTATCATCTTTTCATTGTATGCGCACGCACCTTACGCGCGCCAGTTCAGTATAATTATTGAGTTGACGTGGAGCGGTTCTGTCAAACACAGACGGTGTTTGCCGCTCGTAAAATGCATCAATTTAAGTGTTTATGTAATGTCCCCTTTTTGTTTTAAATAAATGTTGTTATGTTACGATGGTCTGTAGCCGTTTCCCTATATTTTGGGGGCTCGACCTATCCGGAAATACCCCTAGCATCACGAAAAGTCGCTACTTTGGTTTTCAAAAAACAGTAGCATGAAGACGAATGTTTCATTTATTTTTTCTTAATAAAATGACTGACGAAGTATCCTACAGTTGATAAGACGTTTGAATAATATTTCATAGACGTTCTCAAGTGTTCTTCATTTTATCTTGAAATGTTCTTCGTTTCATCTAATGGACGTTATTCCATAACGGACGAAATTGTCCGTTTTTTTTTTAATGAAATACCAGAGTTGCAAGTAATATTATTTTATATGCCAACATCATGCCGATGACTTGGAGTTTTTCAGTATTAGTGCTCCCTTCTTCATGATCGACGTATTCTTGTTCTTAAAGTGCTTCATTTCCGAAGTGATTCTATTTCAAGTTTTGTTCCTGCCGATGATTTGAAATTCCTCAGTGTGCTATTTTCTTCATGCCCGACGTTCTTAAAGTGACACGGATTCATCATCTATCTGATCCTGCTCAATAAAATAATTCCATCTACGCTGTATATAGGACTGCCCTTAATGTCAGGTACGAGCATGCATTTTTTTTCTCTCCTCTCTGCATGATAGTATATAAAGAAAAATTTTTTTTCATTTGTAATTAAAATTTGAAATTCATTCATTGCCGTTTTACGCCCTTTAAAATTATTTGTTTGTTCATTTTTATATAAATAAAGAGTTTTTTTCCCCCATATTTAATTGCTTTCCATGAATAAAGAAATATTCTGTTCCCCAATATTTATTTATTATTCCTAAAATATATATGTTCTGGTTTTAATCCATTTTTTTTTTCCCCAATATTTACTTAAAAAAAAAAAAAAAAAAAAAAGAAAGAAAGAAAAAAAAGAACAATTTTTTTTATTTACTTCGGTTTTCTTATTTTATGTTTCTTGCATCCTAAAAATGGCCCTTAAATTAGGCGACCTTCCGCTAGTTGCAAATTCTTTGAAATATTCTAAAACAAATACCATAAAATTACTAAACACGCTATTAGGATACCCAACATTTGATCATCAATCGCGTAAACGTATGCGAAATTTTAGCGGTTTTACTGCCGATTTCGACATTAATAAACATCAAGAACAAATTTTAAAATCATTTTCTTTGTCTGATTTTATATCAATCGCTAATTCGCTACATTTAGAACCAGTCGGTAGTAAGGAAAATTTATGCAAAGAAATTTTTAAAGCACTTACTAATTTATCTGAGTTTCAGAAAACATTAGATACTAGTTTTTTGTCAGACGAAGACGATCTGAGTGTAAATAATCATTCTGTTCAAACCCCCTCTTCGAATGTTCCCACTATTACTTCTGTTTTTGAATCTCAAACCCAAACAGAAACCGAAACTTTCCCTTCGAGTGTTCAAAATATTTCTCCGAATGACGCTGCAGACACAATGTCTGATTTGAGTAATCATTTCTGGTTTCTCCTTCGAGATTTAGCTAGTACATGTAGAACTTTTTCTGGAAATGATTCATATTCTATTCGTAATTTCTTTAATGACATTGAGGAACAATTCTGTTTATTTCCTAGTCTTACCGATCAACAAAAACTTATCTTTGCTAAACGTTTAATTAATGGTTCTGCTAAAACATTTTTATTTTCGCAACGAAATCTTAATACTTACGAGTCATTTAAAGCCGCGTTAATTTCTGAATTTTTGGATACCATACCATCCATCGAAATACATAAACAGTTAGAAAACAGAAAAATGCGTCCTAATGAAACTGCTACGCAATATTTTTTAGCGATGCGCGAAATTGCTAACCGCGGTAATGCTATTATTGACGATTCTTCGGTAATTCAATACACCATTCAAGGTATACAGGGTAACCCCTCTGAGAAAATTCTTCTTTGTGGAGCAAAATCTTTTTCAGAATTTAAAGAAAAATTGCGTATTTATGAAACTGCTCTTAATACAATAAACTTAAATCAACGAAATTCAGTTAATTATAAACAAACATATGACAGTCGAAAACGCAGTACTGGTCACACACAACCAGCTTTCACTCGCGAATCCAAATTTAATATTGGTCCGGCATCTCAAAATAAATTACGTTGTTTCAATTGTAACGATATCGGTCACTTATCTAAATTTTGTCCTAACCGTTCTCGTGGCCCTAGGTGCCTTGCATGTGGTCTTTTTGGACACAAGTCTACCGATTACCGCCGAACCGCTGCAAATGACGGACCTCCTTCCAGAGATAGAGTTAACACTGTACATGAATCGCATGCTTCTCATATGTGTAAACAAGTTAAAATTAGTGGTAATGAATTAACTGGTTTGGTTGATACTGGTAGTCAGTTAACCCTTTTGAAACATTCTGTATGGTTAAAAATAGGTTCCCCACCGTTGTCAAAAATTAATAAATCCTTAACTGGTTTTGGCTTTGCGCGTATACATGTCATCGGTACTTTTAATTCTTTTATTACTATAGACGATCAAGAGTTTTCAGCAACTATTTCAGTTGTACCCGACGTGTCCACATTTTATGACCTTATAATTGGATGTGACGTCATCCAACAAGCGAACATTAGCATTTCACCCACCGGTGTTACTTTTTCTAGTTTTTCACAACAAAATGAGTGTACCGCAGATCCAAATTTTATCATGACGATCACTGACGATAATCCCAAATTTGATATTGGTCCTAATGTTTCACGATATATTCGTAACGACATTAACAAACTGTTGTCGGCCTATAAACCTAATAAAATCAAAACTGCGAACATTGAGCTTAACATCACTTTAACTGACGATACACCTATTTTTCACTCACCCCGACGTCTACCCTTTACCGAACGAGACATTGTAGACGCACAAGTCTCTGAATTGCTTAAAGATGGTATTATCGAACCAGTGTCCTCCCCATATGCCAGCCAAGTTGTAGTTGTTCGAAAAAAAGATGGTAAACACAGAGTTTGCATCGATTGCAGGAAGCTCAATCGTAAGTTAGTTAAAGATCACTACCCCCTCCCCCTAATTGATGATATTTTGGATCGACTTCAACATGCAAAAATTTTTAGTACGATAGACCTACGTAATGGATTTTTTCATGTACCCGTAAACAAACAGAGCCGCCCTTTCACTAGTTTTGTAACCCATAACGGTCAATTTCAATTTCGCTACATGCCTTTCGGACTTAGCTCCTGCCCTTCAGTGTTCATGAGATATATAAACGCTGTTTTTAGAGACTTGATTGCTGCCGGCATAGTACTCCCTTATATGGATGATCTTGTAATTCCCGCGAGTAACGAACTTGAGGCCGTAGAACGTCTAAAAACTGTTCTTCAAACAGCTAGCGAGTACGGACTCGACATAAATTTTAACAAATGCCAATTTTTACATACCAAAATAGATTTCCTCGGTCACATAATAGAAAATGGTAAACTTTTGCCATCCCCTTCCAAAACTAAAGCTGTTTTAAATTACCCAGATCTGAAAAATGTTAAAGACGTACGTAGATTCCTTGGCCTTACAGGATATTTTAGGAAATTTATTCCTAATTTTTCTACCATTGCAAAACCCTTAAGTGAACTTCTGCGTAAGGACACCCCTTTTCAATTTCAAAATGAACAAAGAGCCGCATTTCAAAAATTAAAATGTTTACTTTCCCAAGAACCAGTTCTCAATATTTTTAATCAAAATTCCCCTATTGAGGTACATACAGACGCGTCTATAGATGGCTTGGGGGCAGTCCTGTTGCAGAAAAACATGCATGATAATCAATTCCATCCAGTCTTTTATTTTTCGAAGAAAACATCTGATAACGAAAGAAAATACACTAGCTTTGAACTTGAAGTTCTGGCTGTGGTAGAAGCCCTCAAAAAGTTTAGAATCTACCTCCTCGGAACAAATTTCAAAATTATCACAGACTGTGATGCGTTCGTCAAGGCACTTAATAAAAAAGAAATAAATTCCCGCATTGCACGATGGGCTCTGTAACTTGAAGAATTCCATTACAACATTGAGCATCGAACAGGTTCCCGCATGGCGCATGTGGACGCTCTAAGTCGAGCTCCACAATGTTTCATCATCCAAGATAGCCTTCATATAAAGCTTTTGAAAGCTCAGCAATCTGATGAAGAAGTTCAAGCATTAAAAATGCTCCTGCAGTCCACACCTCATGATAATTACACTATAAAAAATAATCTTCTATATAAAACAGTGAACGGTGTCGATTTACTCGTCGTCCCTACAGACTTACAGCATAGTATAATTAAAGAAGCACACGAGCGTGGACATTTTGCAGCACTCCGTACCCAAGAGCTAATAAACAAAGATTTTTATATTCCTCACCTCAAAGACAAAATCGAAAGTTGCATTAAAAATTGCATAAAGTGTATACTCTATAACAGAAAACGAGGTAAACAAGATGGTTTCCTCCACCCAATTGATAAAGACGATGCACCCCTGCACACATACCATGTTGATCACCTTGGTCCCCTAGCTACTACATCAAAAAAATACAAGCATATATTGGTCGTTGTTGATGCGTTCTCCAAGTTTACCTGGCTGTACCCTACAAAATCTACAGACGCCGCAGAAGTTATTAGCCGACTAGAAAGCCAACGATCCATCTTCGGTAACCCCGCCAGAATCATAACTGATCGAGGTCCAGCATTCACTTCCACTGCATTTAAAGACTATTGCCACGACCAAAATATAACCCACATACCAATTACCGCAGGTTTACCAAGATCGAATGGTCAAGTTGAAAATAAAAATTCTACTATCATCGCTGTACTATCTAAACTTTCATCCGACAACCCCGAAAAGTGGTTTTCCCATGTGCCTGCTCTCCAACAAATCCTCAACTCGACATTTCACAGAAGTATAAAGACGACACCCTTTGAACTGCTTTTTGGTACCAAGATGAAAAATAAAGATGATATCAAGATCCTGGAGCATCTCAACGCCGAATCTACAAACACATTCCAGAGGCAACGTGAAGAGAGACGTATCGACGCCAAAACACAGATTCGAATGGTGCAAGAAGAAAATCGCAAGCAGTATAACCTTCGAAGACGACCAGCTGCTAAATTCCAACTCGACGATTTAGTCGCAGTTAAACGCACCCAGTTCGGGCCAGGCCTAAAACTGAAACAGAAATTTTTAGGCCCATACAAGATAACAAAACTGAAACCAAACGACACATATGACGTCGTCAAGTGTGACTTCGTGGAAGGCCCATTCAAGACCAGCACCTGCGCTGAATTCCTGAAACCTTGGACCGACACGTTTAAGACGCTTACTTAGAGTATTTCTCCAAAACTTTCTTTTTATTATTTTTTTAAGAACTCTTACTTGGACATTTTTTGTGCAAAATTACTTTTTTTTTAAACATCACACGTTGATCTTGAACTTGCTAAAATAAGAACTGCTGTCATTTTTATGAACTATTTATTTTTTTCATGAACAGTCCAGCCATGAAAAATACCTGCCATATTTTTTTTTTTTTTTTCTCTTTTGATGAAAATTATCTACCTATTTTTTTTTCTACTTATATGTTATTAACATCTTATCTTATTTTATTTTAGTATTTTGATGATTCAGATTTTACCTGTATTAATTGACAATTTTCCATTTGGTAATGTATACAATTTTTTTTTATTTAGTTAATGCAGCTATATTATTACTGTATTTATAACTCTATTATGTAGTATTGTATATTGTTTATTTTTTTTATTTCTTTTGTTTTTGTATAATTTAATTTTTTTTTCCTTGTTGTTTAATAACCTTCAGGCGAGGCCGCCTGCTTGGTCATGATGGCCGATATGGGAGGTTATATTTCTCAGTTATTACCATTACTTCCATTGTGTGACGTCACTGCTATGTAGTTATGACGATATTACTACGTCGCTGTTTTGTATCATCTTTTCATTGTATGCGCACGCACCTTACGCGCGCCAGTTCAGTATAATTATTGAGTTGACGTGGAGCGGTTCTGTCAAACACAGACGGTGTTTGCCGCTCGTAAAATGCATCAATTTAAGTGTTTATGTAATGTCCCCTTTTTGTTTTAAATAAATGTTGTTATGTTACGATGGTCTGTAGCCGTTTCCCTATATATATATATATATATTTATTTATATTTATTTATTTTTTTCTTGGTGAAACTCATAGTATAAAATTTTAGGATATTATGGATAATAAAGTTAGATGGTGCACATGTAGCATAGTTTAATACAAATGCAGTTATAAAAAGGAAATATAAAGAAATACACAAAACACTGATAAAATTTATTTTAAACTAGCACGCTACTCCTTCGCTTGGCCACTATGTTTAAATGAATTTTCAAAAGAATTGAATCACTATTTTTATATCATTTTATAAATAAATAATTAATAATAATAATAATAATAATAATAATACATTGAAATCCCTCTAAACCTCGCTTCGGATACCCGATGCCTACTGCTGCTCTTTTCCCTCCCTCATTGCGTCCGGTTCAGGTTCCAACTTCTTGAAGAAAGTTCTTTTCCGGGCGCTAACATCAATTTGAGCATTTCTCGACAAAAGAGTTAAAAAGTTACTCTTTCAAAAGAGTTAATTAAATAAATGAAAAATGAAAAGTTGTTACATTGTAAAAATTATGCATAAATATAAGAGTTAAAAGTAGTTCTTATTTTTATTTATTTATTTATTTATTTTTAAATTTAATGTATTTAAAATTTTCTACTGTTTAACCATTTGATTTTAATAAATATAATAAATTAAAATAATAATAATAATAATAATAATTCGCCTTCTAATGAATAAATTAAATAATTTAAAAATAAATCGTGTAATAACCGTTGATATGATGCGCATACGATTAAAATGAAAGAATAAATTTTAGAAAACGAAACAGAAAAATCAATGGATAAAATCGGAAAAAAAAACTAATATTTTAAAAAGTTCAAACTTGAAATTCGAAAAAAATCTCGAGGAGGTGCACACCTACGTGGTCCCAGCTACCAAGTTTTGCAGCTCTGCTATCTGTAGTCTTTGCACCAGAGCGCAGACACACAGACAGATACTTCTCTTTATATGTATGTCTATATAAATATGTAAAGAATATTGTATTCGTCTCTTAATTAAAAACAAAAAATAATCCGATATGCACGTCGTGTGTGCTAATCGCCAAATGCGCAAAACTGCGGGAGAATCACTTAATTGGAAATTAGCAGCAAGAAAACAAAACGTAACAAATAAATAAATAAATAAATAAAAATAAATAAAAATAAATCAAGTAATTTAGCTATTAGTCTATTAAAAAAATATATATTGAAAATAATGTAAAAGAAATTAGATTAAAAAAAATTGCTTACCTGAATCATTAACTGTTTTTTCAAAATTAAATTCTAAGTAACAAATATAATTTATAATAATGTCTAAACGTGAATATTTAGAATATTCACAAGTATTTTTTAAATAAATCATACCATTAGAAAATCTTTTAAAGCTACAATAACAAAAATTTTACCGTTCAAGTTTAATTTTTCACAAAGCTTTATTTCAATTTTCTTGTTTACGCGTAAATATGTTTATGTTCATGTCAAAAAAAAAAAAAAAGAAAGAAAGAAAGAAAAGAAAGTGAAAGAAAATGTACGCGTAAAAACTCGTTTTCTAATAGCGTCAGCTGGATTTTTAATATTGCTACGTAGATTAGACTTAGGCAATTGTTTGTGGGGAAACACTAAGCGAAATAGCACAGAAAACTTTAATCTCACCCCGAGACTTTATTTTTCAACTCAACTGAATTTTACATTGGTTTATATACAATTAATCGAATTTTCTTGAACAGAATATTCGATTAATCGAAAGTCTAGACATTACATAACATTAACCGAATAATTAGCATAAACATAATTAACATAATGAATCAATGAGAAATAAACAATTTAGATTTAAATAAAATATACTTTTAAACAATTTCCCTTCAGGGTGTTCGAACTCGCAAACGCTGCGTTCAGAACCCGACGCTTTACCTCGAAGTCACGGTGTTCGACAGCTTTCGTTCCAATATTTCATTCTTTTTTTCGTGGTTTTTATGGGGATTTTAATTGAGATATTGAATTAAAAAAAGCATTATATCAAAATTAATTATAGCCTATAGCACTCAGGTATAGTCTAGCTTTTGATTAGTGAAAAAATTATTTAAACCGGTTCAGCAGTTCCAGAGATTATCCTCCACATACAAACAAAGTTTCCTCTTTATATATTAGTATAGAATAAATTATTTTTCCTTATACATTTATGTGATGTTAAAAATGTATCTTTTTATAAACCTGAAAATAAAATAAAATAAAAGTAAATTCTGATATTTTCCTTTTAAAGTTTTTTTTTTTTTTTTTTTTTTTTTTTTTTTTAAGAAAAAGAATTTAGTTTATAAAAGGGTATATTTTAGATTCATGGCCAATATCATTTTATTGGCGCCAAAACCTGTATACTAATTACATTATATTGAAATGGAATATTTGAGACGGAAATTAAGTTCGGACGCATGCCCAGTTCGCTGTTTCCTCCCATGCTTTGTTCACACTCTCAAAAATTATTTCTTCAATTCACGGAAATTTACTGGCAGCAATGCTGCCGGAAAATTTCCGTTATTTGACGAATATGCTTTTTTTTTTTTTTTTCTCTCTTGTTAATTGAAGAAACTTTAATCTATCTTTTTCAGTGTTACATAAGCGAAATTTTCTGAACTGTTTGAAGAACATTTTTTTTTTTTTTTTTATCTGCAAGACTGCTCTTCATTACGGTGCGATAACTTTCGTTTACGTTGAAGAAAGATTGAAAGATTGTTAATTAGCACTACACCATCGCACTGTATTTTTACCATTTTTATTTCATTATTCTTTTTTTTTCATTAATTAATATAAAAAAGAGTAAATAAATGAAAGAACATCATTATTTAAAACTGAAAATTAAAATATAAATTGCAGTTTCAAGTGTTTATTACGGTCGTTTTTCAAAAACTTGTTTTTATGTTTTTTAATTTTTTACATTATATACGTAAATAAAATTTTTGAAATTTATTGCCTTTTAGGAAAGATTTCAAATTTAGGCAACTAAACTTTGAATCCACCGTAGTGTAATAAAACACTTACTTTCAGATGGTAAAAATAGAATTTTGATAAATGTATTTGGCGACGAGAAATTTGACTCCTTAATTACCCAATGGGTTAACATGGGATTTTGCAATTTGAGAGATTGAGTAGTAGCTTCTTGGTGATTTTATTAAAACAGCAGCTTTCTTCACTCCGCAAAACAATTTCCTCTTTTAACGGATTTAAAAAAAAGAAAAAAAAAAGGATCTTTCTACAAGAAAATTTTCGTCCTGTAACAGAAGAAAGAAAGAAAAAAAAAAAAAAAAATCACAACGGACATGTTCACAAATAACAGAAAATTTCTCTCATCTAATGGAAAATATTTGTCGATTAACGGATATATCCCGGCAGCACAGCTGCCAATAAAATTTCCGTGAATTGAAGAAGGGATTTTTGAGCGTGTATAGGGAGAATTAGCGAATAAACTGACGAATACGCTTTCATGTAGGGATTTCCCCTTCCTCTTCTGCAGACTTTCGGGAAGAATTCACGGAAAAATAACGTTTCTAAGTTGTACGGAAATTATTCGTTGACAAATGAGGAATAATTTAGTGTATAAAGACGAATTTTTCTGACAGTGCAGTATGGTATATCCGCGACGTTTGTTCACAGGAACATCCTCAAAAAATGCCAATGCATTCAGTTCAATGAGAAGAATGAATTTATAAATCATATTTATACATATTTGTACTGCTCAAATCTTAATTAAATTTACATTTATTATTCATATGCTCAAAGAACATTTCTGTAGAGCATTATGGTTTACAGGACCGCTACAAAATATTTAGATACATTAGTTGGAAATTGCTACATTTTCATTTTCGTTAATTTTAAGCTTTTACTTTTGCGCATGCCCAATAAGACTTGTCGATAAATCGCACAGAATGGAAATATTTTAAGATATCTTTATGTTATATGTATTGAAGACGCTAATAACGTCTTCTAAATTTCTCTCTCTGTGTTGGTAAAAAATAGGAAAAGCTGTTTCTTTTATTAATTAATTTTATTTTTTATTATTATTGGTATTATGTAGTTATAGTTGGACGGAATATAATGACCTTTAATAGGGTTTACGTCTGTACCTAATTTAAAACTATAGGTGTCGACCAATTCAAAATGTTTATTATATTAAGAGATATAAGCAAAAAACCTTTTGCGCGATGCGTGAAACCTTTTGTGCAAAATGACTTGTCAGTAAATCGCGCAGAAAGGAAATTTTTTGCGATAATGTTTCTTATTGCGTTTCAGACAGCAGTGAATCCATAAGAGTGTTCAGAATATGAAACAATTTTTATTGTTTCTATTATTTGATTGAATAACAGGTCAACGTGTTTTATTTTTTTCTCTATCTAAATTCGTATGACATGTTGTGACCATTTTTCTTTTCTCGTGTGAACTGTTTTAAGAAATCTGAAAGATACCTGAATATTTTCTGTAAACTTTACTGCTGATCGTATAGTATATGATTCTGCCATATATTTTTAGAAAATATTTTTTTTTCATATGAATTTCATTATGAATCTGCCGCTCAGATTAGTTAAATCTGATTTATAAAAGCGCCTCTTTCATATCTAAATGCTTTGAAATTCTTTTGGATATCCTTGTACACAAGCCAGGTATGTTATTTGTACCATTTTCAATAAGCAACATGACATAGTGAACTTGAATAACATACAACAGTCTGAAGAAATTCTGAAAATATTTACGGAAGTTAGAATGTGGATGGACAGATAGACAGACGAACAAATCGAAATCAAATATGCTTTTAACTTCGTTGGAAAGTGTTAAAATAAAACAGGAAGAAGGACTTCGAGTACTTTGCATCTATCAGAAACTACTGAAACCAGTGCTTTTTCATTGCATAAAATTGTTAGTGAAGTATATTCTGAATCGATTTCACTTCCAAAAGGGAAACTATATATAAAAATATATAAACAAAAATGCATATAGCGAAATAAAAACAGCAAAAACAGGGTTGCTACTAATTTGGTAGAGAAAATCGAGGACCTTACTAACTAACCCTGAATAATTAAAAAAAAAAAAAAAAGAATGTATTCATCATAGTATTTTACAGTTTTGCTAGAAAAATAAACCAATAAACGAAATTTACTCTTGGACATGAGTCTCACAAGTCAAGATAAACTAAAAATACACGGCGTCATCTAACAAGAGAATGACAAATTAGAAGGCAGCGTTACAAAAAAAAAAAAAAAAAAAAAAAAAAAAACATGACAGTAAACCAAAGTGTATAAAACATGTCATTCGTGAAAAAATTATTGATTAACACTGATATTTTCAAAGACTATAAGCAGTGGTAATTAATTTATTAGCATGTATGTTAATTAGATCATTTTCTTTCGTAATTGTGTCAAAGTCGTGTTGTCGCTTGAGGAAAATGAAAGATTTGAAGACGACTTTTGAAAACTTTAATAAATGATAAATGACCGCAACTTGAAATCTTAATATTGCTTATCATAAAATTTATGAAGAAATAGTGATTCGGTATTAAAATTTATTACGAAGGATTTGGTATTTATTCTGTTTATACACATAAATTGTGTTAAGATGATAAAATTGAGAATAACTCTTAAAATATCATACTTGCCAACCTAACCCGGAAGATTGTTAGTTCCCGCCCCTTTTTGTACACCACTTAATTTTTAGAGTAAGTCTTTACAAATATATTTACGATTAAATAAGAAGAAAAGTACTCTAAAAAAATACTGGTATGAAAAATTAGGCGGAAGGAGGCAGGACTAACATTATACCGGGTTAGGTTGGTAAGTATGAAATATGAAATTCAATGTAACTTTTACTTTTTTCTATATTCAATAGAAGAATGTGTTAGATTTATAAAAAATTTTACTATGAAAATAATAAAAGATTTGCACATTTTCGAGATATTTAGAACAATGTTATAATTGGCTATTGTAATATTTTCGTATCGTTATTAAAATTAATACTGGTTATTTTAATTTTATTTAATTATTTATTCTATTTTTATTTATTGCGTTCTTACTGATTATGTTTGAATTCTACTACTTTATTACGATACATTTATTTTGAGTTTTCAATTAACAGCTTCACTTCATCAAGTAATGACCCAGTGATGGGCATAATTGATTAAAAAGTAATTGAATAACAATTGAATTGTAATTATAATTATTTTACTGACAATCAATTAACAAGTAATTGATTACAAATAAATTGAATAAGTAATTCAATTTATTTGTAATTAACTACTTGTTAATCGATTGGCAGTAAAATAATTATAATTTAATTTAATTGTAATTCGATTACTTTTTAATCAATTATGCCCAACACTGAATGATACACAGCAAGATCAGCATACACATATATGTGTATATAGTATATACTTAAATATTGCAGTTAAAAATACAAAAGTATTAAATTTATTCCTTTTATGACGACAACATATACTCCAGCTAGCATTCGGATAAAAGTATAAAATGTCCAAATTATTGGAAAGCCTCCAGCATGTTTATCCTTGACGGCCTCCAGATTATAACAGAAATAGCATGTGTGTATACACACATGCTATTTCTGTTATAATCTGGAGCAATGCCTTATTTGTTAAATATATTTAACAAATAAGGCATTGCTCCACGATGATTATAGGTTAAAATGACTTTAGCAGAACATTTAGTAATACAATCTTTTAAGTTATGTCTGTATTCAACAATTCTTCAGTTAAAAGTACGTTTCGCTTGGCCAATGTAGTAAATTATTCCTATTTTAATGGTATGAGAATTTTATAAAGATTGTCTGACGGGTTTGTAATATCGCAATCGTTAACAATTTGACGACAAACAGAATATATAACAGAACAGTTTAAATTATTAATAGCTTCAAAAGGTTCTAGGAAATTTCGGCACAGATACAGATATACCTGAGAGAATCAATCACTATATCATGTTCCATACTAAAGGTTGATGTGCCAAGCCTGAATAGTCCGTTTGCAAAGGCAGATAAAAGAGTTCAGACATACAACCCTTCTCTGTGGATGATAAATATTCTATATGTCTTTTAAATATGTTAAACTATTTAAAACGTGAATGTAACGTAGTAATAGCTTACTATTTTGAAGTTTTCTCACTGAAGATGAATAATTTGTCAGAGAATGTTAAAAAAAAAGCGTGATTTTTATAAGCAAAAAACGTTTCGTCTCATTAAGATTTATTAAAAAGATAACATGTTGAAGTAATTTTACCATGTTTTTATTCACTTCGATTATTGTTTGTTTGTTTGTTTATTGTCCGGTACAAATCTTGCAATCGATTTTTAACTAACTTCCCTACTATCGAGACATTTGAAACAACTCAACATGACAACTCAGTACTTCGAAGCCCGATTTTCGAATTTTTGATAAGTCTTCTTTTAATTGATTTAAATATGAAAATAATAATTTCCTAATAGCTTTAAAAATAGCCGCATTAAAATATTAGCTATAATTTAATTGTTGTCAAAAAATTTTTTTCTAGTTCATTTTCTTCCGACATAAAAATAAATATATTTACTTAAACATGAACATTAAAAAATTGTAAAAAGTTAAATTATGCATCTCACAAAAATTGACGTCATTATCACTTTAAAAATTTTGCACGCATTGATAAAGTGCTAATGTAGTTCAATAGCTATGATTCAAAAGAAAATTAAAAAACATGATATCTAAAAAGTTTTTTATCTTATAATTATTTTATCTATATATATTAAACTATATCTTTTCTTCAATAATGATGACGTTCTCATTTCTGCCACAATATTCTGCTCTGCTAAATACATTCTATTAAAACATACCAGGTGCATCATAAATTTGTGCAAAATCAAAATTTATAGTTAAAAGAAATTACGTTCGAAAAAAATTCTGTTTGCGAAAATATGCTCGTTTGGTTTTATTTATTTAATTTTTTCCCACGTAAAAAGAAACAGAAAAATTCCAAAAGCACCTAAAAGAGGGAACTCACACGTCATATACTGAGACGTTTTATGCAAATCAGGCAAACACGGACAACAAAACAGCTCACAATAACACGACATTGTGCATTTATTTTAAAGTAAAAGATGGTCATACACACGACCTCCAACACAAGATATCAGACTAATAAGGCGCGTCTCTATGCCTGTTATATTTTACAGCTGAGTGTAGTTAGCATGTATGTCAGCACCGAAGCCACCGACGTTTTTTCGAATGGTACCTTTCAGTTCTACCAAAGTGACTGGGGAGCCCTGGAATGCACAAGGCCTTTAACAAAATGTCGTACTAAATTCAGTATCTCGTTCAAGGAAATAGGCCTTTATTGCGCAATGCAACAATTGTAGACTCACCATTCTAGAAGAAAGTTTAATACAAACGCTCCATCGGGTAACCATATATAGCATGCTGCCAGAATCTAATGACAAACTCATTTTAAGCCAGGTGTTTTATTTCTAGCATGATTTGCATAAAACGGCTTAGTATGACGTGTGATCGTTTTCTTTCGGTTACTTTTAAAATATATATATATATATATATATATATATATAAATAATAGATAACGTAATAAAATTTAATCTTAAAATTTAGCAATTAATAGAACTAAAACAATAACAGCACACTAAAATATAGAACTGAATTTAACATAGAGGAAAGAATGACACAAAAAGTTGCGATATAGATAAGGAACCAATGAGTTACCATATTAACTTAAAATACTTACGCCGACCTGAAGGATAATAAAAAAGGACCATTAAACTTGTGAAAGAGAAAAAAGATAATAAACCACATAATCAATTGGATATAAATGCTTAAAATTAGAAATATACTTATCAAGGGGCACATACTTCATAAAGCAGAGAAAGCTGCAATGATTTCGTAAAACGATATTGCTAATCATTGCAATTTATATCATCTCACGCCCCGATCAATGCAGCAAAAAGACCATAAAGAATGAGAAAAAAGTGAAAAATTAAATTAAAACTAAGGATAAATAAATATTAATTAAAATCTTAAAGGAAACCAAATTAATAACATGAAATAATCAGAGTAACCACATGGAAAACAGTTAACACAAACTGGAAAAATGGTTGATGCCAAAACCTAAATTGAAGTTAAAATAATAGCTCGACAGATATCGATTAATCGAAAATACTTCAGAACAATTACATTAAAGATAAAATACACAGAGTAAATATTAAATGATAATGTTAAAATTAATACTAGTAGAGTTAAATTAAATCGTACCAAAAATATTAATAATTAAATCGTTTAAGATAAGGACTGAAGAATGAAGGTTAAAGACTACTAAGTACAAGCGCCATCTTTCGGTTAGCTATAATAACATTAAGTCAGTTATATAAGATGTATTGACTGAAAGATTAAGATAATTTAGAAGTATTAACAGTAAGATTAAGATAATTTAGAAGTATTAACAGTAAGATTAAGATAATTTTTAAGAGTTTTATTTAAGATGTATTGACTGAAAGATTAAGATAATTTTTAAGATTTTTATTTTGAAGTCAAATTATTAAGTGTTAAGTTTTAAGAAGACATAATTACAAGCAATAATGCCAAAGAGCACAACTATAAGGATAAGCATTATAATGCGGTCATCATAAATTAAAATTAAAATTTAAAATTTAAAAGATTTTTTTTTTTAATTAATATTTATAAGATTTTATTTTTGTTATGCAAATAGATGGATTGTTCAAACTTAACAAGGGAAGCCTCAAGTAGCCAGAAGCACATTGTAAAAGAGTTCAAAATACATAGTATCAACCAGAAAAAATAAAAGAGTTCAAAATACATAGAATCAACCAGAAAAAATAAGAATGTAACTTACAGCAATTCCCCCACGTTTTTTTTTTTTTTTTTTTTTTTTTTAAATAAATTTTATTCAGCATCAAACCCTCCCAGCCAACCAGCCAAACAACACCACCCTTCCTCCTTAATCAAACTTCTGCCCACCCATCCACCTGATTTTTTTTTTTTTTTTTTTTTTTTAATTTTTAATTAAACCTTAGTTTTTTTTTTTTTTTTTTTTTGTGTTAGACAGAGACCCTTTTTGATAAACAAGTGAATAAATAAATTTTTTAGGATACCCCATTTTTGTAGCAACATTAATTATGTGAGAGATATTTTTGTTTTTAAACCTATCTGAACAAAGATTATGTATACGAAAGAGGTGATTGAGAATAATATTTCTGTAGACAGAGATATGAAGACAAGAGGTAAATTGTGTAAATAAATTTACTTTGAAACTAAAATCTTGTCTTTTGTCATACATATCGGTATAAATTTTACTACCATCAAGTTTAAGTTTTAAATCTAAGAAACTAATACAGTTATTGTTGAGATGATTATAAGTTAAGGTAAGGTGAGAAGGATATTCAAATTTAAATAAATTAGGCGAAAAATTATTGACATAAAAAATTATAATGTCATCAATGTATCGGTAAAAATAGACATTTTCAATACATAATCCCTGTTCATAATGGTAAAGGTATAAGTCAGCTAACATACTCGAGCTACATCCTCCTTGTGGAATACCGACCTTTTGAATATAGATCTTATTACAGTGTAGAATGTAATTGTTATGAATAATAAAATTTAAAAGTGTCTTAAATGAAGTTGCCGAAAAGCATTTTGGTATAGATATTTGACTTTTAAATTTTTCAAAAAGGTTAAAGATGATACGATGAAGATCTAATAAATTAATATTATTAAATAGGTCAGCAAAATCATAAGTCATGATATCAGTCACATTATTCATAGATAAGACATTGGCTTTAAGTTGATAACTATTTTTAAGGCAAAAGAAATTTTTTGATTTACTAATTAAGTCATAGATTTGTTTGAGAATATCAAGGAGAATTTTGTTAGCATTATTGTTGTAAGTATTACACCCTACAGTGACAGTTCTGAATTTAATAGGATTTTTGTGAAATTTAGGGATAAGTACAATATAAGGATATTTAAAATTATTAAATGGAAGCTTTAGCAATTTATAAAAGCAGTGAATTTTGCGGTTATTGATTTTAAGATCATTATTGGTAGTATGAAAGTTAGTACTATTAGATATAGATGAACTGAGTAAAGAAAGATAATAATGTTTACAGATTATTGCATAATTATTAGGAGATTTATCGACATAAGTAATAACAAAGTTTTGTTGCAATTCTTTGATAGATTTAAAGAGATTTGATTTATTGTAATGTGTGAGATTTGATCTATGTTGAATTAATTCAGCTTTAAGTTTTGAAATTACTAAAAATTTCCATTGATTGAAATATTCAATAGGTTTATTATAAGAGATGGAGAGTTTATAAATAAACAAATCAATATCATAAGAAAACTGTTGTATAATCTTTGAAATATTAGTTTTTGAAGGGAGTCGATATTTAGTACCATATTCCATAAATTTCTTTAAATTTGAGTCATTAATAATATTAAGATCACCAGTGATAATATGTGCATGATCTCTGTCAACATATTTTACATTTGAGGGATGAGCACAACTACAAGTCACATGAGAAGATAAATTAGACTTAGAGACTGAATTATAGTTAAAAAGCAGGCGACCAAGTGTAACAGGATATTTAAAGGTACGAGAAATATGAATGTCTTTAATAGGAAACATGCATGATTTATCATTAAGAATAGATGAAATATTAATGCTATTAAATATTTGATTAGAATAATTTAGAATAAGCTGTGAATTTGATTGGATTTTGTGAGGTTTTTTAGAGATATTTAAATTGAAGAGTTTAAGTCTGTATAATATTAAATCATAGAAAATATCAGAAAAATGTTGATTATAGGATTGGTTTTTAAATACACTTAAGTAAGTGGACAAATACTTTTTTTTTGATAGCAAATATAAACTTTCTAATGTAAATCCAATCATAATGGTTAAGATAATTTGACTGTAAGGCAAGAATATTTTTGATAATGAGATTTTTTGATATTAAACCATTAGTAGATTTATTGGATTTGTTACCTCTTTTTGAACGAGAAGTTTTCTGGTTGACACTATGATTTAGTACAGAGTAAACAGGGGAGTAATCATGAAGGGGATTAATGTTAGTATAAACCTTAACAACCCTATTAAAATATTCATGATTCAAGCCATATGGATAAATTGTATTAAAATATTTCATGTAGTTAGATTCAAAGAAAAGGTGCTCACTTTTATTTTTTTGAATCCTAAGAATTTCAATAGTACATGAGCAGAAATTGTGTAAATTAAAATGTCTTAACTCAATAGTTGATTTACTGTTAAGGACAGGTGATGATAACTTTTTTGAGTCTGAGCGATGTTGATTAATTCTAATATGTAAAGGGGTGGAAGTTTCACCAATATACTGCATTTTACAGATACCACAACTTAATTTGTATATAACATTATAAACCTGACAGAAAGGAACCAATTTTGAATCATTATAAATTTGGGACTGTAGAAAAAAATCCAGCATCCCACTAATCATATTCTAGCAAACTGAAAATTTTCGCGTACGTTATTATTTTTTTTTTTTTTATTGTGAGCTTTTGAAATTTACACGAATTTATGTCGAGCCATATAAATGACACATCATAACGCAATACATAAAAGTAGTGTTAAACGCCAAATCCATTTTGGTATTAATATCTAAATTCCATAAAACACGTATTGGATTCCACATTGTTACTATAGGATGCAATTCTTACACATGCAATAATCATGGTCAGTGCTGCCAGATTGAGGGAATTTTTTATTCTATAGCCACCACCAAATTTTAATTGAATGGTACCGAACTATTTTAAAGACTTTTTTGTAAAATGTCTTCGAACTGATTAGACAACCGTTACAATTAAAATTTAGTGGTGGCTGTTGAATAAAAAATTCCCTCAATCTGGCAACACTGAGGTAACAAAATATTTCTAAATATGTTAAATCAAATTTATTCACTTACCATTAAAACTCTTTACACTCATTGTTTAAAAAAACAACTAATAATTAATCATCTCAAAATATTAAAAATATGAATAATATTCAGATTATTGATTTGCAATATTTATTTAAAAATATTGTTCCTTGACCTTTGGTATATAACTAATTCATTATTCAATAGTTTTAAAGATGAATTACAAATTTCGAAATCAGTTGATTTAAATTACTTAAAATCTCTGACTGATTTTATAATTAATAATAATTATATAATAAATAAATTTATTTCCAAAAAGTTAGCATCCCTGGAGGAGGATCTAGTTCAAGCATGCTTGCTGATCTTTATCTGCATTTTTATGAACGTAATTTTAAATTTAAAAATCTTCAATTTTCTATATACATCCATGAATTATAATTATTTCATGTGATAATGGTAATCTTGATGACTTCAATTTTAGCTATCCCACTAACTTAAAACTTACTAACAACCGCCTGCCTAATAATTACTCTAACTTCCTTAACTTACAATTATATAATAAATAAATTTATTTTCAAAAAGTTGGCATTCCTCAAGGAGGATCTAGTTGAAGCATTGAATATACAGAGTTGATAATACTTTAAAGTATTATATATATGATTAATATAGTTTATATAAACTTGGCTTATAGGTATCAAAATAATAAAATAAATCTATTTTACCTAATAATACAAATATATATATATATATATATATATATGAATAAGTTGAATGCCCGTGTAGTAACCTCTTCTCCATATTTTTATCATTTATTTTTATTTGTTTAGAATTTTCCTTTACTTCACACAGATTTCTTTTTTTTTTTTTTTTTCTTTTTTTTTTTAGTTATTTTTTTAAAGTCCTATTCTTACACTATATTAAAGTGAAAGATAAATGACGTCAATTATATATATATTTATATATATCATTTAATCAATACTATTTTCTTTTATTATGTCCCTTTCTTTTACACACGGAGTAATATTAATAGGAGTTGAAGGTCCAATGGGAGAAAGCTACGAAATTGTGATCTAAATTTTTGGTAAATATTGAGGGCGCCACTTGTCATTCCTCCCTACTTCGGCGCGGATATACTGTTGTTTTCAATAGAATTTTGCTGAAGTACATTTAAATTTTTTTATTTTAAGCAATTTAATTTCTTTGTAAGTTCTTAAAACTGCATAATTCAGATGTTTCAAATAAATGCTTCGTTCCTAGTTGTAAAACAGGCTATGATAGTGATAAGAAAAACAAAAAAAAGCCCTAGGAGAAAAATAAAGTCCGAGTTCGTGTTTTCTGCACCTAAAGTAAGTTTATTTTTTTTCTTTACAAAATTTCACCCATTCTCCTTCCTCCCAATTGTCTGTTTTAGCTAGCTTCGGTTCATAAGAATCGTCATTTTTTTAAAAGCTTTCTTTCAAAGTAAAATTAGTATAAAATGGCTCTTAAAAAAACATGTTGGTTAGAATACTCTATTTAATGAAATTTGCTTTCAATCGAAATTTTTTCAGCTTGATATTATTTTTAAAAAAATAATTAAAACGAGACATTTCCCCATTGAATAACATTGCGGAAGCTGGAGAGAAGGAAGGATTGCACGCTGGCGCCATCTATAAACATTAGAAAACAACATCACAAAATTTCAGCGTTACCTTCTTCTCCTGTCTTTTTACTCCGTGCTTTTACAGTAGCGGGAAAACCAGTTGCCACAAATTGAATTTATCCTAGAAATTTCATCGAAAATTAAAAATTAAAAAATATTTTTCCCAGGATATATATATATATAAATAAAGAAATATTAAGAGTTATCGTAACGTGACATCTTTGGATTTTTGCGACCAATTATAGTTGGATAGCATTTAACTTTATTTTGTACAATTTTTGAAGGTGTAGTAAAATAAAGTCATATAATTGTCAATTTATCAATTCTGGAATGTCAATCGCGACTATAACATACCGTATCATTTGATAATTTGATTTTATTTAATATTCAGACACACCCACTTATTCACCGCTTTAGCATGCGTTCATTATAAGTTGGGTGATTAATAATACTTAACGTTATTAATTATCTTTAAGTTTGTATCTTCATTAATAACTACTTCACGTTCTTCCTTCCTTTAGAATCATCTTCTGTACTTATAAATTATGAAACTTCTTTTTGCTTATATCCATTAAAAATGGCGCAGAAAAAATGTTTCATAATAAGTGTAGAATTCGTAACATTTTTTTTCCCCTCATTAAATCTTTCGATACTTTTTCAAAGCGTTTATAATACAGTTCTGTCTATCTGCTCATAATTTAATATTCGTAGGCACGCTTGCAAAATTTTAAAATTTAAATATGCTCTTTGAGCTGTAAAACATGAAAGTCATTCTCAAAGGTGAAACGCTTAGCGTTTACCATTCATTGACAAGGACATGCTAAAGGATTCGGATACATTATAGTTTTAACGTGGTGGTAATATTAAGTTAATTGTGATGATTATATTTTTCTTCGGTGAAAGTGAAACTGATTTACCGTATAAATATACGTTACAGCCTCTTATCCAAATTGTTTGCATATTGCAAATAATTGCATCCTTTTTCGCTTCTTTTTCAAGAACACACAAAGAATTTGCATAACTTATGCTTATAGAACATAACTATTTAAAATGCGTTTTGTTGATGGTATTTAATTCTAAACGAAACAATTGTGATGCATATTTTTCACATTTACATATTATATTTTCAAATGACTGTTCTTTATAAATAGTTTGGATATATTCCTTTGTTTTTACGATACTTTCTATTTTGCAAGACAATGCGAAAATATCTAAATGCATTATCCATAATTTGTGAATAGTTTCCGTTAGAATTGTGCTTTCACTTGTATTAGGTGTTTTCCAGCTAAATAAAAGTTTTTTATATCGTGTTATGTATCCAATTATACAGAGTTCCCACTACAGGCCTGTCCAGCCCATAGACATAGTAATTTACATAGATCAACCATCCCCATGTTATCGACTAAAGATTTTTGATGCAGAAAAAAAGGTTTGGCACCATCCATTAGAAAGTGTGAAACTCGGCAATAGTAATAGAATAGAACTATTGCGTAAGTTCATGAATATTCTGATTGACGAAATTTATGTGGCACTAAATATATTTATATTTATTAAAGCAATATCTAAAAATATCGACCAAAGAAAAAGCACATTTTACACGTTGTTGTGTGAAATTATACAACATTATTGTGTTAAAACTATCTTTTTGTAATAAATCGAGGACGCTTCCGTATCTCAAACCATTTCCGATTCAAAAATTCTAATTTTATTGTTTGTTCAGAGGTAGCGCTAAACCCGAACTCCACTTGTAGTTATAGCAATTTTATTACATCTAGACATTACGTTTAAGGCAATTAATTGCTACATTTGATTTTATTCTCAAGCTAAGTTAGGTTGGCAGCCTTTTTCGGTTACCTTGTATTCAAATTATATGCATATTCTATGCAAATATTGATAAATAAAGAAGTCGTTAAAGGTTCGATGCATAATAAAGAAAGTGATTGTAGTGCTCTATATAATGAAACGTATACAAATTATTTATTTTAACTTAATTACAACTGTACTTATTATTTTCTTTAAAGTCTTCTCTGTACAAATATAATAAAGCAATGTAAAAATAAAACTAATATCACTGCTCGGCATGAAAATCGACCCCAACACTATTTTTGGAAATTCTTATGTAAAATGACCTCCTGAAGAGGAATATGACGCCTATTTCGCCCTATGACCCACCGTTTTTTGGGGAGGGCCCACTATTTTTATCACCTTTCTGTAGTTTTATGGCTATAAATTTGATTTGTATTGGAGGAAAGGGTCATTTTAATTGCTAAATAGCTTCTGAAGGGCTGTAGAACTGAAAAATTCTAAAACATGAACATTTGCAGCAAGGGGAAAATTTAGGGGGGATTTGCCACGGAAATTATATATTACATTTATTATATTTTATTAATCAATTATTATTATTATTTATTATACATTATTTTTTTTTCTGTTTTTAAGTGTTAAAATAATACTTATCCATTCTCCAAATCGAATTCATGGCCATAAAATTATCGAAGAGCAATAGAAATTGGGGAGGGGGTAGCGTCCCGAGAAAACGGTGGGGGATTGGGCAAAATGGAGGTCATTTGCGGATTCAGGAGGTGATTTTACTTAAGAATCAGCAGGAATAGTATTAGGGCTCGAAAAAGACTTTTTTTCTTTCTTTGCAGTGCAATGTATTTTGTCATTTTTTGAAAAAAATTGAGACTTTATAAACCTCCATAGAAATAGAAGAAAGTCTGAAATATTCAACCACGTCCTTGACATTCGTTTATTCTTTGTCGTTTCTGTCTTGTATATTTGACTCATACATTTTATTTAAACTCTTTTAGATTGGCATCATGTAAGTTACCTTTAACCCTTTGAAGGCATTCCCAACTGCAAAAACTCGCCCAGGAAAATTTTAATAAAATTTTACTGTTATATTTTAGAGAAAAAACATCATTTATTTCTTCTCTTCTAACATTGTTCATAAATTCTGATGGCACTTCGTTAAAAATGAGAAAAATAATCTTGCCCCCCAAAAAGTTTATATCTATTTTAGGAACAGTTTAATCACGCTCATTTAATTTGGAAAGCCACCAGAATTTACGAGCAAAATTAGAAGAAAAGATATACAAATGTATTTTTCCCAGTTATAAAAATAAAATTCTTCTGAAAAATTCCGAGATGAATTCTTGCAGTTGGATATTAAAGAAAATGTAGTTAATGTAAGTAACCACCGCATTTTAAAAGAGTCTTATAATGAAAATCCCGTTTACAATTACGCATGCCTTTATACATTATTGTATAGTAAAACTTCGCCAATTCAGGAGCGTTAGCGATGATTCGTTGGTTGAAAATGAAACAATGTTTCATTAATATAAATATTTGATAATTCTGACCAAATGTAACCAATTTTAAAAGATGAAGCCGAATTAATATTTACAAGAGCGAAATAAGACTATAAGAATCAAAGCTGTATACTTGACGCCGTGTAGTTCAGTTGGTAGAACTTTTTCCCGTTATGAAAAGGAAACGAATTGATCACTCGTCTAATCAATTTTATCTATCAGGAAAATTCAATCGTGTTTTTCATCTGAAAATAGGTTTCATAAGTATTCCTTTCGAGTCATTTTTAAAGCAAATCAAATGGAGTGCAGTGGAATTGAGTAAGTTTAACGCCGAACTATAACTACACTGTAAAGAATAGGTTTTTTTTTTTTTTTTTTTTTTTGAAAATGAGCTAAATTGTCTCAAAATAGCTCCGAAACAATACATACTCAAATTAAAAAACCCATGTACTCATTTTTGAGTATACTGACAAGCTCAAAAATGGGGTTGACCAGTAAGAATCCCAATATCCCCATGTTTGTCATATCAATATACTCAAAAATGAGTACATGGGTTTTCACATTTAAGTATATATTATTTCGGAGCTATTTTGAGACAATTTAGCTCATTTTTAACACGCTTTTTTTTGCTTCACCTGTATGTATGTTTGTAACCGCTCTGGGAGCAAACAAAAAATCCATATTGTAAAAAAAGACTTTCCCTACGTGAACGCTGTGGCTGTGAGGTAAAGCTCCGGACTACGAACCTAAAGGTCTAACGTTTGAGCCTAGTCAAGGGAGATTTTTTAAAAGTGGTTTTTGTTTAATTCTAAATTATTTTATAACCACCCTGTAATATGGTGTGTCACTCACACATTTTTTTTCTTACCCTGTGTTTTAATACTATAAAGATAGATATTTTGTGCTTTTCAGTTCACATTTCAATAAAAGCGTGTTCTTTAATTTTTTAAAAATATAATTTTATTAAAAAACCATTTTTAACAGTGTTACAGTCGGTAACAAACAAAAGTATCCGAACACTAGCAAAAATTCCTATGTAAAAAAAGTAGAGTTAATACTATTTTGTTAAATAAATCGTTGTTGAATCATATTCTTAGAATGACTAATAACATGATTCGACAAGGATTTAACAAAACATTATTAACTCTACTTTTTTTACATAGGAATTTTTGCTAATTGGACAATTCAAATCAATTCGAAGAAGACTCTAAAAAATAACGATAGGTTTTACAGCAAAATGAGCTGGCGAAAATGTATGGCAGCACATCCTGCTGTTAAACAGGATAATTTACAGCGGAAACACCTGCAAAGAGAGGCTCTTTTACAGAGGTTTCTGTTGTAAAATGCTTCTTTTTAACAGTAAAATCGGCTGGCAGCTCTTTTTGCCAGCACATTCTGCTGTAAAATCTACCATTATTTTTTACAGTGGGAAAAAACGCATTTTATTCAAAATTCAGAAATCGGTGTGAATTCAGAATTTTTTTAAATTATTATTATTATTTATTCCGTCTTGAAACAATTGTTCCATGTTTTAACAATTTATGGCTTTTTCTTACAAAATTTTTATTTATCATTCAACAGTAGTATTTCGATGCATTACTGTAATTAAAGTACTGTTTTAACACTTTTTTTATGCGAATACGGTGGTAACTCTGGTAGATAAATATTTTCTTTCGCGTAAATACAAATAACTGGAGCAAATTTATTTATACAGTAGCCTTAAATAAAATTTCAGAGTACGAACAAACCCAACCCGATCACGTATTTTTGAACCTGAAGAAGAAAGGTCACGTCCCATCGATACCAGTACTGATTCTTTAATTTTATGGTGCGTGAAGAAGTTTTCAAGTTTAAATAATGATTGTACACCAGTTTTTAAATTTTTTATTGAAATATAGATTTAGATGAGAATGGACGTTTAGTCGTCGTCTGTAACACTGTATCATTTTAATATTTGTGTGTGTGTCATGAACATTATACAATAAGCTACAAACACTAAACTTAAAACTCATTTTTGTATACACGTATGAAGTACACAGCACACATAAATAGTTAAAAATTATTATTAATCACTTTTTCAGATTTTTAAATTTTTAACTTTGTGTATTACTAATTATATTTTTAATTCTTTTTAAAATGATTTACTAACTGTGTGACAATGAAAATTTACTTTATTTTATAACTTAAAAATTTTTTGCATGATTTTTAGACGAATTATTAATTTTCATTTAGATTCGGGTTTCGGGTCGGGTTTGGGTAGTCAAAATTCTCTATTGCGGGTTCGGGTCGGTTTTCCAAATGTTTAAACATTTTTTGTCTGTTTTCGGATTGATTTAAATTTTACCTGTCGGATTGGTTCAGGACTCTAATTTAAACCTGAAACTTTTCTCAATATTTTCACCTCTTGTATAAAATCTGGAAAAATATCCCTTTGTAATACTTTCTAACAATGTGGAAAAATTTTCCTGATTTCGCTTTGTGAGTCTGTCAGTTCGACCTCTAACTTCAGTAAATATTTTTATTTATGCCTTGAAATTGATACATATTATGAAAAAATCGCCAATATCGAATAACTTAGGAAATTTTCATAGTAAAACAGCCATGATTTATGATGTTCATGCCAGCATCATAACCAATATAACAAATCTGTTCTGGCATCTTTACAATAAAAATATTCCTTTTAATGTAGGTTTAATTGAAATTTCGCCCTATTCTCCAATGTTATTAAAATCGTTAATTGCGAGTAACTTACGAAGTTTTTAAAGTAAAATGTTGCAAATCAATTGGGTCCTTGCTAGTGTCATAAGTGATATTTTAAAACTGGTCTGACATCTTTAGGACCGTACTTGAGATATCGTGTACACAGATTAACAAAGTAAGTTACTAACAAACTAACGCACTAACAGAAACCCTGCAGATGGACTTCAGATTCCTCACACCTGAAAACGCGTAAAAAACCCAAAAGCCGAGATCGAAAATTTTCATGATTACCGAATTCCCCATATCTAGAGCATGATGGAGAACTGCAAAATTGGACAAAACTGTTGACTTAACATAATACTTTTAAAAAGAAGTAAATCACTATGGGCCCTTTTAGAATTTTAAACATTTTTAATGTACTTGAAATTCAACTTTTTTGTAGGCAATATCTCTCTGAATTGTTATGGTATTTGCATGAATTTTTTTAGAATAAGTCTATATATTCGACTAGTAAATTATGGAAAATAAATTTTGTTAACTTTCGCGCATGCGCATTACTCATATTTCGTCACATACTAAATGTTTTTTATATTCTGTTTGATGTAGTTTGTGTCTAAAGTAGGAAGACAAGTTTTCTGAAAATCGCATTGCATTGGTTAGAATATCCTGTATGTTTTTAATACAAAAATCAATTAAAAGAAACCTCATAATCATGTACTATAGCTACAACGCACTTGAAGAAATATTTTTATAGGGTAATCCCAAACATTATAAACATTATATTCTTGGTTAATTATAGCTCCCCTTTATATCTTCGGAACAAAACTTTCGCTAGAATGTAGGCTGTATAACATGATTTCATTATCCCTGAAATTCTAAGTGAACCCATGAAGTACTTCTTTAGATATTCAACGAAAATGTTTCAGTTCGAAAGTGTGCTTTTACTTGTTCATGATTATATGTTATTTAGGTTTTAGGTTCATATGAGCAAAAGCGTATTTTTTAATGGAATATTGTTAGGATTAACATTAATTATTGGCATCAACTCGATGTTGATCAGATATATAATGGGATATAAGTAGATATTGTTTAATGTAAACTTTTAGATTTAAAAGGATATATTTTTTAGAATATATTGTTTTATGCAATTTTCAGGCAATACATAGAGCTACATTAAAGCCATTTATTTTATGCTTTATCTTCAGAAATAAAATTACAAAGATAAATTCTTCTTTCTCTGCAGTTAAAATATATCAAGGCTTTATGCAAAAGTAAACTTTTTCATACTGTCACTTGAAAAGTAAAACTGTGAGGATAATTTTAGTGAGATTTCTTTAAACTGCCCCCGCTCACCAACCCCCGACTATTAACAGTGAATAACACAAGAAAAAAGCCTAACAATATTATACAAATCCCTATATTCAATGTCAAATTGTAATACATAATATTTAATACCACGTTTTTTTTTTTTTTTTTTTTTTTTTTTTTTCTTCCATTACCCGACTACTGTAGGTAATGGAAGTATTATATTCGGTACGAAAATTCAATATCGAGTTTTCACCTAATTCAAATGTTTTAAAGTCTCCAAAAAAGTTGTTTTGGGCAATTGGTCAGTGGATGTATATGAGTGTATGTAATGTGTGTGAGGAATCTACTGACTATATTATATCTCCGTAACTAATAAAGATAGAACTAGAAACTTCAGAACTGAGACAGGTTTAGTGTACAGATAAAATTTTTCCAATTTTTGGTGAAAATTGAAAAACCGGAAATGGGACCGTAAGTCCGTATCTCAAAAATGGCTCTAACGATTTTCTTCAAAATCGCTATATAAACCTCAATTAGATGTCCTTTCGTATGAATTAGTATGTTAATTCAGGAAAATTGATAGGTGTCCTTTATAAATAGCTCAATTTCAGGTCTGGAAAATGCGTTCCTTTAAAAAAATGATGTGCAGATATATATATTTTAATGAAATATTATGCTAAAAATAAGTAAGTTTTTAGAATAGAAAGAAATTCGTAATGTGTAGGCCATTTTGCGTTGCAGCTTTAGTGTATGATCCCCTTAGCGACTTTTAAATTATTGTCACTATTTGGCGATGAATTTTTTTGGTAAAATTGCTTGTTAAAAGAATAAAATTTAATTAAAAGGAAAAAAAAAATCTTGTACCTAAATATTGTGATTTTTTTGAGAGCCAGAACTTTTCCGTTATCAATTATACGCAAGCGTTTAATTTGGTGACATTTTTTATATTTACATACATATTATAACAATTTTTGAGAAAAAGTAACTGAATTTAGGCTTGGAAATTTGATATCCAAAATAACATTGCTTATGATTCGGATTATTCATTCTTTTTAAAAAATTTCAACCTTGTAAGCGCTTATAGAAGTATTTCACAGGAATGTCAAACAAAAATTTATATTATACATTTTCTGGAGAAATAGTTTCTAATAGCTAAATATTTTGAAAGAGCTGGGGGGCGGGGGGACACTAAATTAAATAATATTTGTATAATTGAATGTATTTATTTTTGTCTTTAAAGTGTATTTATCTTTTTTATTTAAAAACATATTTTAAAATACTTTGGATATATTTTGGCATTAAAAAAAATATTTTATAGTCGAATTCAAACACATTTATAAATCACAGTATCTTCTAATTCCGTATTGATAAAGCCATGACAGAATTAAACATTTCAGATTTCTATTTATTAGAAGAAAAAAAAAAATCATCACTTAAGACTTTTATAGAGAACCAAGTACATTTTATTCTTCGTTATTTTAAGAGGTAGGCAGAAGAAAATTAAAAATTGAGGCTGTAGGAGATTTTTCCAAATTAAAATAACAATAATAAACTTTTTTTCTTTTCAGATACTTTCGAATGTGTAAAATTATTACCCAGCTGTGCATTAGAAATATATATAGAGAGAGTATAATATATTGCCTAAATTAACTATAAAATTCAACAATAAAAAGTACAAGCATTAGATTATTTCATTATTCATTAATAAAAAATAAAAAATGAAATGAAAAAATAAAATAAAATAAAATAAATTGTAAACAATATAAGAAATTGTCAGTAAGAAATTCAATTTTCTAAAAGTAGAAAAAAACTAGAATGTTGTGGCCACCGCATGACTTTCTTCTATATTTTCCTATACAAATCCACTCAGTAAAAATAATTTATTAAAATTATCTTCCATGATAATGCAGATGATTTCAATATTAGAGAAGTACACTTTAAAAAAAAAAGTCAATTTTATTCACGATATTATTTTTTTTTATTTATTTATTTATTTATTTTTTTTTTGGGGGGGGGGGTTAAAAATGAAATAAATCTATAAATTTATTTTAAATTATCGCAGATCGATGATTTAACCATTCGTTTTAAAGGTATTGACGAGCTCTTTTGAAAGATACCCATCATGAAAATTTACTCCCCCCCCCCCTTTTTTTTTTCCCCAGTTGACTATCTCAATTATAAATAATTCTTTTAAATTTCATAATGATTATTAAAAAATAATTCTCTTTATGCACATTTATACAAAATTTTGTCCTATACCACCATGTTAAAAATTTAGAAAAAGCGGAATGGCAACGCAAGCTGTTGGACATTTTTTTACCAAAAGTTGATAGGCACTAATTTAAGTCAATATATAACTGCATATCAATTTATAAGAAATTCTGTGCAGTAGGCCCTGAGACACAGTTGCCACAAAATTTTGTCTCTCTTTCACACACAGAGAGAGAGAAAGAGATAGACTTTTTCTAAAAATGGTCAAATCGTGTTCTACAGCTCTCAAATCGTATAAATCCATCAAAAACCTGAAGTCGAAAAATTTTAATAATCCAATCCTTTCTTCTATTGAATATAGAAGAAAGTAAAAAGTGTCTGCAAACGATTAAATACAATTCTTAATTCGTTTGCTACTTTCTTCTATATTCAATAGAACAAAGTATTGGATTCGTAAAAATTTTCGACTTCGTGTTTTTAATGGATTTACACGTTTTGAGAGCTGTAGAACACGATTTGACCATTTTCAGAAAATATCTGTCTGTCTCTGTGTGTGTGTGCGTTACAAAATTTTGTGGCAACTGTATCTCAGGGACTGCTGCACAGGATTTCATACAAATTGGTATGAAGTTACAGATTGACATAAATTAGTGACTACCAACTTTTGGTAAAAATTGTCCAATCCCCCCGTTGCCATCCCGCTTTTGCTAAATATTTAACATGGACGTATAAGACAAAATTTTGAATAAATGTGCATAAAGAGAATTATTTTTTACTAATAATTATGAAATTTAAGAGAATTATTTATAATAGAGATAGTCAACTGGGAAAACAAATTTGTATATGTAGGAGCTTCACCTTCCCCCTGGAGGGGAAGTCCCCCCTCGAGAGGAGTAAATTTTCATGACGGGTATCTTTCAAAAGAACTCGCTAATACCTGCAAAACAAAATGGTTGAACCATCGATCTGAGATAATTTAAAATAAAGTTATCGATTTTTTTTTTTTTTTTTTTTTTTTTTTTTTTTTTTTTAAGGACAAGACTATTAGTCTCAATCTCGGATTTTTGCGGTGTCATTTTTTGATAGTTGGATATTTATCGAAATCATTTTTCGATAGTTGGACATTTATCGAAATCTAAAATTTATCGAAAATATAATTGAATAATTTGAATGCGATGTTATAATTTGGAAAAAAAAAAAAAAAAAAAAAAAAAACTAATAGTCGTCTGTCCTAAACTAAATTCTGCTTTTGCCAGAATTTCATCAAAATCATTTTTTTTTTTTGGAAAGAAAAAGAAAAGAAAAGAAAATTAATAATAATCTAAACAAACACTATCGAAAAAGTTTTTTTTTTTTTTTTTTTTTAATTTTGAATTAAGAAATAGAAAGTGCGCTTGTAAAATGAAATATAAATAAGTAAAAAAATGAATTTAATGATTTAATTTATATATAAAACATTATCACGTGCTGTCTTAAACAGCAGATGTAAAATTTAAAGTTTATGTGGTGCGTGTGGCATCTATAAAAATTGTTTTAAGAATTACAATAGAATAAAGAAAGCAACGATGTTGGTTGCATTTTGTTATATAGTTTGAATTCTTGAATTTTATAGAAGTAATATCTACCGTAGGAATAATTTCTTATGTTAAACTATAGGGAATTGTTATGCAAGCACAAGCGATGCTACTTTATGTTCTCTCTCTCTCTCTCTCTCTCTCTCTCTCTCTCTCTCTCTCTCTCTCTCTCTCTCTCTCTCTCTCTCTCTCTCTCTCTCTCTCTCTTCTTTTTGCATTTTTCAAACAAAAATTAATAGTAATAATTTTTTTTTTTTTTTAATGTAATATCCAGAATAAAATTGACTTTTTTTTTTAACGTAATATCTAGAATAAAATTGACTTTTTTTTTTTTTTTTTTTTTTTTTTATTTAGTGTTATATTACTTCTCTACATAATATAGAAATCGTCCGCATTATCGTAGAAGATAATTTTTTTAAATAATAATTTTAATAAATTATTTTTACTGAGTGAATTTGTATAGGAAAATATAGAAGAAAGTCATGTGGTGGCCACAACATTCTAGTTTTTATTTATTTATTTTTTTTTTTACGTCATTGATAACATTTTAATTTCTCTTTGGAAAATGACGTCATTGGGGAAAAATGACTTAATAAGAGAAAGTATTTGTAAAATGGCAAACAGTATACATTTATAAGCTTAAAGATTTTAATTAAAATCTTCGTTAATTAAGATTATAGAAATTTTTAACTAATTGAAATGTTTTCCATGGAGTATTCGGCATACATTGATACCTCTCATGACGCGGATGACGCCGCCCTCCACAAGAAGAAGCGGTCGCAGACAAAAAAAAATTTGACGCCAGCGACAGAAACTTTTTTTTAATATATAGAGAAAATGTATTTTAAAGTGTTATCACGAAAGTAAAATATATTGGAGAACAAATGGTGGAACAGATAAGACAGATGGAACATGCCTAAAATTCTATATGAATGGAACGGCTTTCCTTCTAGTATATCAGTTGCATGCAATAAGCGTTTCTACAAATCTATTAATTTTTTCAATACTAAGCTTATCACTGCTGAAAATCATTTACTTTTTCTAATCTATCTAGTAGAAATGAGTAATTGACTTTTAACCTTAATTGGTAGGTTTCGAACCAACGTATATTAAAACATTAGCGACATGAATATCTTTTTTTCCCCGAAGCTTGCTGTAAAGAAGTATTGCATCACAGTTCAAAGGCAAGCGGGAAAAAAAACGGGCATTTTGTATTATTTCCGCTTTCATACGCCTTTTGTCGGGTAATGCGAAAATTTTCATCATTAGGTACCAGATAATTATACTGGTGTAGCAAGAATGTTCAGCTTAATCTAACTTTTTTACTAAGAATAGTTTACCGTAATATTTAATTTTCATTTGCTAAAGATAAAAAGGAAACTTTTCTAAGTTTACCCAAATTGTTTTAATGCGAAATAAAACGTAAAATAATATTAAAATTCTTTAGTATATTCTCAGATTTGTTCTTCCCGCTTTTTTGGAGATTTTTATATGAAATTGACTTTGTCATCGTGTCTTCGTGCCACGCTAGTAAAAAATTAAGTCAATATAAGTCAATCTAAGTAAAAAATTAAGTCAATTAAGTCAATCAAAGTAAATATAAGCCAGTCCGATTGTGGCTCCGCTCAGTTGGTTAGAGCGTGACGTTAATAAAGCGGTGGTCGAGAGTTCGGACCCCGGAAGGTCCGGCGTGTTAATTTTTGAGGATAATAAGTAGAAAAGGTGTTAATTGATAAAAGAAAATTTTTCGTCGACTTCTCAATGTCTTAAGAATTTTCGAAGAGTTTTTATAAGAAGTTTTTTTTTTTTTTTTTTTTTTTTAGATATTAGAAATCACAAAATATTTTAGATATTAAAAAAGCTCAAAATAAAAAGTTTCAAGTACAAAATACATAAATAAATATTTTTAGAAGTTTTATATATATATTATATATTATTATATGAAGTTGAATTTGTCATCGCGTTTTCTGTCACGCTAAAAGACAAGACACTTCTACTTAAAAAGAAAAAAAAAAAAAAAAAAAAATTGTAAGCACTTTATTGTATCTCTGTCTCTTAATGGCTCAGTTGGTTAGAGCGTCGTGTTAATTTTTCAAATAATTAATAGAAAAGGTGTCAGTTGATAAAAGAAATATTTCGTTGTGTACACAGTATCCTAATAATTTTTGAAGATTTTTTTAAATAGCTTTTTATCTAGTTACTAAAAAGCACAAAATAAAAACTTAAATAAAAATAAGTAATATTTTAGAAGCTTTTTATTGAAATGGGGTTTCGTTATCGCGTCTTCATGTTACGCTAATAAATAAGGCACCTCAACTTTAAAGTAAATGTCAGCAGTCCTTATAGTCGCTCGTTGGCTCAGTTGGTTAGAGCGTCAAGTTGCTAATAAGATGGTGGTGAGTTCCATCCCCGAAGGATCGATGCGTTAAATTTTGCAGATAACTGATAGAAAATGTGTCAATTGATAAACGAAATTTTTTTGTTGATTACACAATATCTTAAGAATTTTCGAAGAGTTTTTTTTAAGAAGTTTTTTCTTTTTTTTTATATATTAGAAAACACAAAATATTTTAGATATGAAAAAAGCTCAAAATAAAAAGTTTCAAGTACAAAATACATAAATAAATATTTTTAGAAGTTATATATATATATATATATATTATATGAAGCTAAATTTGTCATCGCGTTTTCTGTCACGCTAAAAAACAAGACACTTCCACTTAAAAAAAAAAAAAAAATTGTAAGCAATTTATTGTATTTCTGTCTCTTAATGGCTCAGTTGGTTAGAGCGTCATGTTAATTTTTCAAATAATTAATAGAAAAGGTGTCAGATGATAAAAGGAAGTATTTCGTTGTGTACACAGTATCCTAATAATTTTTGAAGATTTTTTTTTAAATACCTTTTTATCTAGTTACTAAAAAGCACAAAATAAAAATTTAAATAAAAATAAATAAATAAATAAATAATTTTTTTTAGAAGCTTTTTAGAAGTTTTTTATTGAAATTGGGTTTTGTTATCGCGTCTTCATGTCACGCTAATAAATAAGGCACCTCAACTTTAAAATAAGTGTTAGCAGTCCTTATAGTCGCTCGTTGGCTCAGTTGGTTAGAGCGTCAAGTTGCTAATACGATGGTGGTGAGTTCCATCTCCGAAGGATAGATGTGTTAAATTTTGCAGGTAATTAATAAAAAATGTGTCAATTGATAAAAGAAACTTTTTCATTGTCTACAGAGTATTCTAAAAATTTTTGAAGAGTTCTTTTAAGAAGCTTTTTTTTTTAGATACTAAAAAGCATAAAATAAAAAGTTAAATATATATATATTTAGAAGCTTTTTATTGAAATTGGATTTTTATCATCGTGTCTCTGTGTCATTCTGAAAAAGAAGGCGCCTCCCCTTTAATGTAAATTTAAACAACCTTTTTCATCGCTCGTTAGCACATTTGGTTAGAGCATCATGGTGATAACGCGATGCTCGTGGGTTCGATCCTCGCAAATCCATGTGTTACTTTTTTTGCAGATAATTAATAGAAACGATGTCAATGGATAAAAGAAAATATTTCATTGTCTACACAGTGTCCTAAGGAATTTTGATAGTTTTTTTAAAGAAACTTTTTTTTTTTTTTTTTTTTTTTTTGAGTTACTAAATGCACAAAATAAAAATTTCAGTAAAAATATAAATAAAAATTAATTAATTAATTAATAAAAATATAAATAAATAAAAATAACACTGAAAGTGTTTTATTATTGTGGAGCCCTAAAAAGCCTAAAATAAAGATTTTTTCTTGCAGAGACATGCTATAAAATCATAAAAGTTTCAACAAGAAAATTTTAAAGGAAAATATAGATATTTCACTTCTGCAAAACATGAAGAATTTTGAATATTCCTAATATTTTAAAAAGCATTCGAGAACAATATTCCTTTTGTATAAGTATTAATTAGATTTTTCTAGAATGTTCTATGATTTTTCTTGATAGTTCTTAGACTTTGGTTAGAGCGTCATGCTGATAACGCGATGGCCCCGGATTCGGTCCTCGAAAGACGATATAGTACTTTTTTTGCAGATAAATAATCGAAAAAAAAATGTCAATTGATAGACGAAAATCTTCTGCTGTCTGTAAAATATCCTAAGAAATTTTAATTCGTTTTTTTAAGAAGCTTTTTCCTTTTTTTGTAACTAAAAAGCACAAAATAAAATTTAAGTAAAAAATCATTTTTAAAGTTAGGAACTTTTTATTGTGAAGCCCTAAAAAGCATAAAATAAAATTTATTCTGTCAAAGACATGCTACAAAGAAGTGAAAGTTTCAACACTAAGAAAATTTTAGAGAAAAATATTAGGTACTTTCCTTTTGCAAGAGATAAAAATTTTTTAATGTTCAAAGTATTTTAAAAAGCTTTCGAGACATTTGAAATTTCTGGCCTAACTAATGATTATACAAAAACTAATAATTAAGAATATTGGTCTCGAAGCTTTTTAAAATATTTTGAATATTAAAAAAATTTCATCTCTTGCAAAAGGAAAGTACCTATATTTTTCTCTAAAATTTTCTTAGTGTTGAAACTTTCATTTCTTTGCAGCATGTCTTTTCAGAATAAATTTTATTTTATGCTTTTTAGGACTTCACAATTAAAAGCTTCTAAATTTAAAAAATGATTTTTTTACTTAATTTTTTTTTTTTTTGGAAACGAAACTCAAAAAAAAAAAAAAAAAAAAAAAAAAAAAACAGTGCGTTTATGTAGTGGCCATCACGAAAGCTTCTTCTATGTATTCCTATAGAAATTCACGCACTCCACGTTATTTATTTAAAAAAAAAAAAAAAAAAAACTAAAAACCATGCGATATACATTTATTATTAACTCTTTCCAACTGTACTTACACGTTGTATCGTATAAAAGCTTCAACGTGCTTTGCCTATATTAATTTCACTCCTGTGGTCAGTGTTGCCAAATTTCGGGACTTTTTTATTCAATATCCACTACAAAATTTTAACTGTAACGGTTGCCTAAACACTTCGAAAGTTATTCGCCCATTATGTATATTAAATATCATTCCTCAAAATTATTGGTGGAAGTTGAATAAAAGAGTCTCTAAATTTGGCAACACTGTTTAGATCGGTTTAGAGCGTCAGGGTCGGCAAAGGGAAATTCAAGGGAGAAATTAAAATACAAAATACAAATATATTTATATGATTTAAGAAAAACGGTAAAGCATTTCCAAATACTTGATCATAATATTGTTATACAACTTTTTATATTATCGATAATATGACATACATAATTTAAAAATATTGCAAAAAAAGGGTCAATGAAATTCAGACAAAATAACAAAACCAAAAAGGTGATAACTCGGATATACGAGTTTTTTTATCGCTTGTCTCACATTGTGATACAGGAAACGGAGGAAATGCTCGTCGTGAGGAAAGTTGTAATTTGATGACTAAGTTAATTATGATTGTCCTTCATATGCAAAAATTAAGGGAGTGAGGATTTTTTTGCTCCAAGCTGCCTATTTTTTAACACATTTTGGATTTCTCATATATTCAACTGAAGAAAGTACTGGTTTCGTAAAAAAAAAAAAAAAAAAAAAAAAAAAATCGACTTCCGGTTTTCAATGGATTTAAACGTTTTGAAATTTCCGGAACACGATTTTATCATTTTTTGAAAATAATGCACAAAATTTCATATAAATTTATAATAAGTTCCACCTTGAAATAAATTATTGTCTATTAAGTTATGGTGAAACGCTCCCAACAGGTGGCGTTGCCTTCCTGTTTTTCCATAAGTTTTAATATGACAATATAGGACAAAGTATAAATGTAAGCAATGAGATTTATTATTTAGCTATATTAGAATAATACACATATTAAAATTTAGAGAAAATACTAAAATAAACGATAAAATATGATAAATCCCAAGGCTAATATTTAACTGATTAAAAAAATATCAAAACGAGATAAATAGAAATGAATGAAAGCATGGCAGTTTCTCAACTTTATCAAGGACATAGTTGGAAACAAAGCACCAAAAAAAAAAATGATTTTCTGTGTCAAAAAGTGCCAAAGCTAAATTTTCTCTTTGACCTATGCCCAAACCACCTTCCGAACAAAAAAAAAAAAAAAAAAAAAAAAAAAAGAGAGAGAGAGAGAGAGAAATGAGCCCAAAATAACTAAGAAAAAAAAGATTGAATCAGAAATTAAAGGAATCAGGAAATAAAATAAAAATAAAATAATTAAATCAGGAATTAAACGATTCAGGAAATAAAATTTTACTCACAATTTACCACATGTAGAGATAAGAAGAAATTAACGACTTCGGTTAACAATGAAACAAGTCATTGTAGACAGTTGGATACTTTATGGATAAAATATGCAAATAGCAAAAATTGAAATGAAAGCGGTGTATTTTTTTTTTTTCAGTGTAGATTTTTCATCTTGCTAACTTTGGACACTAATGATTAGTATTTGAAGGCTCATCACAAAAATTCAGAACGAAATCAATATTATATACCAGTTGGTCTTCACCCGCCTAGCGGTCGATATTTCCAAATAAATCTATTTTCAAATTGGCCATTATTTGCCAAATCAAAAACAATGGCCAGGTGTCGTGATAAATAACCAATAATGGAGGGGAAAAAAACTATTATTCAAAATTTATGTTTTCTATCAAAATCGGGGAATTCGAGTAATGAGATGTAATTTAAATGTAATTATTTATCAAAATTGACTTCAGAGCAAATTCATCAAAATCGTCACTCTAGTTTTTTATTTTTATTTTATTTATTTTTTTTTTTTTTCTTGTCGAGGGAAGAGCGCCCCCCAAAATTAATTACTTTTTTTTACTCTACCTGAATCCGATCCCGATAACATAAAAATACCATAATTATTTACTGTTTAATTTATCATCTTTTGTATTATTTTTAATATCATTAATATAATTAACTTTATTATTATTTTATATAATCGTTTTAACATTTAGTATTACAGGGTAGGTGCTCCAGTGATTGACATGCTCCAGTAATTGACATCTATCCCGAAATAATTAATAAATAAGAAAAATAATAAAATCATATATTTTACGTATGAGAATTTTAATATTTTATGTCACTGGAGCATAGGGTGCTAATAACTGGTAAAATGAATAACTAGCAGAGTCAAACACTGAAACATAGGGTGCCAATTAATGACAAAATGAAAACTGGCAGTATCAATTACTGGAACATTGAGTGGGTGTCAAATAAAAACTCATAAAAAAAATTATTAAATGTATATATTTTAACATATATGTGGTTTTGAATGTCTTTCATACCATATGTACTAACTTAAGATTTCTAAAAATATTTTTTGATGACTAGAACATTAAAAACATCAGAGGTTGCTCTAAAAGTGGCAATCACTGGAGCACTTACCCTACTTCTCTTTCTCTGAGAAGAAAATCGTCTGCATTAATTATGGAATATAACTTCAATTTGGTTAGGAAAGCATTGAACGAAGTTTTGTAAAAACCATATAACACACTAGATTCTATTGGATGGATGTAATTTATAGAAGTGCTTCACCATAATATATCATGTCCAGAAAGATGCTACCAGGTACAAGAGCTTTCACTTGCACTGAGTTTTAAGTAAGAATGTAGGGAAAATAAAAATTTATTCACTTAAAATGCAGAATAAAAGTAAGTAATGTAAGTATCATAACATATTATTGTTAACATTATCGATAAGAATTTCCATATGCTTTTGTATGTTAATACGTACCTTATTCTTACGTAACCCTTTAACGCCTGATATTAAAAAAAATAATAATAAATTAAGAAAAAAACTAGTATGTTGTGGCCACCACAAGACTTTCTTCTATATTTACCTATACATATTCAATCAGTAACAATATTAAAAAAAAAAAAAAAAAAAAAGTACGATTTTTTTTTTTCTAAGTTTTTTTTTTTTTTTTTTTTTTTTTTTTTTTTTTGTTAAAAGTGAAAAAAATCGATAACTTTGTTTTAAATTATCACAGATTTATAGTTCAACCATTCGTTTTAAAGGTATTGACGAGACCTTTCGAAAGATACCCATCTTGAAAATTTATCCCCCCCGGGGGGGTACTTCCCCCCCAGGGGGGAAGCGATGCCCCCCATGCAGAAAATTTTTTTCCTAGTTACATACTACTATTATCAATAATTCATATTAATTTTACAATCACAAGTTTAAAACAACTCTCATTATGCACATTTATACGAATTTTTGTCCTATGCTGCCATGTTAAAAATTTAGATAAAATGCTATCACAGCGCCACCTGTTGAGCTATTGATCCCCAAACAAGTTTTTTTTTGTTAAAAGTTAAAAAAATCGATAACTTTGGTTTAAATTATCACAGATTTATCGTTCAACCATTCGTTTTAAAGGTATTGACGAGATCTTTCGAAAGATACCCATCTTGAAACTTTGCCCCCCCGGGTGGTAACTTCCCCCCCCCGGTGGGGGGGCAACCGATGCCCCCACATGCACAAAAATTTTTTCCTAGTTAACTACTACTCTTATCAACCTGATCTTTCGAAAGATACCCAATGTGAAAATTTACCCCCCCTGGGGGGGTATTTCCCCCCTAGGGGGGGGAAGCGATGCCCCCCCATGCAAAAAATTTTTTTCCTAGTTGAATACTACTATTATCAATAATTCGTATTAATTTTACAATCACAAGTTTAAAACAACTCTAATTATGCACATTTATACGAATTTTTGTCCTATGCTGCCATGTTAAAAATTTAGATAAAATGCTATCACAGCGCCACCTGTTGAGCTATTGATCCCCAAACATAATCAGCACCAGTTTATGTCGGGGACCAACTAAATACCAAGTTTGGTTAAATTTCGTTAAAAAAAAAAAAAATTGCGATATTTTTCTAAGTTTTTTTTTGTTAAAAGTTAAAAAAATCGATAACTTTGGTTTAAATTATCACAGATTTATCGTTCAACCATTCGTTTTAAAGGTATTGACGAGATCTTTCGAAAGATACCCATCTTGAAACTTTGCCCCCCCGGGTGGGAACTCCCCCCCCCGGTGGGGGGGCAACCGATGCCCCCACATACACAAAAATTTTTTCCAAGTTAACTATTACTATTATCAACGAGACCTTTCGAAAGATACCCATCTTGAAAATTTACTTCCCCGGGGGGGGGATTTTCCCCCCCGGGGGGGGGGAACCGATGCTTCCCCATGCACAAAATTTTTTTCCTAGCTAACTACTACTATTATCGATAATTCATATTAATTTTACAATCACAAGTGTAAAATAACTCTCTTTATGCCCATTTATACGGAATTTTGTCCTATGCTGCCATGTTAAAAATTTGCATAAAATGCGATCACAACGCCACCTATTGAGCGATTGATCCCAAAATCTAATCAGCACCAGTTTATGTCAGGGTGCAACTAAATACCAAGTTTGGTTAAGTTTCATTCATTGGTTCGTGAGATACAGCGTCCACAAAAAAATGATACAGACAGACAGACAGACAGACAGACAGACAGACAGACATTTTTTAAAAACTATTAATTCGTGTTTTCCATATCCCAAAACATGTAAATCCATCAAAAAATGGACTTCGAAAATTTTCGCGAATCCAATACTTTCTCTATATTACATATAGAAGAAAGTAAAAAAAATTTTGTATGATGTGGCCACCACATGACTTTCTTCTATATAATTTTACACAAAACTCATTCAATACAAATTATTTATTAAATTATTAAATTATTTTCCATTATAAATGCAGACGACTTTTATCTGACAGAATTATATCCATCACTAAATGCCAAAGGAAAGTCAACTTTTTGCAATTATCAGAAGAAAAAAAATTTTTTTTTTTTTTTCGTTAAAAGATTTAAAAAAAAAAAAAAAAAAAAATCGATGACTTTGTTTAAAATTACCACAGATCTATAGTTCAACCATTCGTGTACCCTAGGGGAGAAGCAATGCCTCCACATGCACAATTTTTTTTCCCTAGTTAACTATTATTATTATCAATAATTATGTTAATTTTGCAATGACACGATTAAAATAACTCTCATTATGTACATTTATACGAAATTTCGTCCTATACTGCCATGTTAAAAATTTAGAAAAAATGCGATCACAGCGCCACCTGTTGATCGAATGATCCCCAAATCTAATCAGCACCAGTTCATGTCAGGGTCTAACTAAATACCAAGTTTGGTCAAATTTCGTTCATTGGTTCGTGAGATACAGCGTCCACAAAATTTGTGATACAGACACACAGACTGACAGACAGACATTTCTAAAAACAGCCAAATCGTGTTCAGAACATCCCAAAATGCGCAAATCCGTCGAAAGCTGGAGTTCGAAAATTTTCACGAATCCAATACTTTCTCTATATATAGAAGAAAGTTAAAAATTATTTTGAAAATTGAAAAGATAAATGTCCTTTTGTTCGCTATCAGTACTAGAGATGCCATCCATAATTTAAATATGATTTTAATAATATCTTCGATGTGTATCTATTAATAATAGCATAAATTGAAGCTTCGATAATATTCTCATGCTACTTTGCAAGACTAGATTGGGCATGTTATCGAAAGGTGACATTCAGCTCAGCATGTATGGGTTAAAAGTTTAATGCCATATAAATATTGCTTTCTGTTAATGCTAATTGTCTTTTCCCCGTTCTTCTCTTCTTCTACAACAGTGTATATAATAAAGACCTTTGCTGAATAACCTTATTCATCTTGAAAATAAATCATAAGAAATTTAAATAGAAAGAGGAAGTTATTGCTATTTAAAAGAAAGAAAGAAAAAAAAAAACTAATAAGATATGGAAATAGAAATGGAAAGCCTCTGTATCTAAAAAACAAAAAAAAAAAAAAAAAAAATGCTTCACCTAAATAATGTAATTTTCTTTGAAACTGAGATTTATTTATTTTTAATTGAAAACTTTAAATAACTGGTTAATAAAAAACAGAATAAAACTTTTAAAAATTACAGTCAGCAAAAAAGAAAAAAGTATTTTATGAATCAGTAAGCAATTACGTAATGCAGTAAATAGTGAATTATCTGTAAATAATATATATAGTATATAACATTTAAAATTTTAAAATTTACCGAGTTAAACTTGCATGGAGATCATTCGGAAAAAAATAGCACTATATTCAAAAGCGACCGCCCAATTTGTTTGAATAGTCAAGTTTTTGATCAGTGCATTTCGCTTGTTTTAACTTATGTTTCAGGAACTTGGACATTAACGTATAAAACTATACAAAAACTTCAAACAACCCCGAGAAGCATGCAGAGATGCATGTTAAGATTCACCCGACGAGATAGAAAGCGAAACACTTGGATTAGGGAGCAAACTAAAGTTACTGATGTTATTTCTAGAGTTAAGAATTTAAAGTGGTGGTAGGCTGATCACCTTGTCAGAAGAAATGGTGATAGTTAGATCACCAAAATCCTATTTTGAATACCAAGAGACAAGAAAACTGAGGAAAAGACCACTATGTCTATGTCATTGGAGTGAAGAAAGTGAGAAGTTTAGAAGAGAAAACAGGACAGATTGGAATCACCTATGAGAGGCCTTTATCCTGCAATGGAACTGATGATGATAGAACATTTAAATTATTATAATTGCTTCTTTTTACTTTCTTATCTATGCATGGAAATAAGTATTGCTTTTTTTTTTTTTTCTAAATTTTCAAAACTGAGTTTTTGTTATAATTACACATTTTGATGGAACTTGATTCGGACCAAAAGGTGGCGTTGCTGTGCTGTCATTCGACCCATTTAAATGAAGACTATATCTCAACGTCTGTAGTAAATAAACACATCAAACTTGGTATATGAGATGGATATTACGTAAAACTATCCTGCTTCATCTTGTATGCAAATTGGCCGACATCTGGCGCTGCTGTGCTGCAATTTAATTCCGTTTACTAGAAAGCAACTTCTCAGTGTCTATGATATATAAATGCACCAAATTTGGTATGTAAGATGGATAATATGTTAAACCATGTTGATTAAATTTGAGTGGATATCAAAAGGAAAGGTGACGCTGTTATGTTGCAATTAATTTTCATTTATGGCAAGGCTATGTATCGGAGCACAGCATCTATGTTATATATATATATATATGTAAAACACTCGCTATGTGTTTTATTTATTTATTTATTTTTAGGGTAGAGTCTTAAAACATTGTTTACATAGGAATTTTGAATTTTTCTATTAATTTTTAAATGTTTGTTTAAAATATTGGTCGAATTTCGACCACTGGGTGGTACTAGTTAATTTTCATTTAGTGAAACCAGAATTTAGACACAGCTGTACTGCGGAAAGAATTGCATGGCAGAACAGTTTTTGATGACTACTAAAACCATACTAGTGTTAATTTATGACAAAGTTCAATTAATTATAACGTTTCATCGTCTCCAAGGCATTAATTCTTGAGTTATATTACTCACAAATTTTGTATTATTAGATATAAATTGCATTAGAATTTCGGAAAGGATTCTGATGTCAGCAGTACATTAATACTCCCTGTTAAGTGATCAAAACTAAAATCTAATTAGTAGTGTATAGTTTATAAGTAGTATATAGTATATAAGTATCTTTCGTATAAAATTAGATGGAGATTGGAGATGGAGATATACATACAACACATTATGATACACAAAAATATCTTCTTGAGGATGTACAAAAAACACACATAGCGCATATTTATTTCAAAGTTTAACTAAATACATAAAATTTCATTGACTTCAATCCATTTGTTATTGAGTTACAATACTCACAAATTTTGCGTTACAAATGAATATATAATGCATAGAAATAGAAACAGGTGTAAAAATAATCTAATTTTGTTTTGAATATTTCAAAACGAGTAAATCCGTTAAAAACCGGCAGGGAGGCTTAGGACCTTCACCTACACCGTTAAAAACTGGATGTCATAGTTTTTCCTGAAACTAATACATTTTTCTTTCCGAACATACGTATTTAAGGAAAGTATTATAATCATGACAAAAATACGACTTTGAGATTTTGGTATATCTATAAGTTTTGAGGGCCCTTGAGTTCATTTTTGATATTTTTACAGTGTATGTATGTGTACGTGTGTTTGTGTATGTGTGTGAATGAACAAGATAGAGCCTAAGCGCTTTGTTCGAATGAGCTGAAAGTTGGTACGTATGTTATAGGTCACCACAGCATAAACCCTATTTATTTTAGTGAATCTAGCACTTGCAGTTCTTTTACAAGGACACATAGAAAAGTCCTTTATCATTACGGCCTAAGGGCTTAAATTATTTAAAGTGCGATAGCGTCTAAACGCCTTATTCGAATGAACTGAAAATTTATATGCATATTAGATCACCGTCACACGAACTGTATGAATTTTGGAGAATCTATCACTTATAGTTCTTTTTTTTTTTAATAGGAACATAATGAAAAAATCTTTACCATTATTCAAATTATTTAAACACTCCAAAAAATATACTCGTAAAAGTACAGGAAAAATCTGGCAGCTGGGGTGCCAGTATTTCTCCGTAAAATATATAGTTTAAAACCGTAAAATTGTATCACTGACATATATTTTACGCAGGAATCCTGTAAATCAAACAGGTTTTTTGCTAAAAGTGCAGTTTTGTCCTGTATATTTGACGGGAAAATACTGGCACCCCAGCTGCCAGATTTTTCCTGTACTTTTAACGATTTTTTTTTTTTTTTCAGTGAAGTACTATAGCATCTAAATACTTTATCTTATTGAGCTAAACTTTCATGTACATGTTATAGGTCACTGTTTCACGAACTGTATAGATTTTGGTGAATATTATAAATTTTTACAGGGACACAGCGAAAAATTCTTCATGATTATGATGCATGGGCTCAAATTATTTGAAGTTCAATAATGTTAAATTAAACAACATAGTATATGGGAAAAAAATATTCAAACACCCTATTATAATTTTCTCTTTTGTTTCTTTAACGACTTCTCTTACTTTTATTTATTTATACAACCTTTAATTACTTAATATTCAGAAAGTCGAGTGGAGTCATTCCAGATTTTTTTCTTATGTACAAAGAATAACAGTAAAATCTGTTACTTTATAGTTTAGAGTATGCTAAGATATTTAATCTCGTAAATTCAATATTCAGAACATTACAATACGATCGTATGTTATTGTTATTCTAGAATAATGATAACACAGGTCGACGTGTAAAATTTTGATTTTATAATTTTGACTGGTCTTTATGTTTTTTGGTGTGCTAAAACCGAAAATGAAGTTAGTTTTTCTCTATCACGTATAGATTTTTGCCAATACAGGGTGCCTACCAATATAATTTCTTCCATTACTCTTCTACCAGTATAATTATATGGTAAGTTCTATAGTATGTTTTCATGATTAATTAATCATGGATATCCATTGTTGTAACAGCGCAGCACTAGTGCGACGCAAAACCCTACTAGCCGACCAACCAACCTATTGTTGTGATGGTATAGGTAAGAAATTGTGTCGGTAAACACCTTGTATTGGCAAAAATCTGTACGTGATAGAGAAAAATGGGCTGCATTTTTGGTTTCAGCACATCAAAAAACAAAAAGTTAAGCTAAAATCATCAAATCAAATTTTGTCAACTTCAATTTTGTAGGCCTGTGTAATGTATCCTTAAAGTTTCCCGTGCATTATAAATTCGATCTATGTTTTCCTTTACTTTAATAACACTAATGCAATACCATAGTGTGTGTTCCTTATAGTAAAAAAGTTTCGCAATACTGATGATAAAAAAAAAAATAAATAAATAAATAAAAACGATAAAAGGGAAAAAAAAAAAAATCACGTGAGACCTTGCTTTTTAAGTACAATGGATGGGAATTTAAAGAGAAACCTGTCGTGCTGGAAGTAATTTATAACTTGTAGGCAATACAAACAAAATCTTCTATTTTTTTTATGTGCTGGTAAAGAAAAAAATATATATAATATAACTCTTCAGCACAACATTTTTTTTTTCAATCTTTGCCAAAAGCTACAGCAGCCTAAACGCTACGAGTGACCTAGATACGGTTCTATAAACCGGTTAAAGTTAACTGTTCTTCTGTTTGAAACTTGTATTTTTTCTGTGATTATTGCTATATTTTTTTTCTGCTCTTAAGCACTGGTATTATCTATTAGATGACGAAAATTTTCCGTCACAATGACATCAAAATAGCTTTATCCCCTTTCATAGTAACCAAAGGGCTCATGATAAGAAAAAAAATAAATAAGTGAAAAAAGATAAATTTCTGAAAATATCATTTGATAAAATACTTATCACATGAGATTTTTGAGAGTTTAAATTTGAATAAAAATATCTTTCTAAAACATTATGATATTGTATGATAATAATTTATTTTGGTTGTTGAATTCTTAAAAGCATTGGTTTTGATAAGATAGGAATGTAACTGTGAATGTACCCTGAAAAACATACCGATATCAAAATTAAGTAACAATGTATCAAAAATTATCATATTCCTTAAGGTGTACAGTTTTATCAACTAATTTTTTCAGAAAATTACTTTAATGAACTTTTTTAAAGCCAGATGGTATCATAAAATTAATCTCTTACCATATTGAATTTAGTAAGTTAATAAGCAATACCAGTTATATTAAATTTCATCAAAAAGATTTTTTGCAATTATTTCCAATTATATATAATATTAGGTAATTTACTAAAAAATTAATTAAAAATAACGACATTTTTTTATGTCTGATTAATATGTATATAATATAAACAGATTTTTATAAAAATTTTCTTAAAAATATAAAACACAGCCCTGCATGCTATGAAAATTGACCATATCCCTGATTTTGACAATACTCATAATCTGAAATCGAATTGTAATAATTATCAGGGCAGATTTTTATTTTATTTTTTTTTTTAGGGGGGGGCGGGGGGAGGGGGAGGGGGGGGGCTGATTTATAAATAATTATAATACAAAAAGAACTTTTTATATACCACGTTTTTAAATTTTCTGTTGCATTATATAAACTTGACAATTCTATGTATTAATAAATACATTTAAAAAAATTTTTTGATGAATTATCCCATCAACTTGAAAGAAAATGATCAAATGAGAATAAAAGAGAGCAATTATAAGAAATGTTCAAATATTTATTAATTGAATAAAAATATTAGAATAATGCATTGTCATCGTGTTCTGAGCTATTCTAAAAGCTTCAAATGTCTAGCTAGTCGGGAAGTTAGTTAAAAATCGATTGCAAGATTTGTACTGGACAAACAAATAAACAAGAAAGCGAGTTAATAAAAACATGGTAAAATGTATAAATTTATCCTTTAATGAGGCATGTTCAATCATAGCCTCCTAAACTAGATGCCTGTCGCGTTGTTCGTAAACTTGGCAACAGTTCAAGCGGTAGACAGCGCCACCTGGTACAGATTTCGCGATTTTTTTTTATTCAACTGTCACCAATAATTTTAAGAAGTGATATATGATATATGTAACAGACGTTTCTTCGATTCTATTTGCCTTTTATATACAGTAGAACCTCGATTATCCGAACCTCGATTAACCGAAACTCACCTCGATTAACCGAAACTCTCCGTTAACCGAAGTCGGTTTCTTCTTCACTTTTTTTTTTTCACTTTCTACTATTATCCAGAATTTTCTCTTAACAAACATGTATTTTTAAAGTTTTTTTTTTTTTTTTTTTTTTTTTTTTTTCACATTCCTTTTGTATGCAAGCCATCCTTTCCAAACTACGAGTGCAGATAAATATTTTAGATGATTATTGATGAATTCTCGATTATCCGAAAACTTCGATTATCCGAAGTAAGTTCGCTCCCAATTACTTCGGATAATCGAGGTTCTACTGTATATGAAATCCCACTTTTAAAATTTTTTGGTGGTTCTTGAATAAAAAAGTCACGCAATCTGTACCAGGTGGCGCTGTCTACCACTTGAAATGTTGTTAAGTTTACGAGCAACGCGACAGGCATTTAGTTTAGGAGGCTATGTTCTTACAATGCCTTTCCGACGTTTTTTCAAAGAGACGTTCTACCTATTATCATCGGCTGCCAAAGCATTATGCAACTTCCTGAAAAGTTTCTATGTGACTTTCCACTAATTCAAAAATAATTACTATGTGGCTTTCCCTTATTTTATACAATAATGAAAAATTAAAACACAAACTATTCCAACTTAAATAATCCACCTGGATTATTTTAAAGAGAGGACTTTTAAAAATGTTTCTGCTTATTTTGTTATTAGTCACTGCATACTAATCAATTCAGTTAGGGGAGAAATTCAGTCTTTACACACGGAACTCTTCCATCAGTAATTTTTAACAATAATCAAAATCCTATTTAATCACATTAAATCAATGTAAATTAGCATTTCCTAACAATGTAAATTAATATTTCTAAATAAAAATAGTGGTGTCGATAACGCAGTCCATTTTCAACCTAACCTGAGTTATGGAGATTTTTTCGGGTGTCAGGACGATGAAAAAAAATGTTTTCGCAGTACAGTGGGACAAGAAAAACTTTCGACTATAGCTGTGCTAGCTATACAACAAGATATACGACAGGATTATGAAGATATAACAAAATTTTCCAATATAGATGAATATTTGCATTTAAAAAATTGCATTTAATAATGCATATAATATTGATTCGAAAATTAAAGATCATAAAAAATATGTTAACAACAATTATTTTTCTCAATATCAGTTTAGTGGAGTCCAAACAAACATCTGATTTATTTTATGTTGTGGGTTTCGAAACAGAAAAATCTGGAACCCCCCCCCCCCCCAAATGAAATTCTGAAATGACTATCCTGCGTGAGTGTTGACAAATTTAGGTACTTTTTTATTCATTAAACACCAAAAATTTTAAGGGGTGATATTTGATATACATAATAGGCGATTATGTATATCAAATCGATATGATTAGGCATAATAATTATACTCCGTCTGTATAAAGTATTTGTATCCATATTGTTTTGATTGTACAAATATGAATACAGGGAATATATTTAAGAAATATATCAATATACAAATTGCAAAAGAAACGCCCATTGGCGGAGTTACAGATTTCCAAATGACGTGAATCTACGTCAGCGGTCGCAAAAGTGTTAATAGACAAGATTGTTTTCACTTAATTTTTAATAACGCTATATATTGTAAGTAATATGCACAGCACATAAAGTACTTAAATTTAGCACAGTGGGACAAATACATTACACAATTCAAAATGTACTTCCAGAAATGTCCAGCTTTAATATATCCAAATTCTTTTGTGCAGTCCTATAAACAAACGGTTAATAATTTTCATACTCTACACTATATGAAACATGCTTTTATGTATATAAAATAATATATTAACTTAATTTTGTTTTGGGCAGTCTAAAGATGTTAAACTGTACCTACCAGAAATTTTGCCCATAGACGTAAAGCATTTTAATTTTTTGGATGTCCCTGTACATGAACTATTTGTTCGATTTTAATTAAAAGTTTCAGGTACATCTCCTTATAATACAGAATCATAATACGAGTTTTAACTTCCTGTTAATATTTATTCTTAAGTTATTCGTAAGTTATGATAAAAGACACACAGACCAACTGCTAAAAACTTGATTTTGGGTTGTTTAGGGGAACTCAAATCAAGTAAATGTATCAAAACCTCAAGTTCGAAAACTTGACTCAAAAACAATGTTTTCTCTTCCATATACCTGAATACGAGATTTAACTGTAATAATTTTGATATTAAGAAAAGTATTTTTTATGAATTAATTAATTATCATATTTTACGTGAGTAAATTATTATTTATTGCTAGCCCCCTAAATATTAATTTATATATGTAGTGCAAATTTCTTAATACAATTGATTATTTGCTATGTCTATGATATATAATGGCTTGAGGGATGATCAATGTTATTCTAGCATTCACTAAATTTTATTATAGTGTTTGCCTAATTGTATCTTTTGGTTTCTACGGCTATCATATACACTATGCTACAAAAAAAAAAAAAAAAAAAAAGCCGCACTTGGATATTTTTTTTTTACCTTCTACAACCGCCAATTTTATTGTTTAAAAAGCAAATTTTCGAACAGATGTTATTATGTTGTCCTTCACATACACTTTAGCATTGAATCCAGCGTTAAAATCAAAAAGCAATTGTCAGAAAAACTGTAATTTTAGAAATTATTTAAAAAATGGTAAGAATAAGGCAGTTAACGATGCCACAAAAAGTATTAATTTTTGAATGAAAAATCAAAGAATATTTTAATACGTGAGACGGCAAAATAATTAATTGTTAACGAAATATTGGTAAAAGAGTTTTTAGCAAAATATAAAATTTTTTGGCCGTTTAAACTGGAAATTTGGCTTTAGGCGGCCACGTTACTCATCCAAGCAAGATAACCGCAAGTTAAAAGGCAAATATTTGAAAAATCGATTTGTATCATGTTCAGAACTTAAAAAAAAAAAAAAAAATGTATAGAAAAATACTTTCTTCAAAAATAGTCCGGAAGCAATTAAACAAAGCAGGTTAAAAACCAGAATATCTGCAAAAAAGCCATTATTAAGGACAAATATATATATATATATATAAATATATAAAGACATTAGTTGGCCAAAAAAAAAAATAAATAAATAAATAAATAAATAAAAAATTAGCAGTTAATTATTGGGCTGAACTGAGTTTCTCTGATGAGTTAAGTTTAATTTATTTCGAGCTGATTAAAAAAAAAAAAAAAAACTACTACGACGGTAAAAATGTGACTGACTTAATGAAAACTGCTCTCTTAAAACAGTGACACATTCTCCATACATTATGGTACGGAGGTGCATACTTTTTCAAAGAATCAGACAAATTTTCATGCTCAAGGAATCAATTAACTCAAAATAAAACATGGTGATTATAAAAATGGCACCTGGCCGACTATTTTCGGAGTATTTCGGACTTTTCTTCAAACAGCATTTCAAGATGATAATTCATCTTGCTGTACGGCGTCTGTGGTACGTCAATTTGAATCAAGTTGTTAAAATTACCTATTCATTCCCATGAGAACCTATAATTCTGTAAGTAATAATATCTTTTTTCACTCTAAGTTAAATCCTACAAAGAATATCCTAGAATTTCTTCTTTGTTAGACTTGGAAACAGTCCTAATCTCAATTCGCTCGAAAATGTTTAGTCATAAAAAAGAGCAGGGAGAGGGAGGAGGATTCGAAATTTGCAGCGTACAACTTTGAAAGAACTAGAAAAATTATTTACAATACTTAGCACAGTGAAATTTTTGAGATTTATATCATAAAACGGTATAAAATTATGCCACTGTGCATTAAAGCAGTAATTCCATATAAAGGTGGAATTAACCCAATACAGAATACATATTTTTAATAAAAAATTGCTTAGATCTAACAAATAAATAGTTTTATTTCATATATTAAAATATAACTTGTTTATTTCATATAATAAATCATAACAGAATACAAAGTGTATGGTTATTGCATTATGTTTAAAACGAAAGTTTTATGCAGAATCTTATAAAGTACTTCGTAGAGTGTAATAAAGCGAATTATTATATCGAAAATGTACATAGGTATCATTTCCTCCCATTGGTATTATGCAAACAAGATAGTTTTATGTGTTTCAATCCTTAATTTAAAGTTATTACAAATAAAAAAGGTATAAGTCATTTTTTCTGCAGTGCGTCTTTTTTTTTTTTTTTTTTTTTTTTTGTCGCTTATTGTATATCAAATATTATTCCTCAAAATTAGTGGTGATTATTAAATAAAAAAGACCCTAAAAGTTTGCAACACTGTTTATGTTCCTTGCAAGTTGTGGAATATTGATCATAGTCAAATATAACAAATCGTAAGTTGCTTTATATAGTAATATAGAAGATGTAAATTATTCACAAATTTACGCGAGTAAATTTTTATTTATAGATATTCCTCTAAATATTAATTTATACATGTAGCGCAAATTTCTTAATAAAATTAATTTTTTGCTCCATGCCAATAGGATACAATGACTTGAATGATACGTACAAAGTGCTCGAATAACACTGATCACAACTTATATTCAATGAGTTTTGTGACTTATTGACCCTAGTCAAGTATACCAAATAGCAAAGATGCGTAAAAAAATACATAATTTTATAAAATCATCAAAATATTTGAGCGAATTCAATTTAAAAAATTATAAATTTTAATTTTTGTGCAACTTCTATACCAAAAATTTTTCCAATAAGTAAATCGTTCTCCATATATTAATAAGTTGATGTATGAAATTTTAGTATTGAAACGCAAACGTTTAGAAGCAGTGTTGCCAGATTGCGCAACTTTTTTATTTAATATTCACCAATAATTTTGCCAAGTGATATTTGATATATATTATAGACAATTAATCGTCGATTACGTACATTAAATATCACTTCTCAAAAGGGCCGCGGTAGCCCAGTCGGTAGAGCGCCGGCCTCATAATTGGAAGATTGCGGGTTCGGTACTCGAGCCGGTCAAAGACCGTCGTGTACACTAATGGTGGCTGGTGCACGTAAAATCTGTCGTTGCCGCAATGTCCTCCATGTTCCCTTCAAAAGTTATACCTCTGGAGGTCACCGAAGCGGGAGAGCCATTCCTTCCGTGGAGGATCAAAATTGCGATGGCATGTCTCCGGACCCTCTCTAGGGGTGAGTCCCAGACCGTCGCCAATTGCCCATCTGCGCAGCACTAGTGCGACGTAAAACCCAACCAACCAACCACTTCTAAAAATTATTGGTGACTGTAGGATACAAAAGTCACGCAATTTGGCAACACTGCTTAGAGGTGTGTTTAAACAAAACTGTTCAGCAATTAATCACAAATTAAAATGGAGATCAAAATAAAAATGGAAATGAATTTATTTATCTACGTTATATTTATTTTCACTGGCAATTTGTGTATGACCCTTGAAACATGATTTGCCCACGTATACTTTTAGGTTTTCCGTTATATTATGGTTATGGGAAACTTATGTATACGTAAAAATTTTCAGTCTCGGCTTTGTAAAGTTTTTACACGTTTTGAGGTGTTAAGAATCCGAAAATCTCAAAATCCATATTGTGTCCACTTCTAAGGTAGTCAGTGTGTTAGATTGTTTGTAAGATAATTTGTTAGTCGGTACAGATATTATTTCACGAACGGATGATAGTAAAGAGGTCGGGTCAGTTTTTAAATATCACTTATGGTACTTTCAAGATCCTAATTTAATTTTAACATACTAATTTGAAAACGTCGTACATTTTTCGAAATTAAGGGTTTTCTTAACATAGCAGAATAGGATAAAATTTGGTATAAACGTGCATTATTATATTTATTTTCATTTTCAAAATGTTAAACCAGTTTTAAAATATAATTTATGATACTAACATGAACATTGTTGACTATGAACATTCTGCTTTCACTACTTCCTAAGATTTTCAAAATTTAAAAATTAGCCCACGTGCATGAGACAAACATTTTTAACATGGGAGAATAAGGACGAAATTTCACACAAACATGCATTATGAGGATTATTGCTTTGGAAATAATATGAAACTGCACGAGAATTAAATTACGAAGCTAATCTAAACAAAAATAATCAGCAAATGACGATGAGGTAAATGTGTCGATACCACGAAAGGTAGCATAGGGGTAGGGCATTGTAGACTGAAACCAAGACGGGTGATCGGTTTTCTTAGCATTCGTATAGTATGTACTAGAAATTACTAGTACATTACTTCGTACTAGTGTATTACTTCGTACTAGAAATTTATGAGAAAAATTATATGATGGGAACTGAGCAGAGTTACTTATGCAAATAGTTTTAATTTCAGAATTTATGTTAAAACCCCTCTCTGGGTCTTTTTTATGATATATTGCTTTAGATATTTCATTTCACAGATATTTCTGTGTGAGTGAAGGGAGAAGGTTCAGTCCCCCTTTCAATGTTGTACCCACATTTATCTATTTTTTTATTTTAAATTATTCGGAGAACGCCCACCTACTATACCAAAGAAAACTAGACTAACCCTAATCTAATATTTATTTTTATGGAGTTTTCTGTTTTGCTGGTACTTATTCAAGATTAATTATTGATAGTGTTTCCAAATTCCTTAATTTATTCTACCAGATTAGAGTACCTTTAAAGCGTTATAATATATAGAGTTATAATTTATAGCGCGTAAATTAAAAGCGTTAATAATTATCATAATTCCTTAATTATGAAGACAGTTTTATTTTTGTAAATGGGGACTAAAAAGCTAATAATAATGATGAATAATTTTCTTGTAGCAATTTTTAAAACTTAGAGAAAAGTCTTACAAAATGGGACTGTCCTCTAAAAAAGAGGACACTTTGGTCACCATAATTTATTTCTCTCTGGGGGGTGGCCAAAGGGTAGCCATCCCTTCCGTAGAGTATCAAAATTGTGACAGCATGTCTCTGAATCATCCTTAGTGGTGCGTACCAGACCGTCGCCAATTACTCATTGCGCAATACTAGTGCAACGTTAAACCCAACCAACCACCTTAATTTATTCCGGAGCATTTTTAGCCCAGTCTTTTATTCATACCCCCCTTTTTTATAAGAATATTTTTTTCTTATTTTATCGTAGTTATATATTATAGAAAATTATTTTAGAAATTAAGTGGTAGAAAAAGAAAGGCGGGGCTAAAAGTGCTCCGGAATAAATTAAGGAACTTGGCAATTCTGTTGATATATCATGCTATATGCAGGGATCGGCAATCTCCCCACTTTTTTGAAGGCGCTTTCAGGGATGAAAATTTTTCGACTTTTTTACTACCACTATTTTTATAGAGAAATTTTTATAGTATTTTCATATTAATGCGTCGTGATTAAACAGGAAATAGATTTTCAGTAAAAATAGTGGTAGTAAAAAAGGTTGAAATTTCTCTTCCTGGAAAGTGCCCTAAAAAAAGCGCAGTACCCCTATATATAAAATGTAATATTTTGAGTTATAAAAAAAAATCGAAAAAGGAGTATGTTTCTTTTTAAGAGATAAATATGTCATAAATTATTACGAGATCACATCAAACTTCAACATAAAGGGAATATTGCCGTATATTGCTAGTTTTTTTCGAGAAAAAAAAATTATATATATATATATAATATATACAGTCGGTAACAAAAGTGTCCGAACACTAGCAAAAATTCCTATATAAAAAAAGTACACTTAATACTGTTTTGTTAAATAAATCCTTGTCGAATCCCGTTCTTAGACTGACTAAGAACAGGATTCGACAAGAGTTTATTTGGCAAAACTGTATTAAGCGTACTTTTTTATATAGGAATTTTTGCTAGTGTTCGGACACTTTTGTTACCGACTGTATATATACATATATATTTATGCAAATATACAAAAAAAAATTTTGACAGAAAGTATCGTAAAATAAAAAGCTTTAACATTTTTTAAATGCATAACTCAGTATATTTTATTCCTAAAAGTTTTTACAAAAAATTATTATTAAATAGACCAGTTTTAAGGAAAACGGTTTGTTATAATTTGATTTCTTTAAAACTATTTAAAATCTTATATAAATTTGGAATAAAGTTAAAATGGAGGATTTTGAACGTGTGGGTTTTTAAAAATTAATTAAATGAATTCAGAATTAAAATGTAATTTGTATTATTGATCAGCAAATTTTCAAGTTGAAATTAATCGAGTTTTAAAAAAATATGCTTTCTTTCTTTCTTTTTCAGAAAAAAGCTGGAAATGGGTTTGAATGGAATTTAAAAATATTCTAGCTGAAAATACGATTGTATTGTATATAAAACATAATGCAAACGAAGAAAATATTCACATTAGTAAAAATATTTGTATTTTATATACTAAAACATGCAAAAACGATAAATAAAAAGTGTATTCATGAAGCCAATGTACAATCTAAAAACTAATTTAAGCACTAAATCGAACAGTACTTCAAAATGCAGTCATGACAACATTTTAATTTATTCCGGAGGATCGTATATACCTGCCCTTTTTTCCCGCCACTTTATCTCTCGAGAAATTTTCTCCAATATATAAGTATGATTAAATAAGAAGAAAAATACAGTTCAAGAAAAGTGGTGTGAAAAACAAAGGTAGGTTCTATCGGTGCTCTGAAATAATGTGGTGTCGATAGTAAAAAGATTTTTCTCTGATTTTCCCACCAGTATAGTTATATAACAATTTTTTACTCATTTAATCGTGGAAATTTACTACTAAAAATTCCGAAAGAAAAATGCTGTTGTAAGAAGCAGGGAAAAAATATCGACTGTTGACACCTTGAATAAACTACAATATTGGTGTGTCTGGTATTGTACTGTATGAACAATTAAAGCAACATAGTTTTTTTTATTTAAATTGTTTTCTGGCAACCATTTGTTTTTGTTTCCTGTTAAGAAAACACTTTATCGCCCTTTTCCAGCTACCGCGGATAATCCACAACGTAGTTAATCCGTTCGCGGATAATTGGGAATTTACTGTATTAACACAATACTAAGCGGTATAAAGTTGTTAAATCACATATTAAAGTAAAAAATTTGCTGTATATTTACAGCAGGGAAAAAATCATTTAGTTTTCAAATGTGGACAGCATAGACGCAGGTAAATTTGGTACTAACGTTTAGTCTCAAATTTACGTGAGGGGTTAATCATAGAGAAAGATTTAGCATTACGTTGATCCTAATCTCATCTACTTCAGGTCATATTGTATCTTAGCCATCTAAAAAGGCTACTTTTTTTTTTTTTTTTTTATCAAATGTGATATTCCTTTAATATATAGCCGGAGTGTTTGTAACCCCGGAAATTGCTACCAGAATTATTTTAACAGTGATATTATTGATAGTTTTCTGGTAAATTTTAGCAATTGACTATAGCCAAAATTATAATTTGTATTTTCTGGTGGAAAATACAATTAAAAAAAAAAAAAAAACGGAACGCAAACACCCCTGATATAGCTAATTTAGTTTTGGGAAAATGCGTCAAATTGTAATGTGAGCAACGAATTGGCTGTCTGAAATTTATTTTAAGGTAAACATCAAGGCATGTTTACTCCTTGTGAGCCAAAGGTGACCTTACGGCTATTTACATCAATCAATCGACTACTACTAAACATTGATAATAAGTAAGATTTAGCCTTCGATAACCCATTATGGTTTGGAATCTCAACATGATACCATCTATAAACAACGTATGACTTGATTGAAGAAAGAAAAGAAAAGCATATTCTGCATACAAAATGCCAATATGGTTGGAGGGATGGCTAATTTAGTAATGATGCCTCAGATACAGAATATTTAAACAAATTTAGAATAGTACTTTAAATAATAAACCAGTGTGCTGTGGCCAACACAAAACTTTCTTCTATGTTCTATGATGCAAATTAACGTGATTTAGACAAAAACAGTCATCAATATATTTTACGTTGTTAAAAATACAAGGAGGAGGAGTGTTAAAAAATGGCAATTTTTTTTTTTTTTTTTTTTTTTTTTTTTAATGGAAAAAGAATTAGTAAATTTGTTTAAAATATTACTGATGCGAGGTTCAACTATTCCTTTTAAATGTATTGACGAGTTCTTCTGAAAAATATGAAAAATACTTATTTTGAAAATGTATACTTCTGTAAGTAAGCAATGCTGCCAAATACACAAAAGTTTTATCATGGGTGACTATTACTATTATAAATGAAAATTTTCAACTTTACAATAGCTTGGTTAAAAATAATCCTATCCTCTAAAATACTTCAAAATAAGCATTACTGCCGCCCTCTTCCCAAAGTGTGACTTTTACTGAAAAAAAAAAAAAAAAAAAAAAGTCAGAAAATGATCTGAAATCAATCGAGAAGAATTCATCTTTCTATATATTATTTAATAAATATTTATAGTAAAATCTATAGTGTTTCTACAATTTGTTTCCAGTATTGCATAACAAACGGCAGACATTACTTTTAAATATACGGCCTAAACTTAAACTAATTAAAAAAAAAAAAAACTTCAGAAATTGAGAAGGCAAAGTTTTGAATAACTAAAGCTAAATTTATCTTTAAATTTCTTCTGATTTCTTTGCACTACATCACATTGTTACACTTGCATCGACTAACAGAGTGTGTGCCCTTTCAATTTCTGAGTGTTTTTCCTTCTTTCTTCCTCTTTCTCCTCCTCCTCTTCTTCTTCTTCTTCTTTTTTTTTCTTTGATGAAAGTTTAGTTAAAGTTTAGGTCGTAGTACTGGAAAGTAATTGCAGCTGTCTGTTATAAAATATAGAAAATAACCTTCAGAAACACTTCATTCTTTATATATTTTATTATTGATATTCATGAAATCTTATATAGAGGAACGGATTCTTCGAGTGAGATCAGATCCTTTTCTGACCTCTTTATTATTATTATTATTATTATTATTATTATTATTATTATTATTTGTTTATTTAAAATCACATTTTGGGAAAGAAGTCAGCTGCAGGTTTTTTTTTTTTTTTTTTTTTTAGGACTGAAGACTATTAGTCTCAATCTACTGATTTTTACGATACCAGTTTTACGATAGTTGGACATTTATCGAAAATATAATTGTATAATTTAAAAGCGATGTTATAATTTGAAAAAAAAAAAAAAAAAATGAAAGAAAAAGAAAAGAAAATTAATAATAATCAGTTTCGAAACGGACAGTATCGAAAAAGTTTCTTTTAATAATTTTGAATTATAAAATAAAAAGCGCGCGTGCAAAATGAAATAAAAAATAAAACAAGATTATTAAGTTTGAGTTTGATTTGGTAACATTTTAATATTATATTTAATATATATATATATTAGGTGTGCTTAAGAATGCTGTTGCTTTTTGAATTTAAAGAAACTGACCACGGAAAGTTTCCTAGACAACATTTAAATAAACTTTAAGAAGTGACTTTAAAATATAAGTATTTTTAACTAAAATTTCTGGTGCCATTTTACTAATTCAAAACAACACAAATTTTGGATACATCTAACAGTAATACTTAGTCTCTTTTTTTAAAAAAAATAAGATTTTTTTTTTTTTTTTTTTTTTTTTTAGTTTCTTAGAGAATATCAGTTTTTTCCCCCCTTTAAATCTGTACATCATACATTTTACTAACAAATAATGTCACTTTTTAATAATATATACGAGCTTTCTGATAACAAAAAAGGCATAATCTATCGTTATTAAGGTCTAAATAAAAACTTCTAATAATTTTTTACTTTTTTACTTTTTCACTTTTAAGAAATTTAATATTTATTACGAAAAACGGTAAAACGGTAGAACTATACTTTAAATAATCGTTAAATGTACTTAAAAGCGGTACTCATTATTTAAATTGCTAAAGTTTATATTTTAGTTATTTAAAAGATGTACTTAAATATTTGATATTAAATTGTTTAATCACAGATGTGAAAACATTATTCCTATTAATTCAGCACAATTTAAGAGCCACTTATTACAAAATAATATACACTCAGCTGTACTGAGGATCGAAGAAAATCTGTAATCTTCAGATTTACAATCAAATGCACTATTAACTCGTTAGCGCCCAGTGTCCTCATTTGAGGACAGCTAATAAAATGGCACGCATATATTTTGTGGTTTCTTGGAATGATTTCTGCTTTTTAGTGACAGTTTATAGTGTCACTCTAAATGATCCCTGAAAGTTTTATGGGCCTACTATTAATTATTATTTCATAATTCGGTTAGTCATTTTATGATTTTTCATTCGTCGCACATATCTTTGCTTTTTGCCCAGGTATACTAACTTAAATCAAGTTCAATAATAATTTATATTATAATACTTTACTTTCGAGATATTTGTCAACATATAATAGGAAATTAATCTGTTGTCTCAAAGTTTTTCTATCGCGAAGTTTTCTCGCTAGAACACTAAACTTTAATAAATGAGGATAGGCTTTAAATTTAAAACTACACTGGTCTACAGTGGTTCGGTAACAACGGTCAAATTATTATTTTTATTATTAATTCCAATTTTTATTTAAATATCTGCAAGTAAAAATGTCCCACCACGTCTCATTTTTCCGTTAGAGTATCAGAAAATGGCAATTTTCACGATTTTTTTATCATTTTCACAGTATCACAGGTCCTGCTGGCAACCCAGAGTCATGGCAACTCAGAGTCCCGGCAACCATGTTTGTTCCATTTTTTTGTTGTTAAAGTATCAGAAAATGGCAAATTTCACTATTTTTTTATGATTTTTACTATACAGTCGACAGCAAAAGTATCCGAGCACAAGCCAGTAATTCCGATATCAAAAAGTACATTTAATGCTATTTTGTTAAATAAATCCTTGTCGAATCATGCCCTTAGACTGACTAAGAGCATGACTCGACAAGGATTTATTTAACAAAGCAGTATTAAGGGTACCTTTTTTCAGACAGGGATTATTGCTAGTGCTCAGGTACTTTTGCTGCCGACTGTATGACACATGGTTACCTTTCGTGCTGTCAACCCTGCCTCCTGGCCATCCTCTCTGCTGGCAACCCCTGTTTTGCAACCCTGTATTCGTACCTTATCTGTTTTTTTTTTTTTTTTCCTGGTATTCTAGTAAAAGTTTCATGTTCAAAATGGTAAATTTTCAGTGTAGAACTTGTAAAACCGTACCCGATAAGTTTTGCTGTATTTGTGAACTATTCATATTAAATCACAAGGTAGACATTTAACACAAGGCGTAAAAAAGCCCCCTTTTTTTTTTTTTTTTTTTTTTTTAAATAATAAATAATAACAATTCAACCATTTAGTGTATTTTCCATGTTTTTACGTTCTACTTAGTCTACAATATGTATATTATCTCCATATTAACAGTATTCCATGCTAAATTAATAATATTGATAGTAGTAATAATGCATGTCTTCTAAAGACTTTTTTACATTGCTTCCAGTACCGATTAAATAATCGTAAAAAAAAAAAAAATGTACGTGTTACAGATTTTTCCCTATTATTTTTTAATTCTGCTCTACAGAATTAGTTAAAAATAGTTAATTTCTTTTCTGTTACCCCCCCCCCAAAAAAAAAAAAAAAAAAAAAAAAAAAAAAAAATGTCGACTAGTGCTATCAGAAGAATTGTTTAAGTTAATATATTTTACTGTCAGTTGTCTATATTAAATTAGAAGTGAAATAATCATCTAATAATATATTTCAAAATTAATTTGGGCGTTAACGGGTTAATCGTACTATCAAGCACCAAGTTGCTTCCAAGTTGCTTTAAACCGAAAGTAAATAAAAGATGCTTATTTTATTTATTTATTTATTTTTTATTTATTTATTTTTTTTTTTCCGCATTTGTAAGATAGTGAGATTCATATTTGCCATGAATTCATCGAAATTTTTTTTATGCAATTAAAAACGTCTACACCAATAAATTAGATGCTAAAACATTTAACATTTAGTATAGTTTAAAGACAGCTTCAATTGCTTTTGCTATTGTTGTTTAAAAATATTTTTGATCAATTTCAAAATCAAGCTTTGGAAACAGCCAAAATATGAACAATTTGAAATTTTGAATACTTGTGCAGAATGAAGTATTTGTTGGATTGAGCTAAAAACTTATTAACTTTTATTCTTAAAAGTAAAGATGACATTTTTCAAATCAATTTCTGTTTTAATAAATTTTTAAGGGAAATATGTATATATTTTTTTAATTAATTTACAAATTTTTACTTATTTATTTTATTTATTTATTTATTTATTTTTACTTCAATTTTTAAAAGTGAGATTAAAAAATGTTATATTCCAACTTTCGTGAAAATATATTGAGCGGTTTTTTAAATCGATTCCACTACTTTAAATAACTATTATTACTTTTTATTTATTTATTTATTTTATTATTAAATTATTGCGGCTTTTTTTAAGAAATCAACTTCTGCATATTATATTTTTGTCCTTGATTATAAATATTTTGACAATTTGTGTAATAGTTTTTGGGATATGGTATTTGTAATTATATTTTATGAGTAAATATACCCGAAACGTTTGATGAATTATCAATGGTAATCTTTTAAACTTATTTTTGTATTCCCCCGTCTTCGCGGACCCCAGAATTTAATCATGAATTTATTTTTATTGATACCTTTAAAATATTGAATAAATAATATGTAAGCCGTTAGACATAATTAAGTAGAGGAAAGAAAATACATTAAGAGATAAATAAATTTAATGCTGTTGTATATTTTAGAAAGACTACTTTTACAGTCGGCAGCAAAAGTATCCGAGCACTAGCAAAAATTCCTATGTAAAAAAAGCACACTTAATGCTGTTTTGCCAAATAAATCCTTGTCGAATCATGTTTTTAGACTGACTAAGAACAGGATTCGACAAGGATTTATTTAACAAACCTGCATTAAGTGTACCCTTTTTACATAGGAATTTTTGCTAATGCTCGGATACTTTTCTGCCGACTGTACAAGGAAATTCATTTAAGTGATAATCACCGATTTCCTAGAAGGGGAAAAAAAAGTAGGAAATTTGATATATTTTCTATAAAATGAAATAAAATAACAAATAATTGAATTAGCTAAAAATAACAAATAGTCCTTACGTCAACTTTTGTGTGAAACTACCAAATATATATGCCGAGCAAAGGTATCATAATGTAGTGTAATGTATTTTAAAATGTAAATTTGAAATTTAATTTGCATTATTTCAGATTTATGCAATATTAAAGTTCAAAGTAAAGGAAAATTTTAAATATAATATAAAGACGCAACGTCACATTTTATGAATTAAAGCTTCTGAGTACATTTAAATTTCTTGCCAATAATGAAAGAGTGTAAATGTAATTTGGCTATGACTTTTTCGTATTTGGCGTTCGAAACGTAAAATTTGACAAATATTTCGTAGTTTTTCTGTTGAATTTCAACAGCTTAAAATTCACCATTAAGTTAATTACAATGTAAATTAATTTCTGTAATTTTTGCCATTAAGCTGATCACAGTATAAATTAAATCCTGTAATTTGTCATTAATTAAATTACAATATAAATTAATTTCTGTAATTTTTTTTCAAGCCAGTGAGAAATTAGTACTTCAAAGAGTTTCTTTGTCAATTTATTTTTCAATTTGCTCACACAATTTTTTTCAGATTTCAGGACGAAATATAAAGAAAGAAAGAAAGGACAAAACCTTTAAATTGAAAGCTAACTTTTTGCGAATCTCTTACAATTAAAACAGATGAAGGGTTTAAATCTCGGATTAGGCATTGATATTCTAGTAGTCAAAAAATGACAATAAAGGGACAAAACAAAACAAAACAAAATCCTAATGCATTGGATTTCTTTGAGGGAAGTGGTCCATAGCATAATTTAAGAACCACACAGCTGTGTATGAATAATAAAAAAAATAGTTAATTTTTTTTTATTATTTATTTTATTTTATTTTATTTTTTAACTGTTACATTCAAATTGTATAAGCGGTTAAATGCCTCCAAAATTCATTTTAATTGAAAAGCTAATTAGATGATTGGCATAGATAAATCTATACTAACAGTTCTACCACCCAGGGCTCTACTTTTAAAATAACTCTTGATTAAATAGCTGATAAAAAACTAGACATACCATTTAATTTGGGAGGGGTTGTTATGAGAAATGATGTAGAAAAGCCTCACGAATTCCCTCGAGTGACCTTTAAAAATAAACCTAGTTAGAGCACGAAAGAAAAGACATTTAGTTGAGTAAAAAAAAAAAAAAAAAAATGGACACACGGGATGAGACAGAGAGCCTCACAGCTATTGTATGCCATGGGGCCTCAATTAGAAAGTTCCGGTTAGAGTTCTAAACGCACAACGATTAAGTTAACTATAAATAAATTTTTTAAACATGGTAAATATATATATATATATATATATATATAAAGTTGGCTTTTATAATAATTTTAAGATATTTCTTTTCACATAATGGGTTATGATGGGACTGATAGAGCAGCATTATGAAAATCTTTTTTGTACCCAAGGTATTTCTTTATTTTTATTTTTACTTTTTTTATTGTTGTTTGTTTGTTTGTTTGTTTTCCAATTTTCAAAAAAGAAAAAGAAAATTCAAGATTATTTGCTCTCTTCATTATGGGTGTGAGTACCAATTTGTAAAAAAAAAAAAAATCAATGTAAATTCCCAACCTAAGAACGGTAGAAGATGAAAGAAGAAACGAATACACTAAAAAGTGGTTATGATTATGACTATGACGTTCCTTTACTCTTTTATTTTTACAGTATCTACCATTACCGGATATGCTCATAGAAACGTTTTTCATTAAAAAAAAAAAAAAAAAAAAAAAAAAAAACTTCTTTAAAATTAAAAAGATCTGTGATAGGCATTTTTCATGAATACAACTACGTATTCGATTTACAAGATAAATTAGTGAAAGACTAGCAGGTCTACCCGGCACTGTTCGGGTTGAAGTAGTGCTTATAATTTTCTTTTTAATTAAATATAAAACAAAGTAAAGGAAATATGAAATAGAATTAAAAATAAAATAAAATTAAATTAAAATCTTCCAGCTTTATGATACTGGGGGTGAACGTTTTGAATAAAAGGATTTCAAACCCAACCCGGGAGGTCGATAACGCATGTTGACGGATCTGTAGAACTTCTATGTAAACAATAAGCCTTTACATAAGGAAAACGCATTTTTGGAGACATTAAATTTTTTGTTTATGTATGAAGGCTAAACATATCAATAAACAGAAGTTATTTATTTATATAACCGTTGAGTTTTACCGTCAAAATTGTTTTAAACGAAAAATTTGAGAGAAAAACTAAATGGAATTAAACAAAAAAAAAAAAAAAAAGTAGTAAAATGAATCACTACATGTACTACCTCAATATTACCAACATTTATTTGTTTTACATTTATATGCTTGTTAGAAGTTAGATAAAAGTGAAAATTTAAATAAGAATTTTGAAAAAAACACTTGGATTTCTTCTGGGTTATTTTTCAAGAGGGTTTTATTGAAAAAACCCACCTGTTTTTTTTTTCCGGGTTGGACAAAATCTAGCCAACTGTACTGAATACTTGGCATTCAGTATTCGGTCAAAAATGTTATTCGCTACAACAGTCCTGAATTCAAGTAGCGACCTGTTTCAGTTTGTCTCCAGTTCTCTCCACTTCCAAATCAGCCCTTTTCCAAGAAAAAGTCATACTTTGTCTCTGATACTACATGCATTAGCCCATTCTTGAAACATACTAATTAATATTCCGTAGTATTGTTAGTCCCGTTCTTTTTTTCACACCAATAAAATTTTAGAGTTATATTCCCCGAATGCAATTACGATTAAGTAAGAAGAAAAATACTTTAAAAAGATACTGGTGTAAAAAAGATGGTGGGGCTAAGACGGAGTGTATTAAACGGTATTAAGGGCCCTTTTCACTCACCGCCGCCGGAAGCCGAAACTAATGCTATTCTATGGGAAATTTTTCTTTACAAATAACTTATTAACTAATACATATTTTTAAATTCTGTTTTCACATTCTGAAAGTTCCCGGCTGTAAAATTGACGCACCTTTTCTAAAAAATTATTTTTTTATTTTTTTATATTTTATTTTGAAGCTGCAAAATACGAATTTTCAATATGTGAAATTTTTTCATTTTGCAATTTCGAAATAAAATATTAAAAATAAAAAAAATACATTTTTAAAAAAGGTCCGTCAATTTAACAGTTGGGAATTTTCTGAATGTGAAAACAGAATTTAAAAATATGTATTAGTTAATAAGTTATTTGTAAAGAAAAATTTCCCATAGAATAAATAGCATTAGTTTCGGCTTCCGGCGTCGGTGAGTGAAGAGGGCCCTTAATTAAACGGAGTGTATTAATTAGTATGGTGGCAAGTATGCATTAGCCTGATTAATAGGCTTCTTTTAATTTCTTTCTTTTAAATTATGTATAAAATGTATGATTTTTGAAAATATTTGGTTATAAAATTGGTTCCCATTACTAATCTAAAGAGATGTAGCTGGATATATTTCAATTCTCGAAGGTCTCAGTTAACAAGAAACCAAAATAGCATGAAGCACAGATTAATATGCAGAAGGACACTCCCATATACTCAATGGTAACCAAAGTTAGGGACCCAGAACAGAGAGAGACTGGACATTGAACAAATATGGCGGACGTTCGCTCAAAAAACACTCGATCGCCGTAGATCGTAATTTATTTTTATCAACATCTGAAACTTTTTTTAAATTAAAATCTCGATAAAAAAAAGTGTTTATTTATCTTACGAAATCCTTGGCGAGGACCATTTTAAATTTTGCAAAGCGTATCGCATATAACATATTGAACAAACATGGAGTTCAATGTCCAGTCTCTTATCATGTAGGGTCTCTAACCAAAGTGCGACTACTGTGACCCTACGGGCAAAGGCTGAAAGTTTTTCGAGCTCTCCAGATTACATAATTGCTCGTCTCATTTTTATTGTATCTGGTAACCGGTAAAAATGGTAACGGAAAAAATGGTAACGGAAAAAATGGTAACGGAAAAAATGGTAAACGGAAAAAATGGTAAACAGAAAAAATGGTAACGGAAAAAATGGTAATGAGGAAATTAGTTAAATCAAATTGCAATAATATCATTATCATATCATGATGAAAGCGATTGGGTGGCTCAAAACTGAAGTGGTCAGAAGAGTTTTGGATCGCTATAAGTATTCAATGGTAGGAGTGAAGTTTTTTAAGTTAGAATGTCAAGGTCATTTTTTAACTTGTATTATTGAAGCGAGAGTACTAATAATTCCGGAACATTCTATTTCGGCCTAACTCCTCTCTCTCCCTGGGGGAAGGACAAGTTTGGTCGTGATTATACGGATCCGATTATATCCACTGGAATCGGTCAATTCATTAACAGTTTTCAAGGTGCTTGTTTGCTTTTGTTAAAAAAAAAAAGGTGATTTTCTTTTTTAAAAACTGACTGAGATGATTAGCATTTTTTAATTCATTTAATAAAACGATAATATAGGAAATATTATTATTTTTTTAAATGTGTTTTAAAACATTACATTACTTATATGATTAACATTTATAAGTCTGTTTAAAAAAAAGAAAAAGAAAAATGTATTTTTAGTTATTGCTGAAATTAGAAATATTGACATTACACAAATTTGTTTAAGTCGATTATAGATCTATTCATCCATTCTAGCTATATGAATACCTAGAGATATGAAAATAAGTTGTGTACAAAAACTGAGAATGGAACTATTGTCACAATAATGTTGTAAGGGGATCCCTGAAAAAAAGGGCACCGAAAAAAAAGTGCACTTTTCCAATTCGCAAATCGCAAAATAATATGAAATAAAAAAATTAAAGAATAATTTTCAGATTACATTTTTAGAAATTTCAATTGATTCGGTACAACATTCAATTAGTGTATACCTGGAGGAAGGGGGGGGGGGACTAGGAGCAGATCGAAGCAAAGCAATTGTTTTTATATCACATTCCTACCGAATTTAATGAAACTTTGTATGATCGCATACAATTTGTGAAACAATTGCAGTACGTGTCACGTGTCAGACGTACATTGGGGGGGGGGGGGTTAAAGAGAGGGGGATAGAGGAAAATAAAATGATATTTTATATCACCATTTTACTGATTTTAATGATATATTCCATAACGACCACTTCATTAAATTGGCAATAAGATGGTATGAAAATATATTCTTTCCATGTGGGCCCCTAGCTCTCACCAGGTAGTGTAACCCCCTCTTCAATTTTTGATAAACAATAAGAGATATTTATGCAAAATTTCCTATAAATGTAAAGCAAAGTGATTTAAAAACAATATTTTTTCCCTCAGTCCTCCCCTCCTCCTAGATATATGTAACACTCTTTGAAAATTTTCATTAAATGTAGGTGACAGTTTTTGAAATTTTCATTAAAATTGGTAATATTGTGGTATTTATACAATTATTTTTCTCCTTTGCCCCTTATCCCATTGCCCTCAAGATATATATAACAATCAGCGTATTTTTTTCTAAATATTCAATGATATTTATAATAAATTTTATTAAAATGCAAAATATAGTGATACAAACATTCATTTTCTTTCCTTCTGTGCCTCCCCCCCCCCCCCCCCACATACGTAACTTTACTGTAATTTTTCATTAATAGCAACATTAAGTGATATTTACAAAAAATGTGAATAAAAAAATCGATAATAAGTTTTGTTTCAAAAGATTATTTTATTTTTCATCTGCCCCCCCCCCCCCCTATCCCTACTTTCCCTTATCAACTATAGGTAACTTTCACTATAATTTGAATAAAATGTAAGTGATAGTACAAAGTTTCATGTAAATAAGTAGCATGGTGATATAAAAACAACCATTTTCTTCACTCTGCCCCCCCCCCCCCTGGATTTTCTTATATATGGATTAATAATTTTCTTAAATATGGATTTTCTTATTTAATCTTAATTACATTTGGAGCGAATTACTCTAAAAATAAACCAGTGCGAAAAAAAACCGCGGATCCTAATAGTACTACGGACCATAATTAGGATATTGGCAATTATGTGCTACACGGGAGGTCCCGAGTTCAAACCCACGTCACGCTTCTCGATCTAACCCAGCCATTCAGAATTTTTCGTGGTTTTCTCCGAAACTAGCGTGAATATAAATTTTTTCTTTATTTAATCTTAATTACATTTGGAGCGAATTACTCTAAAAATAAACCAGTGAAAAAAAAAAAAAAAAAAAAAAAAAAAAAAAGCCACGGATACTAATAGTACTACGGAACATAATTAGGATATAGGCAACTATGTGCTAGACGGGAGGTCCCGAGTTCAAACCCAAGTCACACTTCTCCATCTAACCCAGCCATTCAGAATTTTTCGTGGTTTTCCCCGAAACCAGCGTGAATATGATTTTTTTTTAATTTAATTTTAATTACATTTGGAGTGAATTACTCTAAAAATAAACCACTGCGAAAAAAGCGACGGATACGAATAGTACTACTGAATATTAAGATGTTGGCAACAATGTGACAGACGGGAGGTCCAAACCCAAGTTACGATAACAAACACACATACAGACCAACCGCTAATGACCTGTTTTTAGAATTTGGAGGGACCTCAATTTTTTCAAATATCACAAAAACTCTCAATTTCCAAAATTTGATCCAATACTCTTCTCTACCATATTTCGGTAAGGGAAATTGAAAAAAAAAAAAAAAAAATCTGTTCTTCTACAAATACTAGCTCAATTAAACAGAAAAAAATTTAAAGCAAAATTCAGAAAAAAAAAAAAAAAGAAAAAAAAAAACATATGGGAGGAGGGGAGAGCACCAGAAAGAAATCGTGCCACGGGCGTCAGTTATGCTCGCTACGCCACTGATTTGTGTAACTGTCATAGTTACACAGCAAATAAAATGAGATTTTTTTTTTTTTTTTTTTTTTTTTTAAGCCCAAATTCTAAAGATATATGCTTTTTGTTAAACATAAACTATATATACATATTAGCCGTGAATTGCATGCGCTTGGGAACCATTGTTATCCGTTCGATCCATATGCCAATCAACAAGTTTGTTATAAGGGGCATAAAAACAGGACAAGATACCTAATATAAGAATGAACTATTCAAAAATGAAAGAATTTTCATTTAGAAAAAGAAGGGCACAGCAATTTAAAAGACGTATTCCAATGACGGACCAGGTGCTCATATTTTTAAAGACATCTATAACATAGACCTTTTTTATGGTAAATATTGAAAAAAAAAAAAAAAAAATCGAAATACACTCGTCATAATATTTTGTACAAAAGAAACTCAATATCTTTTGTAATTAAAATATAATAAATCTAAAAATGTTCTATCATTTATAAAAGATTTGCCAACGTGCAAATCCATTATAATAATAATCGATATAATTTCTGAAAAAAGAGAAACATTCATAGAAATATTTTATTATAATTATTATTTATTAATTTATTACAGATTTTGTGTTTAGAATTAACATGGATTTCACAATATAAAATGGATTTTTATTAATTTTCGTTTATTAGTGCGTATGAAACAAATTTGTAACTTTTATGGGTTTTGAAATTTTTGCTGTCTCTGAATTTCGTGCTAAATAATTTGTTTGTACATTAATTTCTCATTTTGAATATTTTATTTGTCTCACAATGTATCAGGAACTCCAATATCTTTTTTTTTTTTTTTTTTAAGGTATAAATATTATTCTTAATAATAACCATTAATTTCGCATGCATGTTGCAATTTTTAGGATTACTGCATGTTAAGTAGTTTTACCCCTGACAAAAGGACATTAAACATGGAATTAATGATACAAATTTCAGATCATCATTACAAATATTTTTTAGATGCTCATTTTCGGTGACAGTGTACCATGGATTCATAGTACACATGTTTCTGAATACTAATTTTCCACTTACCTTTTTTTCCGTTTACCATTTTTTCCGTTACCATTTTTTCCATTACCATTCTTTCCGTTTACCATTTTTTCCGTTTACCATTTTTTCCGTTACCATTTTTTCCGTTTACCATTTTTTCCGGTACCATTTTTTCCGTTACCATTTTTACCGTTACCATTTTTTCCGGGATTCATTGTATCTATGTCTTCTTTGGCAATTTTGTTATTGCTTACAAACTTGATCGTCAAAAGTAATTTATTTTAACAAGTGCAAGTACTAAATATTAAGCAAATATAAGTTTTGAAAATATACAAAAACCAAAAATATTTTTCCTTTTAAAGTTTTTTGTATTATTTAAACCAAGTAATATTAAATACACTCCTGCTAAAAAATTTAGCAAGATTTGTAAACGACCAGATTTTCTTAATTTAAAAACTTATCTTTCGATGAAATGTTTTCAAACATTGGGTATTTAAAGAACTAGATCTTCCTCATGTTTTTCAGTGAAGAATGATTTAAGACACCATTTAGGGGGCCGGTAAAAAATTGAGCAAAACCAATAACGTTCGTGATCACTCTGTATCATTAAATGAACGAAATGAACCGTAACTTTAGAATATATTATAGCAGACCAAGTACAATTTGTGTGGCGATAGCATGTTAAATAAAATTTAAGTAAAAAATCATTTTTTAAAGTTAGAAGCTTTTTATTGTGAAGCCCTAAAAAGCATAAAATAAAATTTATTCTGGCAAAGACATGCTACAAAGAAATGAAAGTTTCAACACTAAGAAAATTTTAGAGAAAAATATAGGTACTTTCCTTTTGCAAGAGATGAAAATTTTTTAATGTTCAAAATATTTTAAAAAGCTTTCGAGACCAATATTCTTTCTTAGTTATTAGTTTTTCTATAATCATTCGTTAGGCCAGAAATTTTAAATGTCTCGAAAGCTTTTTAAAATATTTTGAACATTAAAAAATTTTCATCTCTTGCAAAAGGAAAGTACCTATATTTTTCTCTAAAATTTTCTTAGTGTTGAAACTTTCATTTCTTTGTAGCATGTCTTTGCCAGAATAAATTTTATTTTATGCTTTTTAGGGCTTCACAATAAAAAGCTTCTAACTTTAAAAAATGATTTTTTACTTAAATTTTATTTTGTGATTTTTAGTTACCAAAAAGGAAAAAGCTTCTTAAAAAAACTAATTAAAATTTCTTGGGATATTTTATAGACAACGGAAGATTTTCTTTTATCAATTGACATTTTTTTTTTTCGATTATTTATCTTCAAAAAAATAATATATCGTCTTTCGAGGACCGAATCCAGGACCATCGCCTTATCAGCATGACGCTCTAACCAAAAGTCTAAAAACTGTCAAGAAAAATCATAGAAAAATCTAAAAAATACTCATACAAAAGGAATTTTGTTCTCGAATGCTTTTTTAAATATTTGGAATATTTAAAACTTTTCATGTTTTGAAAAAGCGAAATATCTATATTTTATTTAAAACTTTCTTGTAGTTAAAACTTTTATGATTTTATTGCATGTCTCTGCAATAATAAAGGTTTAGGGCTCCACAATAATAAAAAACTTTCAGTTTATTTAAATCAAATTGGAGTGTACAGGTTGATATTTTTATTTATTACCAACTATGTGAAAAATACCAGAGCCGGGAATCGAACCCGGGACCTCCGCTTAACGCACGGATGCTCTACCACTGAGCTACCCTGGCCGACAACCAGCTAGGCATTTCTCACATAATATACGTTGGCAAAGTCACCGAGTCTGCAAACGCAGATATATCAGGTGAGACAATAATAATCGTAGCACAACTCCATAGACCACGAAATTTCAATTTAGAAATTTTTTTTTTCATGAATTCATCAACCGTGAATTTGCAGACTCGGTGACTTTGCCAACGTATATTATGTGAGAAATGCCTAGCTGGTTGTCGGCCAGGGTAGCTCATTGGTAGAGCATCCGTGCGTTAAGCGGAGGTCCCGGGTTCGATTCCCGGCTCTGGTATTTTTCACATAGTTGGTAATAAATAAAAATATCAACCTGTACACTCCAATTTGATTTAAATAACTATTCACGGTTGATGAATTCATGAATAAAAAATTTCTAAACTTTCAGTGTTATTTTTATTTGTTTATTTATTTATTTATTTATTTTTTTACTGAAATTTTAATTTTGTGCGTTTAGTAACTCAAAAAAAAAAAAAAAAAAAAACTTCTTTAAAAAACTATCAAAATTCCTTAATACACCTTGTAGACAATGAAAGATTTTCTTTTATCAATTGGCATCGTTTCTATTAATAATCGGCAAAAAAGTAACACATCGGCTTGCGAGGATCGAACCCACGAGCATCGCGCTATCACCATGACGCTCTAATCAAATGCGCTAACGAGCGCCGAAAAAGGCTGTTTAAATTTACATTAAAGTGGAGGCGCCTTCTTTTACAGAATGACACAAAAACACGATGATAAAAATCCAATTTTAACAAAAAGCTTCTAGAAGAATAATATATATATATATATATATTTAACTTTTTATTTTGTGCCTTTAGTATCTAAAAAAAAGCTTCTTCAAAAAAACTCCTCAAAAATTTTTTAGAATACTGTGTAGACAATGAAAAATTTCCTTGTATCAATCGACATATTTTCTATTAACTATCTGTAAAATTTAATGCATCGATCTTTCGGGGATGGAACTCAGCACCATCGCATTAGCTACTTGACGCTCTAATCAACTGCGCCAACAAGCTACTATAAGGACCGCTGACATTTACTTTAAAGTTGAGGTTCATTATTTATTAGCGTGAAATGAAGACGCGATAGCGAAATACAATTTCAAGAAAAAGCTTCTAAAAAATTATTTATTTATCTATTTATTTTTATTTAAATTTTTATTTTGTGATTTTTAGTAACTAGATAAAAAGTTATTTAAAAAACTCTTCAAAAATTATTAGGATATCGTGTACACAACGAAATATTTCCTTTTATCAACTGACACCTTTTCTATTAATTATTTGAGAAATTATTATCATGCTCTAAACAACTGAGCCATTAGAGATAGACATACAATGAATTGATTACTTTTTTTTTTTTTTTTTTTTTTTTTTTTTTGGTAAGTGAAAGTGTCTTACTTTTTAGTGTGACAGAAAACGCGATGACAAATTCAACTTCATGTAATAAAAATCAGTGAAAATGGGTGAAAATATCTTACCTCAAAATGGAAATTTAACACTTTCAAGTCTAAACTATTTCAACCGCATATCTCCTTCTGAACTATTATTTTTTTAATACTTCTTTTACTAATTAACGCCTTTTCTATTAAATATCTCCAAAAATTACCATATCGGCCTTTCGAGGATCGAACTCATAACCGACCGTTAACAACATGATGCTCTAACCAACGGAGCTAACGAGGAATGCAATGCGTTGCTTATATTTACTTTAAAGGGGAGGCACCTTGTTTTTTGGCGTGTCACAAAGACACGATGAGAAATTCCAATTTCAATAAAAAGCTTCTAAAAGAATTATTTATTTATTTATTTTTACTTACATTTTTATTTTGTGTTTTTTGTAATTAGATAAAATGCCGTTTAAAAAACTCTTGAAAAATTATTAGGATACTGTGTACACAGCGAAATATTTTCTTTTATCAATTGACACTTTTTCTATTAATTATTTGCAAAAAATAACACCTTGGCCCGGCGAGGATCGAACACATGCTCGCGTTATTAACCTGACGAGACGCTGCAACCAGCTGATCCATTAACAGATACAATGAGTTGCTTACATTTTTTTTTTTTTTTTTTTTTTAATATATATATATAATGGAAGCGTCTTGTTTTTTTTTAACGTGACAAAATGCCGATGACAAATCCAATTTCATATAATAGTAATATATGCATGTATATATAAAGCTTCTAAAAATATTTTTTTAATGTATATTTTACTTAAAACATTTTATTTTGTGCTTTTTTAATATATAAAATGTTTTGTGTTTTCCTATATCTAAATTTGAAAAAAAAAAAAAAAAAAAATGCTTCTTAAAAAAACTCCTCAAAAAATTCTTAGCGTAAGCAACGAAAAATTTTCTTTTATCAATTGACACCTTTTCTACAAATTATATGGATAAATTAACACGCTGGACCTTCCAGGGATCGAACTCACAACCATCGCGCTACTAACGGGACGCTCTTACCAACTGAGCCACAGAGCGACAAGCGAGTTGTTTATATTTACTTTAAAATGTAGGCGCCTTGTTTACTAGCGTGACACGAAGGCACGATGACCAAGTCAATGTCAATTAAAAACCTTCTAATAAAAACAGAGATATAAGCATTTATTTTAAAACTTGGAAAAAAAAAATAAAAAATCAGCAGGTTTTTTATTTATAAGATGCAGAGTTTTAAACGAAAATTATTCCCACTTTCAAGTAAACTATTTAAAAAAAAAAAAAAAAAAAAAAAAACTTTTGAAACAATATACTGCAATCAGAACACAAATATCTTAAATATCCCATGAAATATGAGCATTTTTATTAAACATGTTTTCACGCTACATGCGCGAAAGATAGAAATTTTTTTTATTACATAGGTTGAAAGCTAGGTATATTGGGCAACTTCTGTCAAAAGTTCATTTGAATTGAGTAAAAATTAAGCAAATTGTCGGCAAAACAACGAGCTAGATTTTAGATATTTTTCCAGAGTTGAAATTTCATAAGGGATTTTTCCCATGCCGCGTATTTAATTTGAAGATCAAATTATTTCAGCCACTTTGCAAAAGTTCTTTTTGGGAAAAAACCCTTATGATCTTACAAATCTTAGTAAATGAACAAAATTATGTTAAGAGCTACAAGCTTATAAGGTGGGGGGAGACCCTCCGTAGCCGAGTGGTTATCTCACCACACTGCTAATCGTCTTCGAGCGTAGGAGAGCGGGTTTAATTCTCATGCTGGCCCTGGGTATTTTTCCAGTTCTTCGTATTGTAATTCTGTCATGTACTATATGTCTTTATCTGAAGACGATTTACAAGCGGACTTGGAGTCAAGCAGACTATATGTATTAACAATAAGCAAGCTTAAAAGAGGTTTTTTTTACAAAAGAGTATTTTTGAAGCGTAGTTGAAATAATTGGATCTTCAAATTAATTACGCAGCATGTAAAAACCCCTTATAAAATTTCAACTCTGGAAAAATACCTAAAATCTAGCTCGTTCTTTTGCCGACAATTTGCTTAATTTTTACTCTATTCAAACGAACTTTTGACAAAAGTTGCCCAAAATACGGCAATCTTTACCTTTGAAATTTATGGCTTAACGAATACTTATACAAAAATGAATAACTAGAATATTGGTCACGAATGCTTTTTAAAATATTTTGAATGTTTAAAATTTTTCATCTCTTGCAAAAGTGAAATATCTATATTTTTCTCTGAAATTTTAGTGTTAAAACTTTCATTTCTTTATAGCATGTCTTTGCAAGCATAAATTTTTATTTTATGCTTTTTAGGGCTTCACAATAAAAAGTTTCTACTATTGAAAAATGTTTTTTTTTTTTACTTAGTTTTTTTAGTCTGTGAAAAAAAAAAAAAAAAAAAAAAAAAAAAAAAGAAGAAGAAGAAGGAAGAAAGGAAGGAAGAGAAAAAAAGGAGGAAAGAAAAAAAAAAGTGCTCTTTTCTATCAATTATTTAAAGATAAAATTTCAATCTATTAATTAATTTTTCTTACATTTTTTTTCCGCCTTATAAATAAATACTTTAATTTCTCTCATAACAAAGATTATTTTAGTTTACAAATGCAGAACTGTAAAAGTTTTTACAACTATTTTTCTAAAAATAAAAATAATTATTTACATATGGTATTTATATACGAATCTCGCGAAAAATAATTATCATTTCTGAACCATTAAAAGGATTAATCAAAATATCAACCGACGTCCAAAATGTTTTAGATAGGAGAATGATTATAATTTAATTAAAAGAAAATTAGTGCCCAAAATACCGTTTTTCCTTATTTTGTTCTTTATTCATACAAAAACCGTTTACAAAACTGCAGTTTCTACCTTTTAAAATAGCTTTTAAAACGAAATCATTTAAATCGTTAAATAGAGGTAATTTTGAAACTGTGTCGGAAAATTAACTGTGTAGTTTGTGAAAATGTCAAAAACCAGTTCCATCTATTTAGCTACTAAATTAAGCTTTCTATGTCTTTTTTTTTTTTTTTTTTTTTTTTTTTTTTTCCATTTTAGAATGATCAATGTAAGTAATATCGCAGCACGCTTTCTTGGTGCGTACATCAAATTTCCGCATGCAGCATATTGTAAACTAGTTTTTTGTAGGGCGACTAAGGCGCCCGTTGAAAAATAATCATTTCATTTTATTTATTTCTCACTTTAATTATTTCATTTGCTAGCAAGTCCGTTCGAAATTTTCGCACTTTATTTATCTCTTCGTTATCTTTAAAATTATTATTATTATTTTATAGACGTCAGTAGTAAGCCCCGCCGTTTGGGGGACGGAAGTGACGTCATAGGAGGGGGGAGGAGGGGGAGGAAACCGGAAGTGACGTAACGGTTGCTTGATCGTGAAAGATAACGGGGGTAGAGTTTCTTTTTATCCGTTGGCAACCTGGACTTCTTGTCAGAACATGTGAGGGAGGGGGAGAGTTTTCTTAAAGGGACAACACAGAATCCTGTCAGAACATGAGAGAGAATGACGTCATCAACTGAAAGAGGACAATGTATTATATTTAGTAATTAATTTTTAATGAGTAGTTCATTAATCAATTTTAATAAGTAAATTTTATTATTTTATTGATTATTAATTAATTATTTAACTGACTATTTTAATTCGCTAGATTTTTTACAAAACGATATTGCACTGTAGGGGATTTGAACCCACCATCTATAGCATGCGAGACCAACGCGCTACCGACTGAGCAACGGAGACGTTACCTTGAGTTTTCTTCTTTATGTTTTCACCTCTTACGAGATAGGGGTGGGAAGAGGTTTTCCCCACATGGCTTTTAACTTCAAAGTATAGTCCAAGGAGATTGATAAATGACGTGATTTTCTCAAAATATTCATATGATATTGGTGATTTGTTCATTTTTGTGAACATTTTTTAAACAACTAGAAAATATTGTTCGAGATATTTCTTTCTTGAAAAAATATTAAAACAATCCCATTTTCTTAAAATTTTATTTACATTATTAATAATACGATCAGATTTTATTTTTTAAACATGCAAAAAAAAAAAGATTTTGCACATGTTCCTTATTTATTTTATGTTTTTATTAATTGCAGAACATATATATATATATATATATATTATTTATTATTATTTATTTATTTATTTATTTTATTTATTTATTATTTTATTTTATTTTATTTATTTATTTTATTTCATTTCATTTTATTTTTATTTATTTATTTATTTTTCTTTTTGTGAAAAAAATTGAATTCTTTTTCTGGAAAATTTATAAAAACAATTCAAAAAACTTATGTTTTAGTTATTTCTTTTCTAAAAAATTTAAAACAAATTTTATTTTCTTACACTTTACTTACAATAGTAAAAATACTATCATATTTAATTTTAAAACATGCGAAATTTTTTTAAACAGTTATTCATTTTTTATTTTTAAGTTTAATAATAATAATAATTATAAAAAAATTATTATTATTATTATTATTTTTTTTTTTTGTTACTTCTGTATTTTCTTTTTTCTGAAATTATTATTATTATTATTATTATTTTTTTTTGTTACTTCTGTATTTTCTTTTTTCTGAAATTTTTAAACTTTTTTTATTTTTATTAATGTAACTGTTTTTAGGTTCAATGAAATATTTTTTTAAAAATATTTCGCTTCTTTTTTCAGTTTGTTAATTCTATATTTTCTTTTTCTGAATTTTTTAAACTTGTTATTTTTAATTTTATTAATGTAACTTTTTTTAGATTTAATAAAATATTTGTTAAACATATCTCTTTTTTGTTTGAGATTGTGAATTTTATATTTTCTTTTTGTGAATTTTTTTAACTTGTTATTTTTTTTTTTTTTTTTTTTTTTTTTCTTATTACTAATTTTTAAGTTACAAAAAATATTTAATAAAAAAAAAATTCTTTCTTTTTTTATTTTATAAATTCTTTTATTTTCTTTTAATGAAAAAATATAAAAAAAAAATTACTTATTATTACTATTTAATGAAACTTATTTGTATTACTATAATTATTATTATCATTATTTAGCAATATAATGAGATTTTTTATGCAATGTTCTTTTTCAGTTTAAAAAAATTATATTTTATCTTGTGAAAAACTTTTTAGTCATTTATTTATTTCTTTAATGTAACTGTATTTTCTTACTCGCAAATTTTCAAAAGAGTTATTATCATTTTATAATTTGGATTAAGTAAGGAATCTGTTTAATACTGTCATATTTAAACAGATATTTTAAAGAAAAAATGTTGAATGTTCTATTTTAAGGAAATAAAATTTAACTTATGCATTCTGCTAGATTTGCTCAGGGAAAAATTACATTGAGTGACTAAAATTGTAATTGTAGTCCAATCTAAAACAGAATTCCACTCGGCATGTGTTGAACTAAGGGATTTCCTTATTACTATTATTATTAAATAAATTGTTTTGGTATTACTATATACCCATTATGATACTTTTTTCATCACACCACAATATAATTCATCATATTCACAAAACTTTTCATTATTTCCATATTACTTCTTAAATATATAAATCTACTAAAACAGACACCGAATCTACAATAAGTTAATTAGTTTTAAAAATAGTTTAACCCTTTTTGGGAAAAAATGTATGACATCTTGTATTATTTACGCATAACTACATCAATATTCGAAAAAAATAATTTGCGAAATTTTCTTGTACATAACAGTTTTTCATAATTCTGATAGAAATTTATAAAAATGAATTACCTTACAATGATCACCTATATCACTAAAGTCTTCAAAACACAATTCTTCATTCATACACATGAAATATTTTCATTATCTTATCACCTTGTTGACAATTCGAGTTCGTGCTATCCTTTTTATTCAAAAACATGTTAACAATTTAAGCCATGACACTTACCTATGTTTGCATAAAGTTACAATTTAAATGTCGCATAGTTTTTACAATTATTTTTTAATAGCTAAAATAATAATAAAAGTGTTTGAAATTATTAGATTTATAATTATACATTTTTTAAAATAACGAACTTTTAGTACCATTTATAAACTGGAAATATATTGTGTTAACTTTCTTATACGATAAATAGTTTAAAAATAAATATTTACATAGTTTTTATATTTACGATAGTTTTATATACAATGATTCATTAAAAAAATATATAAGTTATAACTGATACCTTTTTTATTAGAGCAAGAATCTAACTAAATAACATTTATCTAATTTTTAAGCGATCAATAATAAAAAAGTGACAGTACATTTTTTAAACAAACAGAACATTATATATGCATTCTTTAACTTATTAACTTAGACAACACATTCTGTTTATATTTGTACACATACATCATCTCATTTTGGATTTTAACTTAAATAAATAATGTTTATCACTAATGGTTTACAAAAGAAAAGAAATTCTACACATAAAAGTTCTAATTTATAAATATTTACTGATTAAAATAAATATATCTTATAATGAAAATCATCTTTCATAATGTTCATTAAAAAACTTAATAAAAAATTCACAAAATTTTCTAAAAATAATTTTTTTCACATATACAAATAAAAAATATTTTACTATGTTATTATCTGTTTTGATAATTTTTTATGTCTGAGTGATATTATTTTAGCATAAAGGAATTTATATCAGATATGAGATTTGTTGGAACTTTCAACATTTTTTGATAATTTTTCAGATATTTTGTTGTAGTAAAATTTATTTTATTTCTCATGCAAGCTGTCAGAAAACGCGATGCAATTTTTTATTTAATTTTTCTTATTACTTTTTCCTGTATCTGAGCATTCTACTTTCAAATATTTTCTAAGTTTATATATTGAAAATATGGTACCTTGCATACGTTTCATTTCACTTTTGGGTAAAATCATCGTGTTTATTGAGAATATTAGAAAAATCGCACTATTTTTAAAATTTATGCACGGGTTGCGAAATTTTTACTCATTTCTTAATATCCGTTATATTCCATTTAATATGTTTTATGAAAGATCATAATAGCACACTTACAATAGAAAAAATAGATATAGAGCACAAGAACTTTAATGACTTAAAAAAACCGCTTGCCACGAATCTTTTTTTCTTTTCACTTGAATTACATTTTAATTTTTAAAAAGTTTCTTTTAAAATAATTTTCTAATAATCTTAACATGAATTAAACACAATCGATTATTAATTTTTCCGGCAAATTAAATATTTTGAACAAAGTTGACTTTTATGAAAGTTTTGGCGTAACACCAAATGAAATTTCGAAATACTGTTTTTATAAAAAAATACGCTAGATTACTAATAAAATCATCCAACCTATACAGAAAAACGCCATGAATTTTTTAAATTGTGAATAATATGAAAAATAATTTATTGTAAATTGTGTTTATATAACTTAGTTTGTAATGAAAATAAAACTTGAACTATGGCTTTGTGCAATTTTATTATTATTATTATTAGTTATATTATTGAATATGGAAGATATTATTATTATTATTATTATTATTATTTTTTTTTTTTTTTTTTTTTTTTTTTCAGAAAAAAAAAATATTTCATAAATTATATGCTCGAATGATGACCAAAAGCATAATATTTTAATGTGTCTTATAATTAGCTCTTTAGCGAACGATAAATGTATATTACCTTAGATTTTCAAATATGTTTTTTAAAAAGTACATTCAATCGCATTTATTTACTACATATTATTATAAATGCAAAGGGAATATATCTATCATTTATAGACAGGATATTTTTTCTAAAGAATATTAACATAAACTAAAATATACTTTTTCACAAAGCCTTTTTGTCAAAAGATAAACTTACAAATAGTAATCTAATAAAGTAATTTTTTCCATTAAAATGTCGCATAAATAATAATTATTTACAAAGCAGTTTTTATAAGTTTTCATTTTAAAAATCTATATATGACATCGTGCGTAAGTGTATGACTTTCATCATTGAAATAACGAAAGTTATTTTTAAATGTTTAAACTTCTAATATGATATTTCTAATAAGTTTAAAGAGTCGCATCTCCATTCATCTATTAAAATTAATAATAATTCAAATAGAATTATAAATACTCATACCCCAATTTTTTTCTTTATCCTATGACTCTGCATTTTAATGATTGGAAATCCATTTAGTGAATGGATAATTTATCTTTCAATTGAATGAATGCTTTACACAAGTTACCATCACTATCAGTAAATAAAAAGTCTTTCATACAATACAGCTAAGATAACTAATAATTGCAATTTCAAGTAAACAGAGGTAGTATTTTAGAAGTATAGCACTTAGTAAATTTTTTGTTTTAATTGTTTAAATGCATGTCTTTTTTTTTTTTTTTTAATAAAATATTATAAATTAGTACGTTTGAGAGATAAGGTTTTATTGCATTCCTAATCAGTCACGAACACAATTATCTAGCATTTTTATTTTGAGATAAAAACAATTCTTTGCATGGATAAATATTAACAAAGGATTTAAATAAGTGAACAGAAAATAGTACTTTTCATAAGTAGTTAAATACAAATGTAATTTTAAAAATCAAATAATATATTTTTCTAATTTTATTTAAAAAATAAAATAAAATATTTACTTACTTTTAGCAAGAAATTAAAAAAAAAAAAAAAGATGTTTTATTTATCCTAAAACTTTATTCAAAAAAGTAAAAAAATCCATTTCCTCTATCCTAAGCATTTAGTTTCATAAGAGAATAAATTCTACAAAAAACGAATATGTTTAAAGTCACATCCAAATATTTATTTATTTCATAACTTTTTATTAAAATTTTTATTTATTTATTTTATTATTTTTTATGTATTCAACAGGAGTTTTCCAATACATTTTTACTGCTAACATAGCTTTTACTCAAAATTAAACTTACAAAGTGTTCTCTAAAATTTCTTTTAACAAGACGTTTTGTTAATTTGAGATTTTGAATTTAACCAATTTACCAATCGATCTTTCGATAAGTGTCTTTCACTTTTTACCGTTGAACGTTATGTTAAAATTTATTTAGTATAAAACAAATACTCTTACGATAATGAGTGTAATAGAAAAAAGTATTTTTATCATTTTAAACTAAAAGTGAACTGCATTATATGAATGAAAACAACTTTATAAAATAAATCAACTTTGAGAGAATTATCAAATATTTTTATATACACAAAACTAACAAAAGTTTTTGCATTATTTAAAAATTCCTTATCAAAAATATGATATCTTTTTGAAGATTAAAAAATATCTAACCAATGATTAGTTTAATTTTACTTGAAACAACAGGAAAAACTTTCTTTTAGAATTCAAATGGTGTTGTAAATGATTACCTGTGAAGGAATTTTATAATTATTTTGTTTATATAAATGTTAATTACGTTGTATTCATCAGGAAGATTTCCATAAAAACATTGTAATTTGGTACGATTTTTTTTAATCGTTAGTTAGTATTTTAACATTATACGTATTCATTTTAAATATTTTGCACTCAGAAATTGTAAATCAATCTTACACATAGCTAAAAGAATTAAATACTATTATTCATAGATGTATATGAAACCAAAATTCAGTGTTATTTCTGATAAAATATTTCGACCAAATTAAAAATTAAGTGCCAGTAGACATAAATTTTTAGCTAGACATTTTTAAAACATTTTCAGAGAAGTAATATGTTATCTAAGAAAATATATATCTGTGTTTTTATGTCCCCCTTTTTGCAACTGGAAAGTGAAAATTTTTATTTGTATACTCATTCTATGTTTTACGACATGTGTATAAATATCATTCTTGAACTGAAAGGGAAACTTATGAAATTTACCTCAATTTAAACAGACAAAAATTATGATTTTATTAATTTATTAATGAAATCATAATTTTTGTCCATGTGTTAAAAATTGAGGTAAATTTCATAAGTTTCCCTTTTAGTTCAAGAATGATATTTATGCATAAGCCGAAAGAAAACATAAAAAGGGTTAACAAATGAAAATTTTCACTTTCCGGGTGCAAAAAGGGAGGGACATCAAACACAAACATATATTTTCTTAGATAACGTATTACTTCTCTGAAAATGTTTTAAAAATGTCTAGCTAAAAATTTATGTCTACTGGCACTTAATTTTTAATTTGGTCGAAATATTTTATCAGAAATAACACTGAATTTTGGTTTCATATACATCTATGAATAATAGTATTTAATTCTTTTAGCTATGTGTAAGATTGATTTACAATTTCTGAGTGCAAAATATTTAAAAATGAATACGTATAATGTTAAAATACTAACTAACGATTAAAAAAAATCGTACCAAATTACAATGTTTTTATGGAAATCTTCCTGATGAATACAACGTAATTAACATTTATATAAAGAAAATAATTATAAAATTCCTTCACAGGTAATCATTTACAACACCATTTGAATTCTAAAAGAAAGTTTTTCCTGTTGTTTCAAGTAAAATTAAACTAATCATTGGTTAGATATTTTTTAATCTTCAAAAAGATATCATATTTTTGATAAGGAATTTTTAAATAATGCAAAAACTTTTGTTAGTTTTGTTTATATAAAAATATTTGATAATTCTCTCAAAGTTGATTTATTTTATAAAGTTGTTTTCATTCATATAATGCAGTTCACTTTTAGTTTAAAATGATAAAAATACTTTTTTCTATTACACTCATTATCGTAAGAGTATTTGTTTTATACTAAATAAATTTTAACATAACGTTCAACGGTAAAAAGTGAAAGACACTTATCGAAAGATCGATTGGTAAATTGGTTAAATTCAAAATCTCAAATTAACAAAACGTCTTGTTAAAAGAAATTTTAGAGAACACTTTGTAAGTTTAATTTTGAGTAAAAGCTATGTTAGCAGTAAAAATGTATTGGAAAACTCCTGTTGAATACATAAAAAATAATAAAATAAATAAATAAAAATTTTAATAAAAAGTTATGAAATAAATAAATATTTGGATGTGACTTTAAATATATTCGTTTTTTGTAGAATTTATTCTCTTATGAAACTAAATGCTTAGGATAGAGGAAATGGATTTTTTTACTTTTTTGAATAAAGTTTTAGGATAAATAAAACATCTTTTTTTTTTTTTTTTAATTTCTTGCTAAAAGTAAGTAAATATTTTATTTTATTTTTTAAATAAAATTAGAAAAATATATTATTTGATTTTTAAAATTACATTTGTATTTAACTACTTATGAAAAGTACTATTTTCTGTTCACTTATTTAAATCCTTTGTTAATATTTATCCATGCAAAGAATTGTTTTTATCTCAAAATAAAAATGCTAGATAATTGTGTTCGTGACTGATTAGGAATGCAATAAAACCTTATCTCTCAAACGTACTAATTTATAATATTTTATTAAAAAAAAAAAAAGACATGCATTTAAACAATTAAAACAAAAAATTTACTAAGTGCTATACTTCTAAAATACTACCTCTGTTTACTTGAAATTGCAATTATTAGTTATCTTAGCTGTATTGTATGAAAGACTTTTTATTTACTGATAGTGATGGTAACTTGTGTAAAGCATTCATTCAATTGAAAGATAAATTATCCATTCACTAAATGGATTTCCAATCATTAAAATGCAGAGTCATAGGATAAAGAAAAAAATTGGGGTATGAGTATTTATAATTCTATTTGAATTATTATTAATTTTAATAGATGAATGGAGATGCGACTCTTTAAACTTATTAGAAATATCATATTAGAAGTTTAAACATTTAAAAATAACTTTCGTTATTTCAATGATGAAAGTCATACACTTACGCACGATGTCATATATAGATTTTTAAAATGAAAACTTATAAAAACTGCTTTGTAAATAATTATTATTTATGCGACATTTTAATGGAAAAAATTACTTTATTAGATTACTATTTGTAAGTTTATCTTTTGACAAAAAGGCTTTGTGAAAAAGTATATTTTAGTTTATGTTAATATTCTTTAGAAAAAATATCCTGTCTATAAATGATAGATATATTCCCTTTGCATTTATAATAATATGTAGTAAATAAATGCGATTGAATGTACTTTTTAAAAAACATATTTGAAAATCTAAGGTAATATACATTTATCGTTCGCTAAAGAGCTAATTATAAGACACATTAAAATATTATGCTTTTGGTCATCATTCGAGCATATAATTTATGAAATATTTTTTTTTTCTGAAAAAAAAAAAAAAAAAAAAAAAAAAAATAATAATAATAATAATAATAATAATATCTTCCATATTCAATAATATAACTAATAATAATAATAATAAAATTGCACAAAGCCATAGTTCAAGTTTTATTTTCATTACAAACTAAGTTATATAAACACAATTTACAATAAATTATTTTTCATATTATTCACAATTTAAAAAATTCATGGCGTTTTTCTGTATAGGTTGGATGATTTTATTAGTAATCTAGCGTATTTTTTATAAAAACAGTATTTCGAAATTTCATTTGGTGTTACGCCAAAACTTTCATAAAAGTCAACTTTGTTCAAAATATTTAATTTGCCGGAAAAATTAATAATCGATTGTGTTTAATTCATGTTAAGATTATTAGAAAATTATTTTAAAAGAAACTTTTTAAAAATTAAAATGTAATTCAAGTGAAAAGAAAAAAAGATTCGTGGCAAGCGGTTTTTTTAAGTCATTAAAGTTCTTGTGCTCTATATCTATTTTTTCTATTGTAAGTGTGCTATTATGATCTTTCATAAAACATATTAAATGGAATATAACGGATATTAAGAAATGAGTAAAAATTTCGCAACCCGTGCATAAATTTTAAAAATAGTGCGATTTTTCTAATATTCTCAATAAACACGATGATTTTACCCAAAAGTGAAATGAAACGTATGCAAGGTACCATATTTTCAATATATAAACTTAGAAAATATTTGAAAGTAGAATGCTCAGATACAGGAAAAAGTAATAAGAAAAATTAAATAAAAAATTGCATCGCGTTTTCTGACAGCTTGCATGAGAAATAAAATAAATTTTACTACAACAAAATATCTGAAAAATTATCAAAAAATGTTGAAAGTTCCAACAAATCTCATATCTGATATAAATTCCTTTATGCTAAAATAATATCACTCAGACATAAAAAATTATCAAAACAGATAATAACATAGTAAAATATTTTTTATTTGTATATGTGAAAAAAATTATTTTTAGAAAATTTTGTGAATTTTTTATTAAGTTTTTTAATGAACATTATGAAAGATGATTTTCATTATAAGATATATTTATTTTAATCAGTAAATATTTATAAATTAGAACTTTTATGTGTAGAATTTCTTTTCTTTTGTAAACCATTAGTGATAAACATTATTTATTTAAGTTAAAATCCAAAATGAGATGATGTATGTGTACAAATATAAACAGAATGTGTTGTCTAAGTTAATAAGTTAAAGAATGCATATATAATGTTCTGTTTGTTTAAAAAATGTACTGTCACTTTTTTATTATTGATCGCTTAAAAATTAGATAAATGTTATTTAGTTAGATTCTTGCTCTAATAAAAAAGGTATCAGTTATAACTTATATATTTTTTTAATGAATCATTGTATATAAAACTATCGTAAATATAAAAACTATGTAAATATTTATTTTTAAACTATTTATCGTATAAGAAAGTTAACACAATATATTTCCAGTTTATAAATGGTACTAAAAGTTCGTTATTTTAAAAAATGTATAATTATAAATCTAATAATTTCAAACACTTTTATTATTATTTTAGCTATTAAAAAATAATTGTAAAAACTATGCGACATTTAAATTGTAACTTTATGCAAACATAGGTAAGTGTCATGGCTTAAATTGTTAACATGTTTTTGAATAAAAAGGATAGCACGAACTCGAATTGTCAACAAGGTGATAAGATAATGAAAATATTTCATGTGTATGAATGAAGAATTGTGTTTTGAAGACTTTAGTGATATAGGTGATCATTGTAAGGTAATTCATTTTTATAAATTTCTATCAGAATTATGAAAAACTGTTATGTACAAGAAAATTTCGCAAATTATTTTTTTCGAATATTGATGTAGTTATGCGTAAATAATACAAGATGTCATACATTTTTTCCCAAAAAGGGTTAAACTATTTTTAAAACTAATTAACTTATTGTAGATTCGGTGTCTGTTTTAGTAGATTTATATATTTAAGAAGTAATATGGAAATAATGAAAAGTTTTGTGAATATGATGAATTATATTGTGGTGTGATGAAAAAAGTATCATAATGGGTATATAGTAATACCAAAACAATTTATTTAATAATAATAGTAATAAGGAAATCCCTTAGTTCAACACATGCCGAGTGGAATTCTGTTTTAGATTGGACTACAATTACAATTTTAGTCACTCAATGTAATTTTTCCCTGAGCAAATCTAGCAGAATGCATAAGTTAAATTTTATTTCCTTAAAATAGAACATTCAACATTTTTTCTTTAAAATATCTGTTTAAATATGACAGTATTAAACAGATTCCTTACTTAATCCAAATTATAAAATGATAATAACTCTTTTGAAAATTTGCGAGTAAGAAAATACAGTTACATTAAAGAAATAAATAAATGACTAAAAAGTTTTTCACAAGATAAAATATAATTTTTTTAAACTGAAAAAGAACATTGCATAAAAAATCTCATTATATTGCTAAATAATGATAATAATAATTATAGTAATACAAATAAGTTTCATTAAATAGTAATAATAAGTAATTTTTTTTTTATATTTTTTCACTAAAAGAAAATAAAAGAATTTATAAAATAAAAAAAGAAAGAATTTTTTTTTTATTAAATATTTTTTGTAACTTAAAAATTAGTAATAAGAAAAAAAAAAAAAAAAAAAAATAACAAGTTAAAAAAATTCACAAAAAGAAAATATAAAATTCACAATCTCAAACAAAAAAGAGATATGTTTAACAAATATTTTATTAAATCTAAAAAAAGTTACATTAATAAAATTAAAAATAACAAGTTTAAAAAATTCAGAAAAAGAAAATATAGAATTAACAAACTGAAAAAAGAAGCGAAATATTTTTAAAAAAATATTTCATTGAACCTAAAAACAGTTACATTAATAAAAATAAAAAAAGTTTAAAAATTTCAGAAAAAAGAAAATACAGAAGTAACAAAAAAAAAAAAAAAATAATAATAATAATAATTTCAGAAAAAAGAAAATACAGAAGTAACAAAAAAAAAAAAATAATAATAATAATAATAATTTTTTTATAATTATTATTATTATTAAACTTAAAAATAAAAAATGAATAACTGTTTAAAAAAATTTCGCATGTTTTAAAATTAAATATGATAGTATTTTTACTATTGTAAGTAAAGTGTAAGAAAATAAAATTTGTTTTAATTTTTTTAGAAAAGAAATAACTAAAACATAAGTTTTTTGAATTGTTTTTATAAATTTTCCAGAAAAAGAATTCAATTTTTTTCACAAAAAGAAAAATAAATAAATAAATAAAAATAAAATGAAATGAAATAAAATAAATAAATAAAATAAAATAAAATAATAAATAAATAAAATAAATAAATAAATAAATAATAATAAATAATATATATATATATATATATATGTTCTGCAATTAATAAAAACATAAAATAAATAAGGAACATGTGCAAAATCTTTTTTTTTTTGCATGTTTAAAAAATAAAATCTGATCGTATTATTAATAATGTAAATAAAATTTTAAGAAAATGGGATTGTTTTAATATTTTTTCAAGAAAGAAATATCTCGAACAATATTTTCTAGTTGTTTAAAAAATGTTCACAAAAATGAACAAATCACCAATATCATATGAATATTTTGAGAAAATCACGTCATTTATCAATCTCCTTGGACTATACTTTGAAGTTAAAAGCCATGTGGGGAAAACCTCTTCCCACCCCTATCTCGTAAGAGGTGAAAACATAAAGAAGAAAACTCAAGGTAACGTCTCCGTTGCTCAGTCGGTAGCGCGTTGGTCTCGCATGCTATAGATGGTGGGTTCAAATCCCCTACAGTGCAATATCGTTTTGTAAAAAATCTAGCGAATTAAAATAGTCAGTTAAATAATTAATTAATAATCAATAAAATAATAAAATTTACTTATTAAAATTGATTAATGAACTACTCATTAAAAATTAATTACTAAATATAATACATTGTCCTCTTTCAGTTGATGACGTCATTCTCTCTCATGTTCTGACAGGATTCTGTGTTGTCCCTTTAAGAAAACTCTCCCCCTCCCTCACATGTTCTGACAAGAAGTCCAGGTTGCCAACGGATAAAAAGAAACTCTACCCCCGTTATCTTTCACGATCAAGCAACCGTTACGTCACTTCCGGTTTCCTCCCCCTCCTCCCCCCTCCTATGACGTCACTTCCGTCCCCCAAACGGCGGGGCTTACTACTGACGTCTTTTTTTTTTTTTTTTGATATGCATGAGCAAATTTAATATTTTATACATATATATATATATATATATATATATATATATATATTTTTTTTTTTTTAACGTGGAAGCATATTTTATTTTATGCTGAAAAAAAAAGGGCAAAAATTAAAAATTTAAATGATCATTTTAAAGCTGTTATTTTCATATTTTAATTAATTTTAAAAAATCTTATCTAAACTTCGTTACAAATAAGGTACCAAATGAAAGAAGCGATTTTTCTGAATCCGTCGGATTAAACGATCGGACAATTAGATTTTTAAAATTAACTAAAGTATGAAAATAATTAATATTTTAAGGTGGCAACTTGCGTTCACACACAGAGTCCAAGGAAATCTCTTAAGTCTAGCGTGACAGAGTCAGGCACTGATGAGCGTAACTTATTTCTAAATAAGTTATTTCTAAATAAGTAACATTATTATGGAATTTTAAAAAATGTTGTAAAAATTTATTATTCAAAAAATACTGAGAAATGCATTACGAAAAAACACTTAAAATGCAATGCGAAAATATATTATAAATTTATTTCCTGAATATAGCGCATCAAATGGCAAGAGGTTGTGCTCTCGAAGATGGATGACGGGAAGTGTCAGGTTCGATACCAAATCACGCTCTACGTCCTGGTCTTTCGGAGTTTTCCATGGTTTTCTCCAAAACTCACGTGAATCGGGCTAGGACTCCTTAGAAAGATTTCTCCACTCAGGTCAGGCCCACGTTCCTCTCGTAGACAATTGGTTTTAAATCCTACACCCCACCACATCATTTGCCGAATAACTGGCCTGTACGTGTACAATGAAGTTTTTCAAAGCGTTGTAATAATTTTTGGATAATTTAAAGCAGTCGGTGCGATCTAATTGAATAAAATCTATATAATGATTTTTATTCTATTAAAGGTCTTTTTAATGGTGATTAAAAAAAAAAAAGAAAAAGAAAAAAGAAAAAAAAGGAAAAAAGAAAGAAAAACTAGTGTATTGTGGCCATCACAAAACTTTCTTCTATATTATTGTGTATAGCAGCACCGATTACTGTTTAACAGGCAAAAAAGTTTGTCATAGTTCCTCACAATAGAGATTTCACGTATGGAATTTGGTGCAATTTTAATCAACAGATACTGAGGTGTAGCCATGTAGAATATCATAAAAAATGAGTGACAGCAGCGCCCACTGTATACACTGATATACACTCAAATTAAGTCAGCTGCCATTTTCATAATGGTTGTGTCACATATCAAGTTTTATGCATTTACATGCCATAGAAGTTGAGATTTAGGATTCCTGCTAACGAAGTAAATTGGTCACAAAAGTACCACCTGTTGTCCTAAATGCACCCAAAATAAATAAGCATAGTATTTCATAATGATCCTGTCATATGCCAAGTTTTGTTCAATTGTGCACAATAATACTTGAGATATAGCCTTCCCTAAAATGGGAGAAATCTCATATAGCAGTGCCACCTATTAAGCGATTTGCACCAAAAACTGACAGACACTAATTTATGCAAAGGAGCTACTGCATATAAATTTATATGAAATTCTGAGTGGTAGTTCCTGAGATACAATTGCCAAAAATTGCTTGTCACGCACACACAAACACACAGATAGACATTTTCTAAAAATGATCAAATCGTATTCTGGAGTTCTAAAAACGTGTAAGTCCATCAAAAACCGAATGTCTAAATTTTATACGAATGCAACACTTTCTTCTATTAAATATAGATAAAAGTAAAAAAATCTGATTTATGCATAATTTCTCAGATTTTAAAGCAATGATTCTCTTTAATTGATGATTTACTTTAAAATTCTTTTATTCTGTAAATTTAACGATTTTTTATTTATTTATTTATTTACACATTACTACTGTATGTATTTTAGATGCTCTTTTAGTGTTCAAAACTTCATTTAAGGCAGTATTTTTTTTTTTTTTTTTTTTTTACGTTTAAAAAAAAATTAAAAATAAAAATAAGTGTAGTGTGCGTAACTTTTTAGACGTCCAAGTTTTGTTGGATTTTTCCCCTTTTAGTGGGTTCTTGATGCTGATTGACTACTTTTGGAAAATGTTTGCATTCGAGCAACATAAATAAATTTAAAACTATTGGTCTGAGTTTTATGAAATTTTATATTTAGTCATATCTTGATATATAAATTATAGTACTTATTATATTTTGAAGTTTTATCGCCTGAAAAGAAGTGCGCTTTTCCACATTTCCTACGATTTATATGACAGCTATATCTCAGCTTCTACAGCAAAAAATCACATCAAATTTCATATGTACAAAGATTATTGTAATGAAAGAAAATGTGCTGATTTTATTTGTAAAAATCTTTTAACAGGAAACTCTACCGTACCAAAACATTAAGTCTTTTTACTATGCTTAATTTTATGAAACAAAAGTATAAAAATTATAAATAATCTTGATTAATATAAATTTACAAGTTCTTGAATAATGAAGTTACACAATTTAAATTATATATATATGTCTATTTTTACCGATATATTGATGATATTATAATTTTTTATGTCAATAATTTTTCCCCTAATTTATTCAAATTTAAATATCCTTCTCACCTTACCGTAACTCATAATCTTCTCAACAATAACTGTATTAGTTTCTTAGATTTAAAACTTAAACTTGATGGTAGTAAAATTTATACTGATCTGTATGACAAAAGACAAGATTTTAGTTTCAAAGTAAATTTATTTACACATTTTACTTCTTGTCTTCATATCTCTGTTTACAGAAATATCATTCTCAATCACCTCTTTCGTATACATAATCTTTGTTCATATAGGTTTAAAAACAAAAATATCTCTCACATAATTAATGTTGCTACAAAAATGGATTATCCCAAAAAATTCATTTATTCAATTGTTTATCATTAAGGGTCTTTGTCTAACACACAAAAAAAAAAAAAAAACTATTATGGTTTAATTTATTAAAAAAAAAATGGTGGATGGGTAGGCAGAAATTATAAAAAAAAAAAAAAAAAAAAAAGATGGGGGGATCACTGCAAGTTACATTCTTATTTTTTCTGGTTGATACTATGAAACTTGAACTCTTATCATTAAATTTAAATTTAATTGTGTGCATCTGGCTACTAGAGGCATCCCTTGTTAAGTTTTAACAATCAATCCATTTTAATAATAATAATAATAATAATAATAATAATAATAATAAAATCATCTTTAAAATTATAAATTTAATTGAAAATTATAAATTTAATTTAAAAAAATTATAAATTTAATATTTACTGTGTGTATTTTATCTTTAATGAAAATGTTCTGAAGTCCATTCGATTAATCGATTTCTGTAGAGCTTTTATTTTTTATTTCAATTTCTGTTTTGGCAGCATCCTTTTCTCCAGTTTGTGTTAATTGTTTGACATGTGGTTACAATGATTCTTTCGTGTTTTCTTTTTGATTTCCTTGAGGATTTTACTTAATCTTTGTTTTAATTTAATATTTCACTTATTTCTCACTCTATATGGTTCTGCTGCTTCGATCGGGGCGTGAAATGATATAAATTGCTATAATTAGCAATATCGTTTTACGAAATCGATGCAGCTTTCACAGCTTTATGAAGTACTCGCCCTTTGATAAGTATACTTCTAATTATAAGCATTTATATCCAATTAATTCTGTGGTTAATTATTTGTTTTCTTTGTCATTAGTTTAATGGTCCTTTTCTATTATCATTCAGGTCGGCGTATGTATTTTAAGTTATTATTGTAACTCATTGGTTCTTAATCTATATCGCAATTTTTGTGTCAGTCTTTCCTCTATGTTAAATTCAGTTCTATAATTTTGTGTGTTGTTATTGTTTTAGTTCTATTAACTGCTAAATTTTAAGATTAAATTTTATTACATCTATTATTTATATATATATAGATATAAATATTTATCATTGCTTTTACAAGTTTAATCATGGTAAGTATGAGACAAAATAGTAGAATTAAAAAGCGATAATAATTAAAATAATAATTGAAAAATAGTAATTGATTGGATATTAAAATCTTCTTCTTCTTCTTCTTCATTTTCTAATTACCAAAAATATATTGTCCAACGAAATTCTTGTAATCATGAAAAATTCGACTATAGGATTTTTGTGTACCAATATGTTTTGAGATTTCTTGAATTCATTTTTGCTACTTTTACCGTATGTATATGTATATATATTATATGGTATGTATGTTTTTGTATATGAACATGTGTGTTTAAGGAAAGAAATATTCAAACTCTGTATTATACTTTTCTCTTTTAATAATTTACTGAATCATTCAATAATTCAAAACTTCAAATAACTACTAAATGTTGGAGTAGAGTGGAGGCCCTATAGATTTTTTTCAATTGATGCATTTGTCTTTTAAAATTTTTAAAGGTAGTTTTGAAAACAATTCATTATCAAGTACATAAAAAAAAAAAAAAAAAAAAAAAAAAAAAAAATTTAATGATTAAAACAATTTAACTTTTCCCACACCTCTTCTACAATAACAAGATTAAAAATATCACAACTCATAAAAACCTTTAACAGATTATTGCTGTTCACACCCATTTCGAAATTCCTTCTCAAGAGAGATACATTTCTCTTTTATTTCTATTTTATTACGATACAACACACACACACCTGAAAAGAATCTTCATAAAGAAGGAAAATGGACATTTCTCCCACCTCCAAACTGCATCGACAAGTGATCATGCTCCCATTTCCAGCTTGTGAAGGGGGGCACGTGAATGTAGACTGCTGATTCTCCCCCTTCTACTCTCTCTCTGTCTCACACACAAACACACCAGCACAGACTCAAATCCGCTTTATCTGCTGCAAAGGATTTATTTCTGGATCACGTTTTCCTTCTAAAAGATGTTACCGGCCGAAAAATATACCAACACACCAATTTGTTCATAACCTTAAGTGAAGGGAAAGTGAGTGCAGTAGTTAACTCCTTGTGTCCTAAAAATCACGTCGTGAGGAGCAAGCACTCCAAAGCTTCGGGCACTTGAAGCAGGAACAAAGGAAGTCCAGCAAGTTAGTTGCATGGATCCCAAGGTGAGTTTTTTAACTTTGCCATTTTTTTTTTTTTTTATCATGCTCCATATATAGAGGCTTTGGGTGAGATAGGAGTGTCATAGTTTTTAATTCTATGAGAAAGTATAGTCTTTATCATATGCATATAACATTATAGTCGCAGATTTATCTCTTCATTAACATGTGAGAAAACGTTTTAGTTATTAGATTTTTTAGAACGCGTGTTTTCTCCGCAAATTGTCAGTTTAAAAAAGTCTTGTGTCTTAAAATGATAATAATAATTTTGACCATTTTTCTCAGTTTACGATTTTAGTTTCATTGAAAAATTTATTTATTTATTTTTTGGCCTCAATTGTATAATGCTTTATTCAGAAAATTACATATAAAGTACATCTGTATATATGTACAGATGTATATATATTTTTAGCAGGTGTTAAACCGCTTTAATAATAGCATTGCCAGATCAAATGATTTCCCCGTAATCGGACAATTTTTAAGACTTTACGTATCCTAATACTTTTAAGCAATTCCCAGGGCTGTGCTTACTCACTATTCGGCCCGGTGCGGACATCAAATTTACGGCTCTTTATAAACTTTGTAAGTTTGCGTTAAACATGTTAGTTGCATGGATTCCAAGCTCAGTTTTTTAACTTTGCCATTTTTTTTTTTTTTTTTTTTTATCATGGTCCAGATGCAGTGGTTGTGAGCTGTTCGAATGTTATAGTTCTTAATTGTGTGAGAAAGTATCTATCGTATGCATATAATATTACCGACACAGATTTGTGTCTTCATTAACATCTGAGAAAACGTTTTAGTCATTAAATTTCCAGTTCACTTTTTTTTTTTACGTAAGTTTTTTAGGAGTGTTGTACACTTAACAGGGATGAAACTTTTTGGGGGCTACCAGGAGAGTTCAGGATTTTTGAATATTTCCTTCAGAGTTCTTGAAAATTTTGCTGTCTCTAAATTGAGTATTTATTTGCCATAATATATTAAAAAACACTCCAGATATCGGTTATTATAGTTGTAAACTAATACTCTCAATAGCTATATGATATGTCATTAATAAGTCTCCCATCCATTCTCTCTTTCATTCATTCTGCATGTAAATATCAATTTTCAGGGATATTGCATGTTAGGTTGCTTTATTAAGGCCTTTACAACCCCCCCCCCCTCCTCCTTTTTTTTAAAAAACTTATTTGAGTGTGAGTGTTAATAATTTCGAAATTGTTTCTTGGTCTACCTTTGCAGTTTCCTTCTAAAATTTCACTTTTTGCCTCAATTGTATAATGCTTTTATTTAGAAAATGACATATAAATATTATATGATCCAGGGGTGAAACTATTCAGGGGCTACCCCTGAATTCAGGGTTTTTGAAATTTTTCCTGTCAATCAATTTCCTGATAAATTATTTTGTTTTTATAGAAATTTCTCATTTTGAATGTTTAATTTGCCTTATAATGTAATAAAAACTCTCCAGATATCACTTATTATAGGTAGCCATACAGTACATCATTAATAAGTCTTTCTTATCTACATGCAAGTAGCAGTTTTCAGGGTTTTTGCAAGTTAGGCAGTTTCACCCCTGATGATCAGACTGTTATATTTATTAACAGGTGAAAAATCGTTTTAATTATAACATTGTCAGTTAGAATGTTTTTACCATAATCGAACGATTTTTAAGATTTTATGTATGTTAATATTTTTAAACAATCCCCAGTCCCGTGCATACTCACTTTACAGAACGGTGCAGACATTAAATTTGCGACTCTATAAAAGATTTATATCTTTACGTAATAACGTGCATAGCACACTATAATTCGGAAACATAATCCAATCCAGTAGAAGCTCTTGGTGCAGTGTATCTTGACCTGATGCTGATTTATAGATATATCCCACTCCGATAAGTGACACAATTCCAAAATTCAGTATTTAAGAAAAATCAATTTAAAGCATTGACTAGCCTACAATAAAACTGACACAACAAATGCTTCTGAAGAAGATAAATTTCGAGATAGAAATGTGACTTTTTCGTGTACGTTGGGGGTACTTCATACACATTTTTCAATGACATAAGCTTAAATTTGCTATTTTTTAGTTTGTGTCACTTTTCTTGTCGGGATGCGATATAAAAAAGTAGCATAAAAAAACTAATTTCTAAATTTTCCACGATGATAAATTCCAATATATAGCACGAATGTCTGGAAATAAACGTGCTGCATCAGACTTCCAATTGTGATAATTTCAATCAAAAATAATTATAAGATTAAAAAAAAAAAAAAAAAAAAAAAAAAAAAAACTTTTTATATACCATGTTTTTAAATTTTCTGATGAATCACTAATAAAATACGTGGGGATGAAAAATAATATTTAAGCAATATTTAAGCCCGCGGACTCAGTTCAGTGAAATAATAATAATAATATTGGAAAAAAAAAAAAAAAAAAAAAAAAAAAAGTTGGTTTTAAAAATAAAATATTTCTCCTTTTAGAACAACGTATATTAGCGTCGTGAACTACATTAGCACTTATCAAAGTGAAAATAACGTCAATTTTTGTGAGATGCATAATTTAACTGTTTGTAATTTTTTAACGTTCCCGTTGAATTAAATGTATTTATTTTTATGTCGAAAAAAAATTAACTCTTTTTTTTTTTTTTTTTTTTTTTTTTTGACAACAATTAAATTATAGCTAATATTTTAATGCCTATTTTATTGCTATTAAAAGCTTATTATTTTCATATTTTAATTAATTAAAAGAGAACTATTCGGAAATCTGACTTCGAAGTATTGTTTTGTCACCGGGTTCTGAGCTACTGTGAACGTTTCAAATGTCTAGCTAATAAGGAAGTTAGTTAAAAATAGATTGCAAGATTTGTACCGGACAAACAAACAAACAAGAATCGAAGTTAATAAAAACATGGTAATTATTGCAAAAGTATAGTGATAGTTTATTATTCAAAATATTAAAAAAAATAAATAAATAAATGAATAAATAAAGGTGTGAATTTTGCATTTATCGCAAAATATTACACCTCTATATTTAGTTTCATGTATGAACAAATCATTTAAATATATCTTTCCTCTTGAGAAAATATTTTTTATGTGCACATCGTAGTTTAAATAACTTAAGATATATTTAACAACCAAATATAGAGAATATTACCATCATACTCGTTAATTAAAAGGGAGTTATTAATAACTGCAATAAATTCGTATTTAAAATAATTTCGCCTTTCATTGTAAATAAGATTTCAAAGTAATTTCTCTGTAAATAATTCATGAGCCTTTTTTTTTATTTTTATTTTTTTTAATTCAAACAGCGCAACTGTTCACTATACAAACATATGTATTGGTATTGAGATTTGTATTAAAACCGCTCTTCAATATAATCGATCGTTTCCAGATGACTAGAAAACATACAGTAAAGCGCCGATTATCCAAACTCCAATTTACCGAACTTCCAATTATCCGAACAGTTTATTTCTCTATTTATATTTCTTTATCCGAACTTCCAAGTATCCGAAAAGCCTATTTCTCGCCTTTGAATGTTTCGAAACAGCTATGAAATGACCCGAACGGCAGAACGACGCAGATCCTATTCAAGTAACATGTCTAAGAAGAATTCGAGGTATGGCAGCATTGAAAAGAATGTCTTTTTTGAGGCAAGCAGCTATCAAAGGCTTTTTTGCTTAAATTATGATTAAAATATAATCTCTAGAGTTAAAAATAAATAAATAAATAAACGTAAATGATAATAATATTTTAAAATATTATATAAGATAGTGGCATAAACATCCCTGACTATGAATTTTTTAATTTAAAAAATTCGTAAGTTATTTGGAATTTACTTAACATGGTAGAATAAGGCAAAATTGAGCATAAACGTCCATTTTGATGATCATAAATATTCCAGACAACTTCAAAATAAAATTTATGATATTCGTTTAAGTTATGATATTTGTTATTTAGTTCAACAAATTTTTATTTTTAAACAGGCCAGCACAAATTGGTGCTGCCAGTCCTAAGCCTGGATAAAGTATGAAGGGTTTTTTATTGTCACAATATCCTTAAATTGTCTGTCCAATTATCCGAACTTTTGCTTATCCGAACTAGGGTCTGTCCCGACGTGTTCGGATAATCGGCGCTCTACTGTATTCGTGAAAAACGAATGTCTGAAATACTTAAAAAAAACTGTCTTTCAATTTTTGTATGAGGTTTTTATAAACAATGCGTGACATGACACACACTGCATTGTTAAAAAGAAACAAATGATTGTGTAATATGTTTACTGCTGACAGTTAAAATTTCTGTGTCTGCTTCTAAAAAGCAATTAGTAATCATGGAACCCAGCGTTCTAAACACGCTTTACATTTTACATGTATAGCAATAATTTACCACTTACTGTCGTAAGAAAAATTAATATCATTCATGATCATTTGGTAGAATAAAGTCCACCGCCTTCTTTACCACGGCAGCATAGCCTGATGGGCATAACAGATGGTTTTCCATTTCTCGGATCGTCTGTGGAACGACCAAGTCGAAAAAAAAAAAAAAAAGTAATAATATCGTTTTCCTTCCTCTGTCCTCTTAAGACGCAAATATACATGAACTTTGCAGTGATTATCCTTTATTAATGTAGTTTAACACGCAAGATTTCGTTTGAATTAGTAAAAAGTTATAAAGGAAAAAATAATTTTCTTTATTTCTGTCCGCCCGGCCTCCAGATATATTTTTTAACCTATACTGTTCTTTTTATTTTAATTATTATAATTGTTGTTAGATAGTAAGTAATAATTGTACGTGGTTTGATTTAAATTGGAAAAATAGTTATTAAAAAGAAAAATAAATAAATAAATCTTTTTTTATCTCTTTCCCCAGATCACCCCAGGTATACTTAATCATTACAATATAATTTGTAAGTTAGTGTGTAAAAATTATACAAATAAGGTTTGTTCAAAACGAAAAGGAAAAAAAAAAAAAAAAAAAATTCTTATTTGTCCCCGTTCCCTCTACACACATGCCACCAAGTATATCAGAATTTCATCATGTTTTTCCTGAATTAAGAATTATAAATTATTCAAAGTTTCATTAAAATCCCTAAAATGGGGTAAAAAAAAGCCATCTTTTTCTTTCTTTTAGTCCCCCCACCCCCTCCTTAAAAATTTTCCATACTATATCTATTCCATTCTGTAATTTTTTACAATTGCAATATATATATCGTACATGATTTATAGGAAATCAGACAAACCATCTTTTCTTTGACATTGACACTCTCTTTTACACACTCTAGAAGTTTTAAGATAATTCGTCAAGCACTTTTTGAGATATTTGGCAAAATGTCTAAAAGAAAAATCGAAAATGTCCTGTCATTTAAGAAAAGAGATATTATAGAAGACCTAAACAGAATATTCCATTTTCAAAGCATTATAGAAATATTCACGAAAGTTAGAGCATGGACAGACAGACATGCAGATGAACGGACTGACAAGAAACTTAAAGTCATAAATATTTCTCAACATAGTTGGAAAGTTTTAAAAATGTAAATTTTACAAATCAAAACATCATAAAATAGAAAATAAATGTAAGCCTAACTACTACATCATTTTTTTCCAGGCTCAGTTTTTTTTTTTTTTTTTTTTTTTTAAGGGAGTTTAGGAGGGTCTTTACCCCACAAGTTTGTTCTCCTTGAGTATGCCAATACAGCTTTTTTTTGCCTTGGTAATTATACGTACGATATTTCATGAACATAAGTCAAAAGTTATATAAAAACATTTTCTTCCTCTCTTCTTCGTAGTATATCCAAGTTTCACACATACTTTCAATCTTGCCTTTTAAAATTGACAAAGCTATTTTTTATTTATTTATTCTTTACACGCTGTATTCTTCAAATGATTGGTTTATTTGTATTTAAGCTGGAAAGATGGTCTGAAAGATGCTATCCTATTCTTCAATCTTCAATACTTACTCAAATGTCAAATATACTGAAAGGAATTCAGAGTACACTGTGAATGCAAAGAATATAGAAGAGAGAAAGAAGAACAGCTTCAGCTAAAGCGTAACTATCGCCCTCTAACGATAGCATATTTCAGCTTGCATGGGAAGCCAACATTACAGGATGACCATCTGCGCGATTTCTCCCTCCTTTCCCGATACCTTTGACCTGAATGCGCATGCGTTGAAGACCCGGCTGGCGGACATGTTGTTTTTCTGGTTTTTCTTAGGGTAGGAAGGGAAGGGAAAGTCGTATCGGTATCTGAGGCGGCAATTTTAAAACATGTCATCTATTTTGCTCAGTTTTAGCGTTATAAAGACTTGGATAAGATTTAGAAAAGGTAAGAATGTGATATTTTTAACGTATAACATTCTACATGTTCTATTTATTAAAGTCTTATTTTAATATCAATTAAACATTCATTTTCGTATCTGCCTAAGTTATTAAGCCTAACTTTGGATACTTGTAAACACAGTTGCATGCCTGAAAAAACTGCGTCTGTTACAGAAAACCGCTTAGAAACTATGGATTCATTTTATTAATCTAGTCTTCTGAGATGGAAATAGTTAAAAAAACTACTTTTGATTATTATGTTTCTGAACAAAGAAGTAACATAGAGTTTAAAAGATAGGAGCTAATTTTAAGTGAATACCCTTGCAGACTGGTCATTATGTATTTTAAAATGCTAGTTGCAAGGGTGTTTTCTTGGAACTTCTTACAACGAAAATTAAGAAGAAGGTTCTTAAGAAGGTTTGTAATTTCTTTTTTTTCTTTTCTTTTTAAATTCTGAAGTATTTATATGATTATATATATAATCTAGGTTATGCAAATTGCATATTTTTAAAATAATATAAGTTTCACCGACTTATTTTAAATATATTAAAATCTTTTTACTGTTATTTATTAAAAAAAAAAATTTATATTTATGAAGTTGTTTAACTTGCATAACAGAACAAAGATTCAATTCATTTTTATTCCACTTCTTTATAAAAAATGTATTCTGCTTTTAAAAAAAAAAGCAAGACAATTTTATTTTTCCTGAAAAAAATATATTTCACAAATAAATACTGATTTATTGGTTTCGCTGAATAAGATTTGAAAAATACCCTAGTTCTTTATTTTTATTATTATTATTGTATTTTACTTATTTTTTAAAATGCATTACAACATCACAATGTGAGCGTTTTTACGCTACTTAATAATAATAAAGTATGAAACAATTGATTTTATTTCAAAAAACTGAGTTCATTATTTAATGATTAAGGTTTAAAATAATAATAATAATACAAAAAGCTTGTAATGAATTAAATTATAAAGCACATTGATGAATTGAAGAATCTAAATAAATAAAATATCTACTAAAGCTTTTTTTTTTTTTTTTAATTATTATTTATTAACCTTTAATCAAAATTTCAAATATAATATAGTGAGCAATATCAAATATATATTGATTTTTATGGAAGTTTTTTTTTTTTAATATAATATTGCACAAACTATTCTCTTTTCACAATTAGATTTAAATGCATCGATTTTTTTTTTTTTTTCTGTAAAGAAATGATAATAACTTCTTTTAACACAAATCCATACATGTATTTTAAGTTTGAAAACGTTTATTTTGTATTCCTTTTTTTCTCTTTCTTTCTTTTTCTTTTTGAAAATGATTTTTGATTTTAGTCAATTATATACATCATTTATAATTTTATCAGAATTTTTATAATTTGATTCTTTAAAATTTAGAAAATCCGATATAAAAATAAGATTAAATAAATAAATAACAGATTTTTACATCAGTAAGTATTGTATTTATATGAAGCAAAATAAATAAAAACAAATGCATGTGTGGGGAGGAGGGGATATAAATGCATATTTAAATACATATTTAAGTGTTTCAATGATATATTTATATTTATATTTCTTTTTTTTTTCCTTTGAAAAATTATTTTAGATTTTCGTTAATTATCAAGAATTTTATTTTTATCATATTTTTTATATTTTAAATGGTTAGAAATTAAGAATCAGATTAAAAAAAACATCAGCTTTCTATATCAGCAATTTTTTTATTTCACTGAAACTAAAAATTGTTTTGGCAAAAAATAAAATATATATATAGGCTAGGCTCTCACAATTAAATATTTATTTAATTTTTAATATAAAAAAATATTTTAGTTTTTCATATTATTATATATTTATCACAATATATTAAATTCAATTCGCTAAAGAATCCGATTAAAAAAGAAACAATAAAAAAATAATTTTATATCAATAACTTTCGTGTTGTCCGATCGAAAGTAACTTCGGTGGGAGAGGAAAAAGAAAATCAAAAGTGCCCTCCTCTCTGCGCCGCTTCCCTGTAAAGTTGTCTTTCACGCAATATCAAAGTATGCAGAAACTGGTTCCGCGATTTTACATTACGTCTACGGAGCCTTTCCTTCTTCACGTAGTAGAAGTTCTTTGGTGAATGGTAGGGGAAAAGGAGTGAATTACAGTAAATGCCACGCTATTTCTGTTTATTCATAGTTGCAGGTTTTAAAAAGTTCGTTTCTTGAAAGGTTTCTAGTCCAGACGATGGGGAATTTTTCCTGTAAAAAAAAACAAGGTAGTTCAGAAAACTGGCTTACTTCATGTTTTTGGGGTTCTTGAATCCGAATTTTGAACTTCCCATCAAAACATCCTACTGCGTTTCCCCAGTTTGAAAAAAAGTCACGAAAAAAAAACAGTTTTTTTTTTTTTTTTTTTTTTTAATGAAATTTTTGTAACATTAAAAAAAATAAAAGCTTGAAATTCCGAAAATAGACAAAATTTTCAACAAAATAGGTATTACATTCTGATGTAGGACAAATTGGAAGGAAAATAGGAGAAGCGAACAGGCGTATCATGTGCTAACTCCCTTCTCACATTATCTACTCATATCGCCCTGTCAGCGATTTTCTTGGAGCGAAAACTCCATTTATATCCCCCCCCCCCTCCCGTTTTATTATATTTCTTTCTCTATCAAACAGTTGATATAATTGCTCAATAAACTAATATTGTTAGGTTTGGTCGAAAATTAAACATTTTTCGAAGATAATTCAATAATTTTTGCTTTCTAACTGCACCCACAAAAAGGAGTCGAATAAAATCATATGCATATGTATTCACAGGACTGAAACTAGGATTTTTCCACTCGGGACAGGGAGAGATGCTACCAAAAAGTCGTTACTTCGTCCCTACATGCGGAAGAAAACTACTAAATGTTTTTATGCGTAGGGATAAGTCCTAACAATTGGTAACATTGGTAAGTAGTAGTATAAAGATAAGATGCGCCCGTTCGCTTAACCTCCCTGCCTTAAAATTTATCCTACATCAAAATGTAATAATATCCATTTTGTTGATTTTTTTTTTTTTTTTTTTTTTTTTTTTTGAGGGGGGGGGGCTTTTTTTCCAAATTGCGGGGAACGCACAAGGAAATTTTGGTGAGAAATTGAAAATTCGGATTCAATGACCCCAAAATAATAAAGAAAGTCAATTTTCAGAGTTACTACGATATTTTTAAGGTAAGATTCCAATACGATCTTTATTGCGTGAATTATTCCTCTCCAAATTTGCCTGAAATGATTTTCATCGCCAATTTTTTATGAGAAATTCTTTTTACAAAAAGTTTCTGGGAAAGAAATGTGACGATAATATTCTACGTTAAAAATACTCTGTGTTAAACAATTAAATTATTTAATTTAACATTTATGTACGCATTTCGATTTAATGTGCATACATTAAAAATTTGGCATTCTTCATCAGTAACTGTCACTATTCATTGTTTTACTTTTTATAACAATTATGTCAATGAATATACATTTTGAAATACGCTTTGACTTTACATTTTCTGCAGTTATTTATATTTATTGTCGTCCCTGTGTTGTCTCTTCATACAATGTATAATTAAGTATTGTAATCCCGATTTGCGAAATGGATTTTGTATCGCGCATAGCTCAAAACGAATGGTCATAAGATGTTGCAAAGTTACTTTTGTGACTGTTATGATGTCTTGTTGTACACCTACAATTCTGGTCTCAACACAAGCTTCCCTTTTAGAGATATCTACAATTTTACACGATTTTTCAGGACGTCTGTATGTACGCGTATGTGTGTATATCTAGCATAACTCAAAAACGGTGTAGAACGTTGCAAATTTGTATGTAGGTTTCTTATAACATCTAGTTGTACGACTTTCAATTCTAAAACACACTGATTTAATTCATAGTCAGTTATCAACCTCTAATATAAGTGAGTCATACTATAATGTTTTAAATGCATTCCTGGATACCCTTTTTCCTATTGATAATAACTCACAAAATAGCCACACAGAATTATTAATTAACAATGATTTATTGAAAATTTATTTTTCCAACTGAGTGAAAATAATCCCTCGACCGGGAGTCGAACCCCGGATCTTTGACTTACAAGGTCAAGGCTCTACCAATTGAGCTATCCAGGCTGACAACCGGTGGGCATTACTCACTCAGACAACCTCTAGGCAGAGCAACTGGTCTATCATGTAGATAGCTCGACAGAATAAGCCGCAGGTAATGGAAAACACCATTAAACAATGGGAGGAATAAATACATTTATTAATATCACACAATCAACAGATTGGGAAGAAAATCATATTAAAAAAAAAAAAATATGATTAATATCATATAAAAAAAAAATATGATTTTCTTCCCAATCTGTTGACTGTGTGATATTAATAAATGTAACAATGATTTAATTATTAATCATTATATTTCAATAAAAGAACTTAATTACTGCTCAAGTTAATTGGCCAATAATGAAGCCTCTGGAACCGATGTCAAAACCATTAAAAATATTGTTAAAAATTCTTCAAACATACTAATCCTATTATTCAACAAATGCTTAAAAGTCGAAATTTCTTATTGCATGCTGTCTTGTAATCTTTTTTAGTAAGAAAAACAAAGATCAAACACACAGACATGCAAGCTAAATCATATCGTCCTATCACACTTCTTCCAACAATAGCAAACCTTCTTGAAAAAATCATAAAATTAAGAACATGACAGTACTAGAGGATAATAAATTTTGTTTTGAGTTAGAGCTGCCACGAAATTTTTATCACAAAGAGAGAGAGAGAGACAGAAAGACATTTTTTAACTAGTATTTGTAGCCATCATAAAATATTCTTCCATGTTTTTCTATAAAAAATTCATGCAATACAAATTATTTTTCATGATGAATGCAGACGTTTTTCATTTCAGAATGCATTTTATTATTGTTATTATTATTAATCGATAACTTTGTTCTAAATTAACACACATCTGTTGCTCTACCATTCGGTTTAAAGGTATTGACGAGTTCTTTTGAGAAAAACTCATATTGAAAATTTTCATCCCAGAGGAAAGGAGTGTGGTGTCGTCCCAAATGAACAGAAATCCTCCAAGAAAGTACCAATCATTCCTGTAGAGGAAAATTTAAGTGAGGATTTGAACGGTTATAATTATAACGCATTAACAGTATTGGAGTTTTAAGTAAAAATCTTTGAATAAACACCATAACATGAAAAAAAATTCTCAAAAATTATTTTGGTTTCAAATAAAACACAATCCGGCGTCAGACGAACAAAATAGGCACGAGTTATGCATAAACAAAGTAATAACGTACAAAACCGAATTTTGCCACGAGAGAAAAGAGAATCGAAAGTTAATAGAAATACTGGTGTGACCTGAATAAAATAAAAAAGTAAAAATAAAATAATTAATTGGTTTAAATTTAAGAAAAAGAAAGAGGAAATAAAATATAGTATTCTATGGGCAGGAGAAGATTTATAAGTTAGCCATAACTCTAATATGACGAGGCGTATACATTTTAAACACATAGAATTTAATGGATGACTAAGACAATTACAGATGAAAAACACAAGTAACATAAACGACTACATTTTTAAGACTGATCTGTTTTAGCAGAGATAAAGTAAAGAGGAATGAACAGATCATTGATTGGACGTGACGTCACTTACCAAAAGTCCAATAGATTGAAACAGGAATACAATTTCGAAATACACCACAACTCTCCTCCCCTTAATTTCGTATACCATACCTGATGGGAGGTTTTCTTACTCTAGATGATCTTCTTACAACCTGTTCAGAAAAAGATAAGTTAGTATTTTTACGTTTTGAATGTTCAGATTTTAGTTCTTTTTTATTTACAGTACTGTTGATATTTTTATCACAGTCAATTTCTCCAGGCTTTGTAGACACTGATCTACTGTCTGTTGGCACTGGATCTGGTGTAATGGAAGGCTCGGTTGGCACTGGATCTGGTGTAATGGCAGGCCTCCTACCAGACTTAGATTCTCCATTGCTTTGCAGGTGTGGACTCTTGCTATCGGTAACCATGGGAATATTTGCATCCAGGGTGTTCTTTTCAATTTCACCAGGACTTGTAGTTTCCTCCAGTTGTACTCTGGAACCTACACTTTTCAGTTGATCAACGTGTCTTTTCCATACACATGAACCTACTTGAATTTTGTAATGCAGTTTACCTAGTCTGGCAATTACTTTACCTATTTTCCATTTAGCTCCTGATGTGTAATTGCGTACTGCAACTTTTTCATTTACATGGAATTCTCTTATCTTTTCTTGTTAAAAACATTTTTATGTTGTTTGTTTTCAACATCATTTTTAACATTTGGTACAAGTAAATCCAGTTTTGATCTGGTATTTCTCTTGAGAAATAATGATGCGGGACTCTCCCCTGTTGTAATATGAGGCATTATTCGGTATTGGAATAGAAATTCGTTTAACTTAAATTGGAGATTTCCGGGTTCTGAACTTAAGGATTTCAATCCTTTTTTAATTATTTGGACATATCTTTCAGCCTGACCATTTGTAGAGGGATGATATGGTGCAGTTAATCTATGTTTTACGCCTTTACTTTGTAGAAAATGTTCGAATTGTTCTGAAATGAATTGTGGCCCATTATCAGACACAAGGGACACAGGATAGCCATATCTGGCAAAAAGCGAAGAAAGACAGTTTATAGTGTTCTCAGCAGTAGTATTAGGAACAATGAACACTTCTGTCCATTTACTGTGGGCATCTACTACGATTAAAAACATTTTCCCCATCATTGGACCAAAAAAGTCTACATGTATTCTGTTCCAAGGTGTTGTAGGCCATTCCCAGTGATGATTGTCCATTTTAGGAGGATTTTGTTTTAATTTAACACAAACAGAACAGTTATTTGCTAAATCCTCAATGTCTTTATCAATACCTGGCCACCATACAAAACTACGTCCCAGTGCTTTCATTTTAACTATGCTAAAATGTAAATCTTGTAAAACTTTTTGTCTATGAACAGTCGGAATTACAACACGATTTCCTTGTAATATACAGTTATTTAGTAAAGAAAAATCTTCTTGTTTATGTCCGAAAAGTAAGTAATTTGGCATCTGTGTGCCTGATATTAAATGTTGGTACATTTCTTTCATTACTGGATCTCGCTTAGAACTTGCACATAACATCTTTGTAGTTAAAGGTAAAGAACTAATTTGATGAATAAATAAACAATCAGATTCATCTGTGCTGCCAACTAAATTTGGTGACAAAGTTGGTGACACATTTTCTGGTTGTAGCGAATCGGACGACGGCAGCAGTAAGTCTTCACTACGTAATGGAAGACGTGATAGAGCATCGGCATTTCCGTGCTCTGCAGATTTTTTAACCGACTTCAAAAAAAGAAGGAAGGTTCTCAATTCAAACCGTATGTTTTTTTTATGTTTGTTAGCTCATAACTTCTGAACGGATGCTCCGATTTTGATACTTTTTATTTTGTTGAAAAGGTCTTGGTCTGCAATAGGTCCCATTGTATTATCTTTACAATCTAAAGAAAATACAGGGTGCCCAAAAAAATCAGTCCCAACTCTTTTAACTGCTAAACGGCTGCAGCTATAGTGATAAAAATGGTATGTAAGTATAGTAAAGTGGCCCTGCAGTACAAGGTTAAACTGCTTGCTGCGCCACCTGGTGGAAAAAAGTGGAGTTAGTGTTGCTATCTCGAAAACGGTTCTAGAGAAAAAAAAGTGAATTAGAAAGTTGAAGATTATCATCGATTTAGTACAAAAAGACAGTTTAGACATTCATGCTAGCGTTTCTATCTCGGAAACGGTTCAAGACAGGGGAAAAAAGTTAATTATAAAATTGCAGAGCATCATCGATTTAGTACGAAAAGATAGTTTTGACATTGATGCTAAAAGCACAAGGCTAAAAACGTGACTTTTTTGTTCGCAATTTCTTACACTTTACACACTTGAGCTACATTGCTCACGTAGTAGCGTAGCTGGTGAGACATACGCTATATAGTTCAAAATACGGTTACTTGATACTTTTTGCTTTGTTGTAGAGATCTTGGTCTGAAGAAGGTCCCATTATAACATCTTTACAATCTAAAGAAAATAAAGCGCCATCTGGTGAAAAACAGCGGCATTAGCGCTCCTATCTCAAAAACGGTTCAAGATGGGCGAAAAGTTAATTACGAAGTTGTAGCGTATCATCGATTTACTACAAAAAGACAGTTTTTAGACATTATTGCTAAAAATAGAACGTTTAAAACGTGCAATTGTTTGTTCGCAATTTCCTGCACTGTGCACACTTGAACTACGTTGCACGCTTTACAGCGTAGCGGATGACACGTATACTCTGTGGTTCAAAGTACTGTTACTGTAAGCGGTCACATCGATTAGCGCAAAGTCGTTTTCAACCAACTTCAGAAAGGAGGGTGTTCTTAATTCTTGCTATGTGTTGTTGTTGGTGTTTGTAAACTTATAACTTCGTAAGAAATGCTCTAATTAACCGACTTCAAAAAGGAAGAGGTTCTCAATTCAAAGCGTATGTTTTTTTCTTTTTGTTTTTGTTTGTTAGCTCATAACTTCTGAACGGATTATCCGATTTTGATACTTTTTGTTTTATTGTAAAGGTCTTGGTCTGAAATAGGTCCCATTGTAAGATCTTTACGATCAAAAGAAAATACAGGATGCCCAAAAAAGTCAGTCCCGACTCTTTTAACTGCTGAACAGCTGCAGCTAGAGTCATAAAGGTGGTATGTAGGTACAGTAAAGTGGACATGTGCTATGCGATTCAACCGCCTAAAGCGCCACCTGGTTGAAAAGACTGGAGTTAGCGATCCTATCTCTGAAACGTTTCAAGATAGGGGAAAAAAGTGAATTATAACATTGCAGAGCATCATCGATGTAGTACGCAAAGATAGTTTAGACATTAATTCTAAAAACAGAACGCTTAAAACGTGCATTTGTTTGTTCACAATTTCCTATTTTGTGCACACTTGAAAAACATTGCATATGTTGTAGCGTAGCGGGTGACATTTATGCTATGTAAAATTTAAGATATGGTTATTGTATGAGGTCACATCGATTAACTCATAGGCGTTTTAAGCCGACTTTATAAAGGAAGAGGTTCTCAATACAAACCATGTTTCTCGTTGTTGTTGTTGAAATTTGTTAGCTTATAACTTCGTAAGAGATGATTTAATTTTAATACTTTCTTTGTTGTCGTAATGATCTTTGCCTGTAATAAGTTTCATTAGAATTTCATTAAGATATAAACAAATTACAGGATACTCACAAAAGTCTGTTCTCACTCTAACTGCTCAACGCAAGCAGTTATACTGGTAAAAGCAGTGTGTAAGTATCGATGTTGAAACTTCTGTCCGTCAGCTGCAATGCATATTTTGCTCTTTGTTTGAACTTTACGCTGCGCAATTTCCAGCGAAGCGGGTGACACGTATTTACTGTAAAGTTCAATATATATGCCTAACAGAATTTTCGGTTGCGAATACAGCGTATCTTTTCTTTACATTTCTAAAGACTTTTTAATTTAACGTATGTTCGTTCAATAGATAGTTTTTTGGTCATATCCTATAAAGGCAAGAAAAGTGACACAATTTAAAAATGCAGCATTTGAAAAAAATCAACTTTAAAATAACTTTACAAGAATAAAAAGAATAAAACTGGCACAACTGTCTCTCAAATGGATAACTTTCTAGATGGAGATATAACTTTTTTGTTCACATTGGGTGCATTTAATGTATTTTTCAGTGACATAAACCATTTTTTGAGTAATGTCACTTTCCTTGGAAGTTGTGATTTGTGAAACTTCCGTCGAACGTCTTCTGATGCTCTGCTATATAAATAAATTTTCACTGAAAAGAGAAGAATAAAATCTTTTTGTAAAAAAATAGAACCGACTCCATAAAGGAACTACTATTCAAACAACTAAAAATGAAAGAAAATTGGCAGAAAATGGAACTGTAGATTGCGAAAATAATTTCCTTCGCCAAACAACCTATAACACTACAATTAATCATAACTTTTGAAGTCGGCGCAAGATTAAATAAAAATTGATACCTTTATTCAATACAAAACTCAAATCCTATTCAAAATACACGTCTCACATTGTTACCTGCAAAACGCAGCCGAAAACTACTTTGATTCAAGAAAACAAATAAGATTTCGTAAGCAGCAAAAGTTGGCGAAGATGCTGGTATCGGACGTCCTTGCTGAACGAAAAATCGCAAAATTATCTGGCAAACATAATTCAATTTCTTTGGGATATCATGATTATTTTAATAAGGTATATCGAGAGAGTAATCAAGAATACGAAACAACACATCGTACAATATATATTATGAAAATATACATCTTGCGTGTATATTTTTGCCTTACGTTTTTATCGCCAAATTCAAAAGCCATCAAGGATGATCTAACTTCGTAGAAACATAAATACCGCATTGTGAAGAATGTTCACTTTTCTATGTAGATGCTACTAATGGACCAATTGTATACAGCGATAAAATAATAAAGGAAACATGAAAATGGATCATTCGAGACAACAGCATTTGTTGCTACCGATCTAAAGACAAACCTTTAAAAACTAATTAAATTTTATTTAATTTTGCGCCGACTTCAAAAGTTATGATTAATTGTAGTGTTATAGGTTGTTTGGCGAAGGAAATTATTTTCGCAATCTACAGTTCCATTTTCTGCCAATTTTCTTTCATTTTTAGTTGTTTGAATAGTAGTTCCTTTTTGGAGTCGGTTCTATTTTTTTACAAAAAGATTTTATATATACTTAATATAAATGATAATTTATCATAAGAATCTCATATGTATATATATATATATATATAATATAAATGATAATTTGTCATTTAAAAAAATTAAATAATTAATTCATGCTTATATTTCATCAACATCATTATTACAAGTTTATTAAAAGTGTTAATTAGACAGAAATGTTAAATGAATAATCAAATTACATTTTAGAAAATTTACGGAAAATTTAAAAAAATAAATATTTTATACTTGTGTATGAGGACGTATTAGCTTTTAAATTATTTTAATCATATTATTTTAATACACATTTGATAGTTTATCATTTTAAAAAGTGAAAGAATTAATCCATGCCTATATTTTATCAAATGTCTAATAGTTATTATTAATTTATCAAAAGTGTTAATTAGAGATAAATGTAAAGCGAATCATCGCATTTCATTTTTAAAATAACTAAAAATTTAATCAATCAATCAATCAATAAATAAATCTTATACACTTGTATATGAGAAAATATTAGTTTTATTTATTTATTTATTTTATTTTATTTATTATATTTAATATCATAATTAAATGTTTGTAAGTATAATGCATATCTTTGCATTCTAGCTGCCGAAAGTACCGGAATACTTTTTACGGGTGGGAATATGGAAACTAGGGGTTTACTATCAGTATACAGTGTAAATCTCCTACCATATAAAAATTGAAAAAATTTCTTTACTCCAAAAATTATTGATAACGCTTCTTTATCTCTCTGACTATACCGCTTTTCTGCAGAAGACAAGGTTCTAGAAGCAAAAGCTATGGGTTTTTCGGAGTTATCAGGCATTGTGTGCGAAAGTACTGCCGAAATTCCATAAGGAGAAGCATCAGTGGCTAAAATTAAGGGTAATTTAGGATTAAAGTGGGTGAGAATCCTTTCGGAAGTAATTTCCTGTTTAATTGCATTAAATGAATTTTCACATTTTTAACCGACTTCAAAAAAGAAGGAAGGTTCTCAATTCAAACCGTATGTTTTTTTTATGTTTGTTAGCTCATAACTTCTGAACGGATGCTCCGATTTTGACACTTTTTGTTTTGTTGAAAAGGTCTTGGTCTGCAATAGGTCCCATTGTAATATCTTTACAATCTAAAGAAAATACAGGGTGCCCAAAAAAATCAGTCCCAACTCTTTTAACTGCTAAACGGCTGAAGCTATAGTGTTAAAAATGGTATGTAAGTAAAGCAAAGTGGCTATGCAGTACCAGGTTAAACCGCTTGCCGCGCCACCTGGTGGAAAATAGCGGAGTTAGTGTTCCTATCTCGAAAACGGTTCTAGAGAAAAAAAGCGAATTTCAAAGTTGAAAAAGTCGATTTAATGCAAAAAGATAGTTTAGACATTCATGTTAGCATTGCTATCTCGGAAACGGTTCAAGACAGGGGGAAAAAGTGAATTATAAAATAGCAGGGCATCATCGATTTAGTACGAAAAGATAATTTAGACATTGATGCTAAAAATACAATGCTAAAAACGTGCATTTGTTAGTTCGCAATTTCTTACACTATGCACACATGAGCTACATTGCACACGTTGTAGCGTAGCTGGTGAGATGTACGCTATATAGTTCAAAATACGGTTACTTGATACTTTTTCTTTTGTTGTAAAGATCTTGATCTAAATAGGTCCCATTGTAATATCTTTACGATCTAAAGAAAGTAAAACAATATCTGGTGAAAAACAGCGGAATCAGCGCTCCTATGTCAAAAATGGTTCAAGATGGGAGAAAAGTTAATTACGAAGTTGTAGAACATCATCGATTTGCTACGAAAAGAGAGTTTTTAGACATTATTGCTAAAAATAGAAAGCTTAAAACGTGCAGTTCTTTCTTCGCAATTTCCTAAACTGTGCCCACTTGACCTACGTTGCAAGCTTTGCCTCGTAGCGGATGACATGTATACTCTGTGGTTCAAAGTACTGTTACTGTAAGTGGTCACATCGATGAGCGCAAAGTCGTTTTCAACCAACTTCAGAAAAGAGAGTTTCTTAATTCGAGCTATGTGTTGTTGGTGTTTGTAAGCTTATAACTTCGTAAGAGATGCTCTAATTAACCAACATCAAAGAGGAGGAGTTTCTCAATTCAAACCGTATGTTTTTTTGTTTTTATTTTTGTTTGTTAGCTCATAACTTCTGAACACATATTCCGATTTTGGTACTTTTTGTTTTATTGTAAAGGTCTTGGTCTGAAATAGGTCCCATTGCAATAACTTTACGATCAAAAGAAAATACAGGGTGCTCAAAAAAGTCAGTCCCGACTCTTTTAACTGCTGAACAGCTGCAGCTATAGTCATAAAAGTGGTATGTAGGTATAGTAAAGTGGATATGTGCTGCGCGATTCAACCGCCTACAGCGCCACCTGCTGGGAAACAGAGGAGTTAGCGTTTCTATCTCAGAAACAGTTCAAGACACGGGAAAAAAGTGAATTATAAAATTGCAGAGCATCATCTATTTAGTACGAAAAGATAGTTTAGACGTTAATGCTAAAAACAGAACGCTTCAAACGTGCATTTATTTGTTCACAATCTCCTATTTTGTGCACACTTGAACGACATTGCATATGTTGTAGCGTAGTGGGTGACATTTATGCTATGTAAAATTCAAAGTATGGTTATTGTAAGCGGTCACATCGATTAACGCATAGACATTTTAAACCGACTTCATAAAGGAAGAGGTTCTCAATACAAACCATGTTTCTCATTTAATAAAGAAGCACCACAAAACTGGCGTTGTAAAAATTATTACTTACAAACTTTGAATAAACACCATGGTGTTTATTCAAAGTTTGTAAGTAATAATCATGTTTCTCATTGTTGTTGTTGTTGTTTAAATTTGTTACCTTATAACTTCGTAAGGGACGATTTAATTTTTATACTATTTTGTTGTCGTAATGATCTTAGCCAGAAATAGGCTTCATTATGATTTCATTAAGATATAAACAAATTACAGGATACTCACAAAAGTCTGTTCTCACTTTAACTGCTGAACGCAAGCAGCTACACTGGTAAAAGCAGTATGTAAGTATCGATGTTGAAACTTCTGTCCGTGAGCTGCAATGCATATTTTGCTCTTTGAACTTTACGCTGCGTAATATTCAGCGCAGCGAGTGACACGTATTCACTGTAAAGTTCAATATATATGCCCAACAGTATTTTTGGTTACGAATGCAGCGTATCCGTTCTTTACATTTCTAAAGACTTTTTAACTTAACGTATGTTCATTCAGTAGATAGTTTTTTGCTCATATCCGATAAAGACAAGAAAAGTGACACAACTTAAAAATGCAGCATTTGAGAAAAATCAATTTAACAATAACTTGACTAGAATAAAACTGGCACAACTGTCTCTCGAGTGGATAACTTTCTAGATGGAGATGTAACTTTTTTTGTACACATTGGATGCATTTCATGTATTTTTCAGTGACATAAACCATTTTTTGAGTTATGTCACTTTTCTTGGAAGTTGTGATTTGTGAAACTGCCGTCGAACGTCTTTTGATGTTCTGCTATATGAATAAGTTTTCACTGAAAAGAGAAAAATAAAATATTTTTGGAAAAATATAGAACCGACTCCAAAAAGCAACTACTATTAAAAAAAAAAAATTGTATGAAATGAAATTAAATTTCGCCTAAAAGTATAAAATAATTTCCTTCGCCAAAGAACCTATAACACTACAATTAATCATAACTTTTGAAGTCGGCGCAAAATTAAATAAAAATTGATACCTTTACTCAATACAAAAATCAAATCCTATTCAAAATACACATCTCACATTGTCACCTGCAAAACGCAGCCGAAAATTATTTTGATTCAAGAAAACAGACAAGATTTCGTAAGCAGCAAAAGTTGGCGAAGATGCTGGTATCTGACGTCCTTGGTGAAAGAAAAATCGCAAAATTATCTGGCAAACATATTTAATTTCTTTGGGATATCATGATTAATTTGATAAGGTATATTAAGAGAGTAATCAAGAATATGAAATAATACTTCGTGCAAATTGTATTATGAAAATATACATCTTGCGTGTATATTTTTGCAATACGTTTTGAACGCCAAATCCAAAAGCCATCAAGGATGATAGTTATCAAAGTTATACCAAATTTGCAAAGGAAACTCTAACTTCGTAGAAACATAAATTCTGCATTGTGAAGAATGTTTACTGTTCTGTGTAGATGCTACCAATGGACCAATTGTATACAGCGAATACAATAATAAAGGAAACATGAAAATGGATCATTCGAGACGACAGCGTTTGTTGCTACCGATCTAAAAGCAAACCTTCAAAAACTAATTAAATTTTATTTAATTTTGCGCCGACTTCAAAAGTTATGATTAATTGTAGTGTTATAGGTTCTTTGGCGAAGGAAATTATTTTATACTTTTAGGCGAAATTTAATTTCATTTCATACAATTTTTTTTACTTTCTTCTATATGTAATATAGAGAAAGTATTGGATTCGCGAAAATTTTCGACCTCCGTTTTTTGACGGATCTACACGTTTTGGGATGTCCTGAACACGAATTGATAGTTTTTAAAAAATGTCTGTCTGTGTGTCTGTCTGTGTGTCTGTCTGTCTGTCTGTCTGTCTGTCTGTCTGTATCATTTTTTTGTGGACGCTGTATCTCACGAACCAATGAATGAAATTTAACCAAACTTGGTATTTAGTTGCACCCTGACAAGAACTGGTGCCCATTAGATTTGGGGATCAATAGCTCAACAGGTGGCGCTGTGATCGCATTTTATAGGACAAAATTCCGTATAAATGGGCATAATGAGAGTTATTTTAAACTTGTGATTGTAAAATTAATATGAATTATTGATAATAGTAGTAGTTAACTAGGAAAAAAAATTTGTGCATGGGGGGGCATCGGTTCCCCCCCTGGGGGGGAAGTACCCCCCCGGGGGGGTTAAATTTTGAAGATGGGTATCATTCGAAAGATCTCGTCAATACCTTTAAAACGAATGGTTGAACCATAAATCTGTGATAATTTAAAACAAAGTTATCGATTTTTTTTACTTTTGACAAGAAAAAAACTTAGAAAAAAAAAATCGTTTTTTTTTTTTTTTTTTTTTTTTTAAATATTGTTACTGTTTGAATATGTATAGGAAAATATAGAAGAAAGTCTTGTGGTGGCCACAACATACTAGTTTTAATAGTAGTTGCTTTTTGGAGTCGGTTCTATATTTTTCCAAAAATATTTTATTTAGTCCACTGAAAATTTACATTTTTACGTAATAATTCATTTAGAGGATGAGCAATCGTAGATAATTTAGGAACAAATCTAGAATAGTAAGATACTAAGCCTAAGAATGCTTTTACCTGAGTTACGTTTTTAGGTATTGGAGCATTTAAAATAGCAGAAATTTTTTCTTGCGTTTTGTGTATGCCATTTTTATCAATTTTGTAACCGCAGTATGTAATTTCATCATTCATGAAAAAAGATTTTTCTTTATTTATTTTAAGATTATATTCACGTAACCTTTCTAGCACTTGTTTTAATCGCTCTAAATGTATTTCATCCGTTTCCCCTGAGATACATATATCATCGATAAAAACTGAAATACCCTCTATACCTTTTAAAATTTGTTCTATAGTTCTCTGCCATATTGCTGGAGAACTGGCAATTCCGTATGGTAATCGCGTAAATTGAAATAAGCCTTTAGGAGTGTTAATAGTAAGTAATTCTTGTGAATTTTCCTCTACCGGTAAATGCAAGTATGCTTGATTTAAATCTATCTTTGTAAAATGTAATCCACCCCCTAAAGTTGCTAATATATCTTCAATTTTTGGTAGCGGGTATTTGTCAACCTTTAAAAATTTATTTACCGTGACTTTAAAATCGCCGCACAAACGAATTTTACCATTAGGTTTTACCACCGGAACAATGGGTGTTGCCCATTTACTAGTACTAACAGCTTTTATTATCCCTTCACTTTCTAATATTTCCAATTCTTCATTTACTGCATTCCTTAATGCATACGTAACTGTTCGCGATTTACAAAATATTGGTGATGAGTCTTTCTCTAAATGTAATTCAGCTTTAACACTTTTAATTTCACCTACGTTATTTGTGAATAAATCCGGAAATTCATTCAGTAAATTATTTAAATTTTCCGAGATTTGTACTTTGTTTACCGGAACAGTTTGTAAATTGTTTGGGAATATATTAAATGTAGTTATCCAATCACTACCTAGCAATAAAGGAAAATTGTCTTTTTTTTACTAAATATAACTTAACATTCCTAGTTTTGTTTTCGTAAGTTACATTTACTCTAACAAATCCCCCGGGCTGGAAAATTTCTCCCGTGGCTGTTTTTAATTGTACATCAGCAGGAAACATTTTATGTTCTGGAAATAATCTCCGAAAACGATTTATCGGTACAGCGGAAATCGCCGATCCTGTATCAAGCTCCATTTCTGCTTTAGCACTATTTTCTAACAAAACCCAAATTTTTATAGGTTTAGTGCCTTCAGATTGTAATGACAAAATGTCTGCAGTATCAAGAACGTTTACACCTTTCTTTTGAGTAACATTGTTTTGTGCGTTCCGACATACCTTACTCAAATGACCACGTTTCTTACAAAAATTGCAAACTGCATTAATAAATTTACAAACATTTGCTAGATGAGAGCTATTTCCACAACGATAACAATAAGTTTTACTTTTATTTGTACTCGCAGTTTTGTTCACGTTTTGTTTACTTAAGTTATTTTGAGAATAATTTTGTTTTGGTTTCCTAGCACTAACAGAAACTTTATTCAAATTCAAATTCTTATTTTGTAATTCTATTATGTCATTTTCAGTACTTTGCAAAGTTACGGCTTGTTCTACTGCTTTTTGAAATGTTAAATCTTCAACCTGAGACATTAATTTGCTTTGGATTGTTTCATTTTTTAATCCGCGTAAAAATTGTTCTAACAAATTTTCTGACAGCGAATCGCCCGTAAACGCGCAATGTGTTGTAAATTTCTTTAAACGAACACTAAAATCCTGAACAGATTCAGAATCTCCTTGAAAACATTTTCTAAATTTAATGCGTTCTGTAATTTTGTTAGGAGTTTTACACAGATGTTTTGTTAAGACATCTACTAATTCAGTGTAAGTTTTTGATTCAGGAAGATCTGGGAACAATAAATTTGTAAGTAAATTATATAATTTCGGTCCAATAAACGTAATTAAAGCACTAAGTTTTTTTTCATCTTTTAAATCAAACAATATAAAATTCTGTTCTAATCGTCGAATATAAGTGTCAAAAGACTCAACAGAATCATTGAATTCTTTAAAATTTTGAAACATTTTTAATGAAAATATGCTACTTCTAATAATAAAAAGATGCAATCAAATAAAAGAACAGAAAGGAAAAAATAAAATGAATGTATAAATACCTTTTTTTCTCTCTTTCTCGAAGTATAAAAAATCGCAGATTATCGCAGACGATAATTACACTCACTGGCGCCTAAATCGTACCTGCCCGCCACCAGACAATGATATTAACTGCTGCTGTCTCCGACCGCATAATGATTCATTTCAATAAATAATTTTCTTTATGAAATAAGTAGATTTTGAATAAACACATATGTAGAAGATATTCCGTTCTTTTTTATGAACTGCAAATTGTATTTCTAATTATGTTGAAGTAGATATTCGTAAATGTATAAGAGCAAAACATTTTGCTTTTTTCTTTTTCTTTATTCCTTGTCGCCATTATAGTATTCTATGGGCAGGAGAAGATTTATAAGTTAGCCATAACTCTAATATGACGAGGCGTATACATTTTAAACACATAGAATTTAATGGATGACTAAGACATTTACAGATGAAAAACACAAGTAACATAAACGACTACATTTTTAAGACTGATCTGTTTTAGCAGAGATAAAGTAAAGAGGAATGAACAGATCATTGATTGGACGTGACGTCACTTACCAAAAGTCCAATAGATTGAAACAGGAATACAATTTCGAAATACACCACAGAAAGAAAGTTATGTGAGTAACTTTTAAGTATCAAACAGGAAATTCGTGGATGAATTGTCATTAACAACATGTTTCGAGTTCTTAAATGTGTAAAAGGCTTCATGGAAATCCAAATAAAAAAAGGATATAGGTGAAAAAATTATGTTTGTGGGTGTTTTGGAAAATTCAAAACAATGCCCATGAAACCAGCAGTGCGAAGCAATAGAAGATTTGGAGACATCTTCATTACAAACATTCCGCTGGTGCTTATTTATATTTCAATAGTTTGACCAATATAACCTAAATTACACGAAGAATAAGGAATGAAATAGACGTCAGATCTATTTTCAGTAAGAATTGGATTTTTAAAAGAAGAAAATTTAATTTTTACAGGTGATTGCGTTCCGGATTTTTTATTTTATTTCCCACCAGAAATTACGAATTGTATATTTGGCTATATTTCATTGCTAAACATTACTAGAAAACTACTAATAATATTACTATTTAACCCCTTAACGCGCGCTGTCCTCGCTGCGAGGACGCAAAATTTAAGATCCAGCTGCAAAAATTCATCTCGGAAATTTTTTAGCAAAAATTTACGTTTATAACATATCAGAAAAGGCCATTTATTTTAAACTTAAAATTTAAAATTTCTTTTAGTTTAATTTAGTTCATGAATTTCGGTGGCAGTAGAATTTAAATGATCCAAATTGTCTTGCGCCGCAAAGGGTTAAAAACTGCTGGTGGAAAATAAAATAAAAAATCCGGAATGCAAATACCCCTGAATTTTTTTCACAGGTTTTTCGTTTGACTTTAAATCCAAACTGTGAAAGAATTTTAGAAATCTATATTAATAAAATCAGAGTTTTGTCTGTAAATTTGTCGGAATCGAAAAATTTTGCGATATCTTCACGTTTTACACCCCATGAAAGCCGAAAATGACTTCAGAAAATTTTGCCTGTGTGTGTGTGTGTGTGTCTGTGTGTATGTCATCGTGTCCGAATGTCGCTTTTTTTGTCCGGGCATCACTTGAGAACGGCTGGACGGAATTCAACGGCGCTTGGCAGGAATTTAGGTCTTCACCCAACTTAAAATTATATCTATCAACTTTTCAGAAATTCCCCCCCGTTCTCCTCCTAGGTGGTAAAAGACTAAAACACGTTTGTCCGGGCATCACTCGAGAACGGCTGAACGGAATTCAACGGCGCTTGGCAGGGATTTAGGTATTCACCCAACTTAAAATTATATCCATCAACTTTTCAGAAATTCTCCCCCGTTCCCCCCTGGGGGGTAAAAGACTAAAACACGTTTGTCCGGGCATCACTCGAGAACGGCTGGACGGAATTCAACGGCGCTTGGCAGAAACTTAGGTCTTCACCCAACTTAAAATTATATCTACAGGAATTTTCAAAATTCTGATTAGTGTTTAAATTGTGGGTAAAAAACGCCTGCGCATGCGCCATAAATATTTTTTCACTAAAACGCTTTGAATGGAAAAATAAAATGCAAAAATAAATTTTTAAGATAAAGACTTTTTTCATTCGCGTGAATCGCACTACAAATTATGAAAAGATTTAAATGAAGTTTTGCCATCTGAGTTTCATACTTTAGTTAATTTTAAAACATCTAATTGTCGTATCGAAAAACTGTTTACACCCCAGGATTCAGAAAAATCATCTCTTTAATTTGGTACTGAATTTGTAACGATAGGTCTGGTACTTCTAATTTATTTTCCCCTTTTTCCGTTTTTCCGTTGCCACTTAAATTTCATACTTTAGTTATTTTTTTAATATCTAATTGTCGCATCGAAAAACTGTTTGCACCCCAGGATTCAGAAAAATCATCTCTTTAATTTGGTACTGAATTTGTAACGATAGGTCTGATACTTCTAATTTATTTTCCCCTTTTTCTGTTTTTCCGTTGCCACTTAAATTTCATACTTTAGTTATTTTTTTAATATCTAATTGTCGCATCGAAAAACTGTTTGCACCCCAGGATTCAGAAAAATCGCCTCTTTCATTTGGTACCAAATTTATAAATATAGGTCTGATATTTCTAATTTATTTTACCCTTTTTCCGTTTTCAACCTAGATTCGATATGGAACAGCTTTAGTATTGGATCCCTTTGGCAAAATTTGAAATTCGGAACCGAAGTAGCTCGGACGTTTCTCGCCAAGATCTTTGATTGCACAATTGAGATAGCCAATTCAGTTCATCGCAAAAATGGCTTAAAATATTTAACGTCACCAAAGGGTTCCCATACTAAAGTACTTAAGTAATACTAAAGTAATAAGTACCATTTTGTACTTATTTATTTATATTTTCTATTAAAGACTTCTGTGGTCACGAAATTTGGTGCGTAAATTGTTTGTTCGCATCCGGCACTTATTGTAACTGGATTTCACGAAATTCGAAATCTCCCCCCCCCCTTCTCTGAGTCGAGGGCAATAAACGGTATAACTTCTGTATAACCCCACAGCTGAATTTGGCGATTTTTCTTTGGCGTTGTTTTGAAGGATAACGATGCCGTTCTGGACTGTTTGCGATATAATATGGCGGCCTAATATTTTGTTTATTTTGGATTTATGATTTAGATTATGATTTTATCATTTATCATATATGATTTATGATTTTTAGATTTATGATTTAGCCATAATCGCCAACAAAAAAAATCGCCAAATATCGTTGTGGGTTTATACTGAAGTCGTTCCCAATAAACATGTGTAAAAATTGTTTTACCGTTTGAATTCGCTTTGAATTATCTTAGAATGGCGAATTTTGGTGTGCGGATATTGATTAAGTGTACGCATTATGTACGTTAGTGGGATTTTGCAAAACTTCGAACTCACCCACTGAGAAAGGGGAAGTAACAAGTGGGTAAGTTGTGCCTAAGGCAGTGGGGACCCAGACTGTATATTGATTAAGTGTACGCATTATGTACATTAGTGTGATTTTGCAAAACTTCGAACTCACCCGCTGAGGAAGGGGAAGTAAGAAGTGGGTAAGTTGTGCCGAAGACAGTGGAGACCTAGACTCCTCACTTTGCGAGCGAGAAAACCTCTACCAATCACAGCGAGAACTTGGGTTATTAATAAAGATATGGGATTTTGACAACTCATTTAAGTTTAATGTCCAGCGAAGCGGGCAAAGCCTGTTAGTGGAAAAATAAAATATAAAAATAAATTTTTAAGTTAAAGACTTTTTTATTCGCGTGATTCGCACTACAAATTATGAAAAGATTGAAATGATGTGTTGCCATCTAAGTTTCATACTTTAGTTAATTTTAAAAAATCTGATTGTCGTATCGAAAAACTGTTTACACCACAGGATTCAGAAAAATCACCGCTTTCATTTGGTACTGAATTTGTAACGATAGGTCTGATATTTCTAATTTATTTTGACCCTTTTTCGTTTTTCCGTTGCCACTTAAATTTCATTATTTATCTTTTAAAAATCTAATTGTCGCATCGAAAACCTGTTTGCACCCCTGGATTCAGAAAAATCGCCCCTTTCATTTGGTATCAAATTTATAAATATAGGTCGGATATTTCTGATTTATTTTACCCTTTTCCCGTTTTCAACCCACATTCGGTATGAAACAGCTTTAGTATTGGATCCCTTTGGCAAAATTTGAAATTTGGCTCCGAAGTAGTTCTGACGTTTCTCGCCAAGATCTTTAATTGCACAATTGAGATAGCCAATTCAGTTCATCACAAAAATGGCTTAAAATATTTAAAGTCACTAAAGGGTTCCCATACTAAAGCTGTGCTTTTTGTATTTATTAGTGCTAGAGGCCTATTTCAGTCGGTACAGTTGTCGAATTTTTATACGTCATTCTTAATTAGTGCTAAGGGCCTATTTCAGTCGGTTTATTGAATGGGGATTTATTGAATGAAGTCCCCCCAAGGCACAACTTTGACATGAGTCCCCCCCCCAGGCCCAACTTTGACATGAGTCCCCCCCAAGGTACCCCTATTTCAGTCGGTACAGCGTTGTCGAATTTTTATAATACACTCTTAATAGTGCTAAGGGCCTATTTCAGTCGGTTTATTGAATGGGGATTTATTGAATGAAGTCCCCCCAAGGCACAACATTGACATGAGTCCCCCCCAGGCCCAACTTTGACATGAGACCCGCCCCTCCCAAGGTACCCCTATTTCAGTCGGTACAGCGTTGTCGAATTTTTATAATACACTCTTAATAGTGATAAGGGCCTATTTCAGTCGGTTTATGGAATGGGGATTTATTGAATGAAGTCCCCCCAAGGCACAACTTTGACATGAGTCCCCTCCCAGGCGCAACTTTGACATGAGTGCCCCCCAAGGTACCCCTATTTCAGTCGGTACAGCGTTGTCGAATTTTTATAATACACTCTTAATAGTGCTAAGGGCCTATTTCAGTCGGTTTATTGAATGGGGATTTATTGAATGAAGTCCCCCCAAGGCACAACTTTGACATGAGTCCACCCCAGGCCCAACTTTGACATGAGACCCCCCCCCCAAGGTACCCCTATTTCAGTCGGTACAGCGTTGTCGAATTTTTATAATACACTCTTAATAGTGCTAAGGGCCTATTTCAGTCGGTTTATTGAATGAGGATTTATTGAATGAAGTCCCCCCAAGGCACAACTTTGACATGAGTCCCCCCCCAGGCCCAACTTTGACATGAGTCCCCCCAAGTTACAACTTTGACATGAGTCCCCCCCAAGGCACAACTTTGACATGAGTCCCCCCCCAGGCACAACTTTGACATGAGTCCCCCCCCAAGGTACAACTTTGACATGAGTCCCCCTAAGGCACAACTTTGACATGAGTCCCCCCCACGCCCAACTTTGACATGAGTCCCCCCCAAGGCACAACTTTGACATGAGTCCCCCCCAACGCACACGTTTGACATGAGTCCCCCCAAGGTACAACTTTGACATGAGTCCCCCCCAAGACCCAACTTTGACATGAGTCCCCCCCAGGCCCAACTTTGATATGAGTCCCCACCAAGGGCCAACTTTGACATGAGTCCCCCCAGGCCCAACTTTGACATGTGTCCCCCCCAACGCACACCTTTGACATGAGTCCCCCCCAAGGTACAACTTTGACATGAGTCCCCCCCCAAGGCACAACTTTGACATGAGTTCCCCCCAGGCCCAACTTTGACATGAGTCCCCACCAAGGGCCAACATTGACATGAGTCCCCCCAGGCCCAACTTTGACATGAATCCCCCCCAAGGTACAACTTTGACATGAGTCCCCCCCAAGGTACAACTTTGACATGAGTCCCCCCCAAGGCACAACTTTGACATGAGTCCCCCCCCAGGCACAACATTGACATGAGTCCCCCCCAAGGAACAACTTTGACATGAGTCCCTCCAAGGCACAACTTTGACATGAGTCCCCCCCCCTGGCCCAACTTTGACATGAGTCCCCCCCAAGGCCCAACTTTGACATGAGTACCCCCAAGGTACAACTTTGACATGAGTCCCCCCCCAAGGCACACCTTTGACATGAGTCCCCCCAAGGTACAATTTTGACATGAGTCCCCCCCAAGGCACACCTTTGACATGAGTCACCTCCAGGTCCAACTTTGACATGAGTCCCCCCCAAGGCCCAACTTTGACATGAGTCCCCCCCCAAGGTACAACTTTGACATGAGTCCCCCCAAGGCATACCTTTGACATGAGTCCCCCCCAAGGCACACCTCCCTCTCATTGGGAAGAAGAGCAAAAATTGTTGTTTTGCGGCTATAAGACAGTTTGGACTTCCAACGTTATTTGTTACAGTATCTGCAGCTGAAACTCATTGGTTTGATTTAGTGAAAACTTTATCATGGAATTTAGATCGTCACGAATTAACTAAACAAGAATTTGTCGATATTAACAAGTTTAGCAGTAGGCCTCTGGCACAAAATTAAAATCTGTCAATGTCAGATTTTCATGTTTTAAATAATGAAATAATGTCGTGTCTGTATATTTTATTTTTTATTTATAATATTTTCAATTAAAGACTTCTGTGGTCACGAAATTTGGTGAAAAAATTGTTTGTATGCAACCGGCACTTATTGTAACGGGATTTTCCGAAATTCGAAATCCCCCCCCCCCCAACCTTCTCGGAGTCGGAGGGCAATAAGCATGTGTAAAAACACGTTTTTCCGTTTGAATTCGCTTTCAATTATCTTAGAATGGCGAATTTTGGTGTGTGGATATTGGTTAAGTGTACGCATTATGTACATTAGTGGGATTTTGCAAAACTTCGAACTCACCTTCTGAGGAAGGGGAAGTAAGAAGTAGGTAAGTTGTGCCGAAGACAGTGGGGACCCAGGCTCTTCACGTTGCGAGCGAGAAAACCTCTACCAATCACAGCGAGAACTTATGTTATTAATAAAGATTAATGACAACTCATTTAAGTTTAATGTCCAGCGAAGCGGGCAAAGCCTGCTAGTCTTAAAATAAAAAGGTAAAACTACAGGACTGACACCGTGATATTCAGTTGTGAAAAAGAACGTTTAGATTTTAAAAATTTTATATGTGAAGCTTTATTGAAGATAGAGGAATTATAGCCTCTAAAAAGAGTATGTGATTTTAAATAATTAATTTCTTTCGAAAGACTAAAAGAATCAGAAATAATCTGGTGTGTCACTCACACGACTTTCTCTTACCCTAAAATTTAATACTATAAATACAGGTTGCAGATTAATAGGTAAGATAACGAGTACTGTTATGTGAACCTATGTTAAACAATTCATATTAGGCTTCTGAAGAGTTTTATATGATAATTAGTTCTGTGTGAGGGGGGCTACCGCCCCCCTCAACCCCCCGTTTCATTAATGCACCTACATTTATATAGAATTTAATTCGGTTATTAAAAAATATTTCTCTTTTTAAAAAATAATTTATTAAAATTATTATTTAAAAAAAATATCTTTTATGATAAGGCAGACGATTTCCATATTAGAGAAGTAGTATAACACCAAATATCCAAAAAAAGTCCATTTTATTCTCAATATTAAAAAAAAAAAAAAAAAAAAAAAAAAAAAAAAGTACGATTTTTTTTTTTTTTTTTTTTTTTCGTTAAAAGTAAAAAAAATCGATAACTTTGTTTCAAATTATCGCAGATCGATGGTTCAACCATTCGTTTTAAAGGTATTGGCGAGCTCTTTTGAAAGATACCCATCATGAAAATTTACTCCCCTCGAGGGGGGGACTTCCCCCCCAGGGGGGAGGCGAGGCTCCTACATACACAAAATTTTTTTCCCAGTTAACTGTCTCTATTACAAAAAATATATATTTGTTTCATTTGGTTTAGTGCAGTCTATAGACGTTAAACTCTATTTTCCTGCAATTTCCCCCATAGACGTAATGTATTAGAATTCTCTTGATTATCCCTGTACACGAACCATTTGCTTGATCTTAACGAAAAGCTTACGGTAGCATCTCTATATGATACACATTTAGAATACCATGTTTGAACTTTCTGCCATAATTTATTTTTGAGATATGCTGATAACAGACAGACACACACACAGACACACACACACAGAGAGACACACTCACAGACACACAGACCATTTGCTAAAAACATGATTTTCGGATTCAGGGACCTCAAAACGTGTAAATATAACAAAATCTCGCGTTCGAAAATTTGACCCAAAAACAATACTTTCTCTACCTTATGGGTAAGAGAAAGTAAAAAATATACGAAAAACACAAGCATAAAAAGCAGACGTTTTCTGTTGAGGAGAGTGGTCAGAGAGAGCATGTGGAGAAAGTAGGGTGCAAGGCACCCTAGGCGAAAGAGAAACAGAGGAAGGTTTTCTAAATACAATGATCGGTTAGTTGTTTAGTTTATATTTAGTTTCAAAATTAGTGCGCCTATCATTTTTTTTAAAGTTGACGCTGCCGTCCCGTTTTATTAGCACGACAGGACTATTACTTTCAGCCAGACATTTCACTTTGTCATCATTTGCTGCGTTTCACTTTGAATACGCCAAGATGTTTTTCCTTTTGGCAACAAGTTAAAAAAATTATTAAATCAAAATTGGGATAAAATCTGCAAAAGAAATTTTAAGAAATGAGTGTAATAATCGTTACTAAGGAATGCAACTTCATATTTTTAAGGTGAAACATCAGTTATTTATTTTATTTATTACGCTTTTTGTATACTTAGACCAATTTAAGTTTTTTTCCCCTCTCGCATCAAGTTAAAAAAAAAAAAAAAAAAAAAAGTTAAAATTAAATTGAGAAAAATCCTGCGAAAAATTTTTTAAGAAATGAATGCATTGCTAAGGAACGCAACACAGTTACCACATATCATTATATGGAAGAATAGAAAATTCTATCATGCGAAATTAAATTCTGTTTCATAGAAAGTTTTGTACCTTATTACTTAGAAAACAAAAATAGGGTTTTTTTTTTTTTTTTTTTCAAAATTTTTAATATGTCAGTGAAGGACAAAATTTCGTATAAATGTACTCAATGAGTATTATTTTCAACCAAACGTTGTGAAAATAAAATAAATAAATAAAAACTCTTAACAATAATAGTCAGCAAAGATAAAGCTTTTGTTCTACAGAAAATTATGTTACTAAATAACAATTTTAATAAGTAATTTACACTGTGTAAATTTGTTTAGAAAACAATAGATAAAGGTTTTGTGATGGCCATAACATAATTGTTTATTATAGTTACCGTTATCGCTAATTTTCATCTTAGTATGATTTTTTTTTTTTTTTTTTTTTTTTTTAAGGCTGTTCTAAGGCTTATTTATTCTTTAAAAGTTCTTTAACAGTGATTGTATGAATCCCTCGCAACTGGAGGGTTTTAAGCCCTTGCACCTGGAGGTTAACCTCGGCTACATATATTTAAAAAATATATATATTCCCAGCTGACTATTATTATTATTATAACTTTTTTTTTTTTTTTTAATTCTGCAATGGTTCGTTAAAATAAGTCTCATTGCACTCGTTTATACGAAATTTTGCATTATACTGTTATATCAAAAAGCTAGAACAAAACGGATGGCAACACTACTTGCTGGGCGATTTTCACCAAAAGTTAATAGGCCCTAATTTAAGTCAAGGTGCAATTTAATATAACTTTTTATAAAGTTATGCTTATTAGTTCTCGAGATAAAATTTTCATGTTAACAGTAAACGTTTGGCACACACGTACAGACAGACATTTTCCAAAAATGATCATATTATGCTTAGGACATCTCAAAACATGTAAATATCTCAAAAACCAGGAAATGAAAATATTAAGAACTCAACATTTTCCTCTTTTGAATATAGAAGAAGGTAAAAATAGCGAAGAAGAAGACTTTTAAGAAGACTGTGATTACTTTTGAAAATAAGTCGGAAAATTAAGACAATTGGTCAATTAATAATAATAATAATAAAAATATGTATTTTTCCTACATTATCATAGCTTCCAAGCCTTTCGCTTCTTAAACACCACTATTTCTTTATAAAATATTTTTGTTTATATAAAAAAATAATTTCTATAATTAAATAAGACTAACAAGGAAACATTCAAAAGGTGTCATCTTCAAAAAGTATTGAAAAAAATATATGTGATTCTACTCTTCATAAATCACTAGAAAATGAAAAAATTATCGGCTGAAATTACACTGATGGAAAAAAAAAATCCCAACACTAGGAAGGAGCTGTGCTAGATAAACGAAATTTGGTAGGCGTGTTTATACATCTGAAAGATGACGTCGATTCAAATTTCGAGCTACGCGCATAAGTGAGGCGCTAGTAGCAACACTATGAACATGCAAATGAGGTTTGCTTTAAATAAGCGCTGTAACGTTTGTGATCGTTATTTACAGTTGAGATTTGACGTAGTGGGTTAATGTTAGTCAAGGATGCCTCTAAGAAGACGAAGAAGCCATTATCAACAGCTCACTGAATTTGAACGAGGTCGTATAGTAGGGCTACGAGAAGGTGGGTTTTCTTTCCGCGATATTGCAGAAAGACTTGGCAGGAATGTATCCACTGTGCATGAATGTTGGCAGCAGTGGTCAAGGGAAGGTACTGCCTCAAGAAGACCGGGTTCCGGGCGACCACGTGGCACTACTGAGAGGGAAGACCGCCGTGTTCGGCGTATGGCTGTGGCTAATCGTACTGCGTCTGCAGCTGAAATTCGAGCTGCAGTTGGCACCACAGTGACACAACGAACTGTTACAAATCGGTTGCTTCGAGGACAGCTCCGAGCCAGACGCCCTGTAGCGTGCATTCCACTGACTCCAAACCACTGCCGTTTGCGACGTGAGTGGTGTCAAGCTAGAGCTCATTGGAGGACGGAGTGGAGATCTGTTGTGTTTTCTGATGAAAGCCGGTTCTGCCTTGGTCGCAGTGATAGCCGTGTGTTGGTTAGAAGGAGGCCAGGTGAACGCCTGCTAGCGACCTGTCTGCGGCCTAGTCACACAGGGCCTACTCCTGGAGTTATGGTTTGGGGAGCAATTTCGTATGACAGCAGGAGCACTCTCGTGGTTATCCCACGCACCCTGACTGCAAATTTATACGTCAGTCTAGTGATACAACCTGTTGTGCTGCCATTCATGAATAGCATTCAAGGGGGTGTTTTCCAACAGGATAACACTCGCCCTCATACCGCTGTTGTAACCCAACATGCTCTACAGAGTGTCGACATGTTGCCTTGGCCTGCATCTTTCTCCAATCGAGCACGTATGGGACATCATTGGACGACAACTCCAGCGTCATCCACAACCAGCATTAACCGTCCCTGCATTGACCACCCAAGTGCAACAGGCATGGAACTCCATCCCACAAACTGATATCCGACACCTGTACGACACAATGCATGCACGTTTGCATGCTTGCATTCAAAATTCTGGCGGTTACACCGGCTACTAATGTACCAACATTTCACATTTGAAATGGCTGTTCTCGCCAATGGCTCTACCTGTGATCTTGAAACTGTAATCAATTAAATATGTTACCTAGACAAATATATTGCTGAAATTTCATTACTGTACAATAATTTTTTCTTGGTGTTGGGATTTTTTTTTTCCATCACTGTAATTACAGCGACCACAAAAAATTATCAAAATTAAGCATATTTGGCGATTTAGCGCTGTTAGGCGATACGTTTGCTAGCACCGAGATTGCCGAGTACGAACAGAACCGTGTTTTGCTTTTCCGCCAAGTACTCAAAATCAATCGCCTAGCAGTGTGAAATCGCCAAATATGCTTAATTTTGATAATTTTTTGTGGTCGCTGTAATTAATATCAGCCGATAATTTTTTCATTTTCTGGTGTTTTATGAAGAGTAGTATCAAATATATTTTTTTCAATACTTTTTGAAGATGACACCTTTTGAATGTTTCCTTGTAAGAAGACTATTTAAAAAAAAAAAAAAAAAAAAATGGTATTAAAAAAGCGGAAAGCTTGGCGGCTTTGTTTTTATTATTTTTAACAAGTTTTAAATAAAAATGTAACTTGTTTTAAATAAAAAAATTCTTTAATGTCATTTCAATAGACAAAACTATTTTAAATTAAAAAGATAAACAAACCATTTACCATTTATTTTTTTACATTTTTGTTCTGCAAATAATTTCTCCTTAGTTTTGTTTTAACTTATAAAGTTTTCTTCTCATTATTTAACGAAACATATCAGGTATGTACATAAAATGATTAGTGGTTAAAAAATGTTACTATGTAATTTGAAAATGCATCTGGCCTACTTCGTTAACTATTTTAGACAACAATTTTAATTCTTCTGTAAATTTATTTCCTACAATATTTTTACTTCCTGCATAGTTTAATATTTTTTCTATTCATTCACTCATGGTAGTTTCTTGTTCTAATTTATTTATTTATTTTATTTATTTATTTATTTATTTTATTTATTTATTTTTATTTATTTTTACATTCTTTAACAAATGTTACAAACAAATCAAAGTTGAAATTTGAATTCAAATTTGCACTTTGCTTTTCCTATATGCATATGAAAAAGTAATTATCAATTTTAAGCAGTTTTCCTGGACTTGATAAAATACCAATTACATTTAATAGAAAAGAGTGTAATCGCTTAAATTTTGGGTAACCTTGTATATTATCTATAAATTATATATACACCTCTTATATAATGTACTTAAGTTTAATATATTTCCAGAAGTTTCCAAGTACAGTCCTAATATAATCGAAAAAATTTTGTGTGCCTTGTAAACGAATGTGATGAATGATATCTATACTATCTTATATTAAACATATTTTTATATCATGAAAAAAAAGTGATCATTTTATTTTGTTTAGTTCAATCTGAAGGTGTTAAGTTTTACCTACCAGACATTACGCTCATATACGCAATGTATGTGAATTTGATGGATGTCCCTGTACGCGAACCATTTGTCCACTTAAAAAAAAAAAAAAAAAAAAGTTGCATCTCCATAACATGCAGATTTAGCCCACCAGCATAACTCAACAGAAAGTATTATCAGGGAGTCAAACTCCCTGATAATACTTTCTGTTGAGTTATGCTGGTAATTAACGTACAAACAAACCATTAAAAACGTGATTTTTTGATACAGGGGGTCTTAAAACGAGTAAGAAAGATAGCAGAAACTCAATTTCGAAAAATTGACCAAAAATCAATATTTTCTCTACCATTAACATGGGTAAGAGAAAATGAAAATGTAACAAATAAACCAAATGCATTTTTCCAAATGCTTTATAACTTCAAAATGAAATATTTAAGAGGGGGGGGGGAGGTCAATTTTTGGGAGAAAAGAACAAATTTAACTGATGTGAATTTTCTGAATTTAAAAATATACATTAGGTGATGAGTAATTATACATTATCCATTATTGTAACTACATGACATAATTTTTTTTTTTTTTTTTTGCATTTGAATGATGTCTAAATAATCTGTGTTGCTTTAAAAAAAAAAAAGAATTTAAAAACAAAAAGAAAGCATGTAAGATAACGCTTAAGCTTCGTATTTCTCTTTGCTTGAATGTTGGAGTAGAGATAGTGAAAAACATTAAGTTATTTTTGCAGTGACAAATCATTAAAAAAAATTTACATAAAACGACTTTGCTCAAAGTTTTTAAAAATGACATGTATTTTTAAAAGTCGTCCCTCACCTCCCCTCGCACCAAAAAAAAAAAAAAAAAAAAAAAATCTCTTTTTCCCTCTTTCTCCTCTGGTATTATATATATCCAGTGTTGACACATATCTTCAGATGCACTTTTAAACCTTTAAGTTTAAAATCCAGCTGGTCACCAAGGCTGATCTCAATGAAAGTGAATGAACTGCCCCTTTACTTTATCTATAAAACAATTTTCATTGCAGTAGAACAACTTTTTCGTACAGGGGGGGGGGGGGGATTAATCCATTGTAACAATATATATATATTTATTTATTTAACTTTCCTAGCTTTCTAACTCCTCATGATGGCTGAATAGTTAGACCTCTGGCCTTCAGTACCAGGGTTGAATCCCTGTTCAAGTATGAATGTTTGTAGTAGTGGTTCAAAATCCATTTTAAGCGGTAATTCCCAGTGTAATTTGGCCTGAAATACAAAAAACGATCGTAGGATGACAGGCCAAATCAAACCTATCTCTTCAAACCTCTTTATTACAACTAGACTATAAGTAACGTTACAAACAAAAGTCATGGGTGTTAAAAAATTATGTTGAAATATATTTAAGAATAGCGTAAACTAGGGAGACTTGACCCAGTTTTTGGTTTTTAATTTTTCATATTTTTTGTATAACAGTTGGAGCTGAATAAAAAATATGAGCAAATAGTCTGTTTTTATTAAAATCACAATCAACTGATTGGAAGAAAATCATATTTTTAATGATTTTTTTTTTTTTTTTTTTCCGACTGAGTGAAAATAATGCCTGGACCGGGAGTCGAACCCTGGATCTTTGACTTACAAGGTCAAGGCTCTACCAATTGAGCTATCACAGGCCGACAACCTGAGTGAGTAATGCTGACCAGTTGTCGGCCTGTGATAGCTCAATTGGTAGAGCCTTGACCTTGTAAGTCAAAGATCCGGGGTTCGACTCCCGGTCCAGGCATTATTTTCACTCAGTCGGAAAAAAAAAAATTCAAATAGTCTGTTATTTTATATATACTGTGGCTAAAGATAATTCTTATTAGAAATTCCGTACAAAGATCTTCTGTGTACAAAAATCTTTTTCTGATTCCTTTTTTAATTGAGCTTATATCACTGAACACGTGAGATAAAACATGAAAAAAACCCGAGTTTATGACATACTTGACGTGAAGAAGACTTTTCAACACATGAGTCAGAAGCATATATTTTATCTGTTCGCGCTTCTGAAATAAATGTTAAAATCTAAGATAAAGTCATATATAAAAAAAAAAAAAGTAATAATAAATTTATGTATTTCATTTCCTTCAATAACGAGTGAACCAATAACCTCAATGAATACTGGTTATTGGTTCACTCGTGATTGGTTCATAGATTTCCAAAATTAATGCAGATATTGCTTGCATCACATCTTATGGACCTGAAAACGTCCACTCGCCACTAAAAAATAAAGTGCCTATTTCAGAGAATTACACTGAGAAAAAATTCTGTAACTCACATCTAGAATCTGAAAAAATAGTTCCATGTCATCCTTATAAATTTTCGTCCCCTTGGAAAGCGAGTTCTAGAAGCCCCCATTAAAATTCCATAGCGTTTGCCTATATTATCGAGGGCAAAGTTATTTATAAATCTCTGCAAATAAGTGAGACTACAAGAGGCGGGTTTCAGCAATTATAATATTGGTTTATGACCCAGTTCTAGAAAATCAAGCGAGAATTTCTCGCAATGCAAAAGATTTAGGATATTCGGAATATTCAGAATATTGTTTCACCATCTAGAAATGTGTAAATTAGAAATTCTCGATCATTTCGTCTATTCGGTTTATTGGCGTGCCTTATGCGCATAGCTCCGAAATCTACATTTCTAGTTAAGGGTTTACAAAATGGTCACTTATTCATTCTTGAGGAAGGCGGTATATTTTTTTTCTCTGTGTAGACAATTCGCCACATTTTTTTTCCCTCCTTCCATTCACATTCATAAATTCTCTAATTCAACAAACCTATTTTCTTTTTCTAGCAATTAAAACATAAATTGAGTCAAACAGCTCCGAAGTCATCCGGTATTTTAAAAATCAACCTAAAAAATCTGGCATTTCTTGAAATTAGGCAAAATAAATAAATAAATAAAATAAAGCAAGGGTTAAATTGAGTTAAATGGGTTTAACGTCACTCTGGGCAATTGCCGACGGCCTGGGATTCATCTCTAAGTGTGGTCCGGAGATGTGCCATCAAAATTTTGATCCTCTTCAGGGGTTGATTCAGTCAAAAATTAGATCCCTTTTGCTGCCCCTTCACAAAATTCCACATTATAAATAGAAACCCTTCACAAAATTCAAATTTATAAAATTAGAGTTTTTAGAAGATATTGTTTCACAAAAATGATTCTCTTGTAAAATGCTTCCATATTTTCAATAGTAATAATAGTAATAAAACAGTAATGATGATAGAAATAATCTGGTGTGTCACTCACACGACTTTCTCTTACCCTGAAATTTAATACTATAAATACGGGTTGCAGATTAAGAGGTAAGATAACGAGCACTGTTATGCAAACCTGTGTTAAACAATTCAAATTAGGCTTCGGAAGAGTTTTATATGATAATTAGTTCTGTGTGAGGGAGACTACCGCCCCCCTCAACCCCCGTTTCATTAATGCACCTACATTTATATAGAATTTAATTCGGTTATTAAAAAATAATTCATTAAAATTATTATTTAAAAAATATATATTTTATGATAATGCAAACGATTTCCATATTAGAGAAGTAGTATAACACTAAATAAATAAATAAATATATATATATATATATATATATATATATATAGTTGAATTTACTCTCAATATTACATTAAAAGAAAACAAAAATGTTTTTTTTTTTTTTTTTTTGTTAATAAAATCTTTTTGTAAAAAAAATAGAACCGACTCCAAATAACGTCACTTTTTCTGAATAGAAACTTCAAGATTTCACAAAATGTGTTGAATGGGTTTTGATGATATACTTGATGATACTCTTCAACTTTGTAATTCACTTTTTTCTCTAGAACCGTTTTCGAGATAGGAACACTAACTCCGCTATTTTCCACAAGGTGGCGCTGCAAGCGGTTTAACCTTGAACTGCATGGCCACTTTGCTATACCTACATACCATTTTTATCACTATAGCTGCAACCGTTTATCAGTTAAAAGAGTTGGGACTGATTTTTTTGGGCACCCTGTATTTTCTTTATATCGTAAAGATATTACAATGGGAACTATTTCAGACCAAGACCTTTTCAACAAAACAAAAGGTATCAAAATCGGAGCATCCGTTCAGAAGTTATGAGCTAACAAACATAAAAAAAAACATACGGTTTGAATTGAGAATCTTCCTTCTTTTTTTGAAGTCGGTTAAAAAGGAAAAGAATCGATAACTTTATTTTAAATTATCGCAGATCGATGGTTCAACTATTCGTTTTAAAGGTATTGGCGAACTCTTTTGAAAGATACCCATCATGAAAATTTACTCCCCTCGAGAGGGGACTTCTCCCCCCCCCCCCCACGTGGGGAGGGAAGGCTCCTACATATACAAAAAAATTTTCCCAGTTGACTATCTCTATTACAAAAAATATATATTCGTTTCATTTGGTTTAATGCAGTCTATAGATGTTAAACTCTACTTACCTGCAATTCCCCCCATAGACGTAATGTATTTAAAAAACTTTTGAGTGTCCCTGTACACGAACCATTTGCTTCATCTCAACGAAAAACTTACTGTAGAATTCCTATATGATACACATTTAGAATACCGAGTTTGGAATTTCTGCTACTCTTTGTTCTTGAGATATGCTGATAACAGACACACAGACCATTCGCTAAAAACATGATTTTCGGATTCATGGGGCCTCAGAACATGTAAATATAACAAAAACTCACGTTCGAAAATTTAACCCTAAAACAATACTTTCTCGACTCTATGGGTAAAAGAAAGTAAAAAATCTGGTGTGAAGCAATCCGTGACCTTCGAAATAGTATTTCGAAGGTCAGGAGCAATCACACGACTTACATTACCCACTATTACGCGTATTATATGCATTTTTGGAGATATTATATGCATTTTTTGGAATTTTTCTGTGAGAGAAACTTGATACACTTACAAAGACATATAAAATAGAGTTTACATATCGAGTTAAAAAAAAAAGGGGGGGGGATAGATTTTTTTTTTTTTAACACCTATTTCCTAGATCTAAAACTGAACTACCTAATCAGAATGAAGATGATCGTTAATATTCTTGTAATAACCACGTAATACATGAGAAATGGTATCTAAAATGGATTAATGAAACAATTTTCAAGAAAATCGTTAGTGTCGTTTTTGAGATACCAACTTTTACCAAAACTTGGTATTCTCAATTATTGACCGGAAAACAATAATTACATACAAAAGGATATTTAAAGGGGAATTGATATGGCGAGTTTGAAAAAAATCCGTACAGCCGTTTTTAAAGGAACGCATTTGCGAGACCTGAAATTGAGCTATTTATACAGGACGTCAATCAATTTTCCTGAACTAACCAACTGTATCATTCGAAATGGTATCTAATACAGTGTTCAAGTAGCAACTTTGAAGAAAATCGTTAGAGCCGTTTTTGATATACGGACTTACGGTCCCATTTCCGGTTTTCGGTGGCCAACTTCCGTTTTCCCAATTTTCAACAAAATGTGGAAAATTCATCTGTACACCAGACCTGTACCAATTCTGAAGTTTCATAGTTCTATCTTTATTAGTTTTGGAGATATGATAGCCAGAAGATTCCACACATACATACACACTGACCAATTGCCAAAAACTACTTTTTTGGACTCAGGAGGCCTTAAAACGTGTAAATCAGGTGAAAACTCGATATAAAATTTTTGGACGGTATACAATACTTCCATTAGCTACGGTAGTAGGGTAATGGAAGTAAAAATAATAGTAATAATAAAAATGTGCTATTTGTTTTAGAGAAAAACTCGTAGAATCATTTTTTAACCGATCGCATATCGCTGAACTCGTAAAATAAAACATAAAAATGACGTACTTTTCAGACATGTTTCATCTTTTTGCTTTCCTGAAATAAACATAAAAATAAAAGATAAACTCATAAAAAAGGAATCGTAAGGAAATTTACATATTTACTTTTATTTTTTTTCAAGGAGTAGAAAACAGTTCATTGCTGATTCATATTTTTCCCAGAACTAATTTCGCAATCGCATGAATTTTATCGTATGTTACTTAATTTTAATTTTCGTTAATTTAAATCTGTACAGAAAAACCTTATGAACAATCAAACACTTCTTTGTTTTTAAAGTACTTTGATGAGATTTTGTGAATGAAAATAGGCGTTAGATCTATGGTGATTTTATCGAAGTAGAGATGAGAAAATAGAATGTACAATATCTTTACGTTTTTGCTTTCCGAACATACATATGTAAGATTTTGGTGCATTTATACATTTTGAGGTCTGCTGGGTTAATTTTAGCTATTTTTACGGTGATGTATTTATGTATGTGAGTGAACAAGATAGCATGTAAAGCTTTGTTTAAATGAGCTGAAAGTTAGTATGTATGTTATAGGTAACCCTATTGATTATGGGGAATCTAGCACTTATAGTTTTTTTTTTTTTTTTTTTTTTTTTTTTACTGAAACACAAAGAAAAAATATTTATCATTAAAATATTTATCATTATGGCCTATGGGCTCAAATTATTTATTTAAAATGTAATAGCTTCTAAAAGTATTATTCAATTGCGCTGAAAATTTATATACATGTTATAGGTCACCGTAGCACGAACCCTATTGATTATTGTAAATCTGGCACTTATAGTTTTTTTTTTCCCCTTTTACAGGGACATAAATAAATATTATTTATCATTATGGCCTGTGGGCTCAAACTATTTAAAGCGTGATAGCGTCTAAAAGTCTTATTCAATTGGGCTGAAAATGTATATGCATGTTATGAGTCACCGTCACACGAATTGTATAGATTTTGTTGAATCTGGCACTTGTAGTTGTTTTGCAGGGACACGAAGAAAAAAAAATTGTCATAATAGGCTCAAATTATTTAAAGTGCGATAGCGTTTAAACGCCAGATTCAAATGAACTGAAAAATTACATACTTACTATACATCACCATCACACGAAATGTATGAATTTTGGAGAATCTAGTAATTGTAGTTTTTTTAAAGGGACACAATAAAAAATTCTTTATCGTTATGGCTTATGGTATCAAATTATTTAAAGCGCGACAGTGTCTAAATGCTTTATCCGATTGAGCTGAAAATTTATATACATTATATAAGTAACGGTAAGAGTCGCACGAACGTTACATGTTTTGGTAAATCTAGCACTTATAAAGTTTTAAAGCCCACAGTCAAAAATTTCTTATCATTTTGATCTACGGGCTCAAATTATTTGAAGTCCAATAGCGCTAAATTAAACAACATATTACATTAAGAAAAATACTCAAACACCCATTATAATTTACTCTTTTATTTATTTAACGACTTCTCTTACTTTAGTTTATTTATACACCTATTAATTACCTAGTCATTCCAAACTTTTTTCATTTGCAATCTTTCAACGCCTGCATAGCCTCATCGGTCATCTGTTTTCAGAACAGAGTTGACCGTGTTTGTTTACGACTGGTATCCGTTAACAAACAGTACTGTTTGTTATCGTGGCCTAACCACTTTTCGCTGTTGTAAAAAAATAATTCGGACTTTCCAGTTAGAAAAAAAAAAATCAATAGGTGTCGCGATCAACGGTGGTAGGCGCGACTGTCCGTATTCGAACACAGGTCGCACTCATCGACCTAGCTGTTATGGATTTTTCGTGATTTACACTGAAACTAGCGTGAACAGGGGTTAATACCCCATAGCTGCCAAGTGTTCCGATTTTTCCGTATTTGTTCCCTTTTTTTAGCTTTGTTCTGGGAATCCGATTTTACCCAAAAAATTTTCAGCTTCATAATATTTAAAAAGAAATAAAACGATCGGTGATCAAACGCCTTGCAGAAGCTTTGCGATTTTCAACCTTTCTCCATCCACTACATAAAAACCAATGTTCATTTTAAACTTGCTTTATTAGATTCTAGAATTTATGAAGAGTTAGAATTATTCAATATTTCTCACTCATGCAATTTTTTGCCCTCCCCCCTCCGCACGTGCTAACGACTGGCGAACAAACATATCACGGAATCCTTGCAATTGCCAATTTTGCTCCATTTGCAGTATAAATGCCAATGTTCTTTTTAAACTGTATTAGATTCTAGAACCAATAAAGAAGTAGAAATGTTCACTACCTCGCACTCATGTAACTTTTACCTCCCCCTTCCCCTCCCGCTATTGATTGGCGATCAAACGCCCTCAAGAAGCTTTGTGATTTTTAGTCTTTCTTTATCTGCAACATAATAAATGTTATTCTTTAACCATATTTCTTGCGACCATGGAAGCCTCTGCGCAAGTGCGGATTGAACGAGTCCAGTGTTAAAATAGGGGTGACTGATAGAAAACAAGCGATAAGGGAACACCGAATACATGGATGTTTGCCAAATAATTATCTCTCGGCCAATTTTGCATCCCTCCAAACTTTTGGACTCGGCCTCACTGCTAGTCGTAGGAAACGTGGTCGCACGATAGTGAGGATTTTAAACTTGCTTTGTTAGATTCTAGAATCAATAAAGAGGTAGAGTTGTTGATTATCTTTCACTCATGTAATTTTTATTATGACATCCCCCCACTTCCCTGTTTAAGGAAAGTTTAAAAATTGTTTAATAAACAATTTGTATAGTAAAAATTCAAATGAATAATAATTAAAAATTATTTTACTATAATTAATCTATATATTAAATAATTTTAAGTGCTGACAGACCTATGCATACACACACACACACACACACACACATATATACATACATATATATATATATATATATATATATATATATATACATAAAATAACGGGTAAATGTGGCAAAAAATGTCGTGAATTCGTTCCTCGCACAAAGTGTTCCTATTTTTGTTCCTGGTGGGTTGGCAGCTATGATACCCCTTTGAAAGTTATTCTCGGAAAGCATTGCATCCAGACTTAGTCAAAATTCTGAAGTATTTATGTTGCCGTATGTACTATCCTAATTACAGCACTGTTGTTTCAGTTATGTTTTCAAAATTTTGATGAAAAATGTGCAAAACTGATTATCTCTGTACTTTCTACGTGCTTGATTTTTACTCATTCTTATAATACATGAAAAATTATGAGAAACATTGAATGAAAAATATAACAGTAATATGAACAATAATAATAATAATAATAATAATAATCCTTATGTTGCAATTTGTATTATAATGCATTTTATAATGTGTGTGTAAGAAATATATCCAATGTTTTGTTTGACAGTTTAAGTTTGAATCATCGTGCAACAATAATTGTATGACATTTCCTTAAAATTACTTTATAAAATTTAAAATAAATTAAGAACTAACTTACACATTACTGCGAGTTAATAAATTAATATTTTAATATCCAGTGTTTGATTATAAATTTAAAATTCAAAATTTATTTTCAAATAAAATAAATTTTTAAGATTTAATTAATTTATTCGCCTGAAAGGAGGAACTTCTCTAGACGATCTGTTGACATTAGCAATTCCCCCCCCCCCCCCCGAAAATGTGGAGCATATCAGGAATTGTGAATCAACGACACAATTAAACTTTTTAGATCTATTTTTGCCTCCCCCCCCTCCCCCCCAACAAGAGGTAATGGGGAGGTAATCAAAATGCTGGAATCACAAATGATACGAATGCCAGCATAAAAAACGACTTTGAAAATGGGCAATAATGCAAAAGATTTAATTCGCTGATTTTTGCTTTGGTCATCATAGCTTAATATTTTAATGTTTTTTTTCTTTTTCTTTCTTTCTTTCTTTCTTTTTTTTTTTTATTAAGAAAGAAAGAAAAGAAAGAAATCACTATTTTTACATTATAAATAAAAACTAATAAACATTATACTTACTTTGAAAAAGAAAATCCTATAATAACAAAATTTAAAGGAACAATAAAAATAAAAAAATAAAAAGATTCAATTCTTTTGAAAGTTCATTTAAATATAGTGACCAGCGAAGCATGCGTAGCCTGCTTGTCTATAATAATAAAAGGACAGGTTTTTCTGCCTGTCTGTCTATTTTTCTATACGTTCAGCCCCTCTTGAACGTAGAAGTACAAAAATACGCTACCAAATCCATTTATATAAAAAAGTAAAAATTCTGTCAAAGACAGAATTTAGTTTAGTACGAAGGATTATTAATTTCAATCAGTAAAATTTTAATTTTTAATTTATATTTTATCTCATTTTTTGACCGTAAAACTGGGCCATGTATTTTTTAAAATCACTAAAATTAATTAAAATGAAATGCTGCTACCTAAATTTCATACTTAAGTTAATTTTAAAAAGTTTAATTGTCATGTTGAAAAACTGTTTGCACCTCTGGATTTAAAAAAATCGCGCTTTTTATTTGGTACCGAATGTGTAACGATAGGACTGATATTTCTAATTTATTTTGATTTTATACAAAACTGATCTACAAAAAATGGCGAAGTCGTTTTTGCACAAATTGAAACTAACAGTCCTCCCAGTCCTTTAATTTTTTTTTTTTTTTTTTTTTTTTTTTTAAGTTGATTTTCTTTTTACCTTATAGTGATAAAAAGCTGTACATTATTTTTTTTAAAAAAAGGGAGGGGGGATATTATTAATAATAATAATCTATATAAATAAAGAGAAGTGTCTGTGTGTCTGTGTGTGTGTCTGCGCTCTGGTGCTCACACTATTGATCGCAGAGCTTCCAAATTTGGCATATAGGTACCTGGGACCCTGCAGATGTGCACCTCATCGAGATTTTTTCGATTTTCGAATTTGAATTTTTTAAATTAATGTTTTTTCGATTTTAAAAATTGGCTTCAATGTTTCCTTTTTCAGAAATTTCTTTCGTTTCAAAAGTCTGCGTATCTTAGCAACGGCTATTAAACTATTTATTTATTTAAATTCATTTGAGGAAGAAATCTTTTTTATTATATTTATTGAAATCAAATAGTTATACACATACAGTAGAAAAATTAAATATATTAAATTTTTAGATTTTGGGATATAGGTACCTGGGACCCTGAAGGAGTGCACCTCATCGAGATTTTTTCAAATTTCTAATTTCAATTTTTAAATTAATGTTTTTCCGATTTTAAATATTGGCTTCTTTGTTTAATTTTCATAGATTTATTGTTTTGCTTCAATCGTCTGCGTATCTTAGCAACGGCTATTACGCAACTTATTTTTATTTAATACATTCATTTGAAGGCGATTTTTTTTTTTTTTTTTTTGTTATATTTATTGAAAATAAAATCGCAATGCAGTAGAAAAAATTAAGTGTAATTAGTTTTAAATTTAAAAACGTATTTATAACAGATATGTTTAATTTTTTATGGTAGAACAACTTCTTATTTTTCATTTTTTAATTAATTCCTTTAAAAGAAAAAACTTTTATTCATTAATTTTTTATTTATTTACAGTATTTATCGGGAAAAGTGGTAGTATATTAGTAAAAAGGATTAAAATGATTAAAATTTATTTGTTTTTCTATATATATATATACATATTAATCTACTTTTTATTTTATTTTATTTTATTACATTGGTCAGAATCAAATCGTAATATAGTGCAAATAGCATGGGCAATAAAATACATGGTTCAAAACTAAAATATTTAATAGATGCTGAGATACAGTCATCTTTAAAATCGCTGTTCTTAAATAGTAGCAGATCCCCCCTGTTCTCGAAAAATATCCAGATTGAAGTGCCCGGGAAAGATCTTTCTGCAGACAGTGGGAACCTGGACCCCTCGATGCAGCACGGGCGGGAAAAGAGTTGCCGTAGACAGCGGGTACCCGAAGCAAGGTTTGGAGTAATTTCAGTTTCTTTTTTATTCTTTATTTATTTATTTTTTTTTTCTTAAGTTTTTGTCTCTAATGTGATGTAAAAAAATAAATATTAATTCAATTCTTTCGAAAATTCATTTAAATATAGTGACCAGCGAAGCGGGCGTAGCCTGCTAGTAATTAATATAATGGAAATATCACCTAAAAGCATTGCAAGTTTTATAAAATTATTCATAAAAGTTACATTCAAAAATTTTCAAAATACAAAACTTTTAATAATCGAATAAAAATTAAATTCATTTGAAATTTTTCATACCATGTGAATCTACGTTCTGAATTTATTTGCTTCTATATAAAAATTCTTTCTTATTTAAAAAAAATAATAAAAAATAAAAAAAATACGCTCTTTCTTTTATTATTATTATTTTATATTGTACATTAAATTTTTGATATTTTTAGCAGATTTTCAAAAAATACTATTCTTTCATCTAATTTTATTTTATTTATTTTATTATTATTATTATCATTATTATTACTTTCCGAACACTATAGTGAGGAAAGTATTGTAATCATGTCAAAAATCCGAATTCGAGATTTTGATGTTTCTATACGTTTTGAGGTCCCCTGAGTCCGTTTTCACTATTTTTACGATGATGTATGTATATGTGTGTGTATGTTTGTATGTATGTGTGTATGTCTGTGAGTGAACACGCTAGCGTCTAAACGTTTTGTTCGATTAACCTGAAAGTTGGTACGCATATTGTAAGTCACCATAGTACGAACCCTATAGATTTTGGTGAATCTAGCAGGGTTGGCAAACTGGGCCCAGCCCAGAAAAACCCGCCCGGGTTTTTCTGGGCGGGCCCACCAACAAAAACCCACTGGGTTTTTGCAAATAAGTGGGTTTTTGTTAAAAATTATTTATAATTCACAAATCCCATCTATAAAGTACAGAAAACACCTTACCTTTTAAGAATGAACTCTTATTTTTATTTTCTAGTAAATAGTATTAAACATAAAAAGTAACTACAGTTATAAATATATAAAAGCAAGTTTATCTTCTATAATTGGTTCAATTTTCCTTTTCCTGTAAAACTGAATGATATTTTTGTTTAACAGCAGACATAAATGTTGTCCAGAATCAATATTTAACTAATTGAATTGTTTAGTTTTAAAACTTTATAATTATTTTATTTTAATTTTAGTAGCAACATAATTATAAATCTAATAAAATTTTCTTCTATAACCATTTCAAATATAAAAAAAAGAAAGAAAAGGATAAATCAGTGCAACTTATTTTTATAATTAAAACTAGTTGGCATAGGTGGACTCTGCTCAGTTCCCATCATGTATATGTTCTCATAAATTTCTAGTACAGGACATTCTCTTAACATGATTATCATGTTAAGAGAAATGAATTTGACCAAACGCTTGACACCGTGACAGATTGAAATCCCTGCCTAATAGGCTATCCACCGTTCACTTTGATATAATTATCTTATTCTAATCTATTAATTTATTTTATATGGGCCAATTTTGTAGTTTCGTTTTCATACTACTATTTCCAATGCAACAATCCTCAAACTGCATATTTATATGGGATATCACCCATTTTGCTATGTTGATAAAATCTTAAATTACAAATAACTTGTGAAATTTTCCTATTAGAATATTTGTAGTCAATCATGTTCAAACATTTATCATAAATGTTATTTTGAAGTTGTCTGGTATATTTATGATCCTCAAAATGGACGTTTATGCTCAATTTTGCCCTATTCTGCCATTTTAAGTAAATCGTAAATTCTAATTAATTTATGAATTTTTTAAATTGGAAAATTCATACTCTATGATATTTATGCCAATATCCTAAACAATATTTCAAAAGTGGTCTGACATCTTTATGGTAAAAATATCTCTCAAAATTGACGTTTATGTGAAATATTCTGCCATGTTAAGAAATTCGTAAATTTCCAATAACTTGCAAAATTTTCAAAGTAGTATGTTTCTAGTTACTGATGTTCATTCTGACATCAAAACTCATATTTTAAAACTGGTCTCACATTTTTTCATTAAAAATTTTCCATTTTATGCACGTTTAAGTGAAATTTTGCCCTATTCTCCCACGTTAAGAAAAGCGTAAATTTTAAATAACTTATGTAGTTTTTTAAACCGAGGTCAAAAAATTTCACAATTACCTAAGTTCCCCATACCTATAGCATGAGGGGAACTAAAAAATGTAAATGATATGTATTGTACTTAAGAATTTAAATTCTTTTATTTTATGAGTTATTGTCATTAAGAATATTTATTTTGAATAAGCATACATTAGAATAAAATATAGCTTAATCTTACTAATTAACACTATTTTAATATTAGAATTAAACCAATTTTTACTTCTGAGATAAATATTAGATTAATTATTAATTTGTAGTTTAATATAATTAGGTGTATTACAACTAATATGCTAAATAACATATATCTAACATTACAATGCAAATGTATTCAAGCAAAAACCCACAAAAGCCCAGAAAAACCCACAAAAGCCCAGAAAAACCCGCAAAAACCCAGAAAAACCCAAGTGGGTTGGGTTTTTCTAGAAAAACCCGGGTTTTTGCCAACCCTGGAATCTAGCACTTATAGTTTTTTTACAGGGACACAAAGAAAAATTCTTTATCATTATGGCCTATGGGAGCAAAATCTTAAAAGTGCGATAGCATCTAAACGCCTTATTCAATTGAGCAAAAAAATTATACACATATTATAGGTCACAAATACTCAATCTGTATAGATTTTGGAGAATCTAGCACTTATAGTTTTTTTACAGGGACACAAAGAAAAATTCTTTATCATTATGCCTATGGGGCCAAATTTTTAAAAGTGTGATAGCGTCTAAACGCCTTATTAATCTAAGCAAAAAATTTTTACACATGTTATAGATCACAGTTGAACTAACTGTATAGATTTTGGTGAATCTAGCACTTACAGTTTTTTTACAGGGACACAAAGAAAAATTCTTGATCATTATTGCCTATGGGACTAAATTTTTAAAAGTACGATAGCATCTAAACGCCTTATTGAATTGAGCTGAAAATTTATATGAGTATTATAAATCACTGTTGCACTAACTATAAGCATTTTGGTGAATCTAGCATTTATAGGTTTTTACAGGGACACAACGAAAAATTCTTTATCATTATGATCTATGGGCTCAAAGTTCAGTAGCGTTAAATAAAACATCGTGTAATAGATGGAGAAAAATACTCCAACACTCTATTATGGTTTTCTCTCTTTTGTTTGTTTAACAACTCCTCTTTCTTTACTTTATCTACAAAACTGTTAATTACTCAATGTTCAGAAAGTCGAGTGGAAACGATTCTCCAGATTTTTTTTTTTTTTTTTTTTTTTTTTTTTGTATCGGAGAAAATGTCCCTTATTTAATATAAATAGTTGTATTGTTTTAACTTTGAAATGTTTACGCATTTTGCAATGAGAAAATCACTAACAAGGGAGGTTCACCAACTGTTCAAAAGGTACTGTACATGTTATATATACTCTTAAAGCTCAAACTGAGCTGATAATAAAAATATCCATCTTATCGGCAAATGCGTCCCCTAGCGTGAGTTATTCTCAATTAAAGTTCGTAAATTACAGGCTCTTCATTTATGCTCTTTGAAGATTTTCTATCATGAGAATCAAATTTTTAACAGATTCTCGTGCTAATTAAATCTATTTATATTGTTAGTAAAGTATTTTATTATGTGTTTAATAATTATTTTGTGACAGCATTAAATTTATAAATCCCATACTTTATATATGTAGCCACGTGTAAAATATTTACAATCAGAAAGATTTCCCTGTACATCGACATAATATACATTTTCGATATTGACATTGCATGGGGGAACAATAGAAATTTAATGCACTAACATAGAAATAGAAGGGGGAAATAAGCGTAAAAAAAAATTAATAATTAAATTATTAGCTACAATATAATATTTTAATGAAAATGGATTGTATAAAGTAATAATTTTCTTCGTTACTATAAAAATTACAATAGCTTCTTTTTTTACTTTAATTGCTTTTATATATATATATATATATATATATATATATACACTTTTCATACAATTTAGCATGTATAAATTTATTGTTGACACAAAGTAATTATTAAATAAACAGTAAAATACTTTACATGTAATAATAACATATATAAATGTATATAATAACATGTATATTTATTTATTTATTTTTCAATGGCGCGGTACTTCCAAATGAGGATTGACTGTATGCGGTCGCTGAACTAATAACCATTTGTGAAGGAGTACCCAATGGGCGGGCATCGTCGCCACTTACAGGGATAACAAATCCATGCTTTGTCCAGGATTCGAACCCAGCCCTACTGTGAGGGAGTTAGGGACGCTAATCACAATAATATACGGGCGAACTTTACTAATAATATATACAATGATTTTTAGAATGAGAATATTTTACAAAACTGATTATAATGATAGAAACGATACGAAGTACATTGTTGAAGAATCTATAATTTAAAACTTTAATTAAGAATAACTCGCGGTAGGGGGCGCATTTGCCGATAAGATGGATATTTTCGTTGTCAACTCAGTAAGACATTTCAGATGATATACAATATGTATAAATACCTTTTGAACAGTTGATGACCCTCCCTTTAAGAAAAAGATTCAAGAAAAAGGAAAAAGAAAGAAATCTTTTACTGTATCAGAATTAGATTAAACTCTTCGATTCAACAAAGTACAACTCTTGATAAATCATGGTTGGAATATGAATAAAAGGGGGGGGGGGATTGATACCCCTCTTTATCAGTTCTATTTCGCACTGAACAACTGATATAACAGTTAAACGGTTGAAATATCTCAACAAATACAAATATCGTCGTGTGTTTCAAATAGCTAAATTTCTTAGTAAAAAGATTTAACTTAAGAAATATTTTTATTTTTTCAATAAACTGGCTGCATTTTATCTTCTTTTATCTTTTCTCAAGCTGGTTTTCAACGAGTAGATATTAATCTTAAGAAAAGGATATTCTATTTACAATACAATTACAACAAGTGACAACTATTATTAACATGTTTAAAAACTAGAAAAGAAACTATTTATATTTATTGACAGCATATTGTTTATCGTCATGCTTTTTTCTTTTATGTGTGTGTTTCAACTCCATGTTTGGATCAGGAATCGTTTTTACTTTCTCTTACCCATAAGGCAGAGAAAGTATTGTTTTAGGGTCAAAGTTTCGAACGTTATTTTTTGTTATATTTACATGTTTTGAGGTCCTCTGAATCCGAAAATCCTGTTTTTAGCGAATGGTCTATGTGTCTGTCTGTGTGTGTGTTATCAGCATAGCTCAAGAACAAATAGTAGCAGATAGTCCAAACTTGGTATTCTAACTATGTATGATATAGGGATGCTACACTAAGTTTTTCGTTGAGATGAAGCAAATGATTCGTGTACAGGGACGCCCAAGAGAATTCAAATACATTACGTCTATGGGGGAAAGTGCTGGTAAGTAGAGTTTAACATCTATAGACTGCACTAAACCAAATAAAACGAATATACATATTTTATATGCGTAAAAGCATGTCTCATGTAGAATATAGCAGGGAAATCATTCACTGTTCGTTTACAGGGCTACACAAAAGAACTGATAAAAATGCGACAATAGTTGAAAATTGATGGAAGTGTATTTCAGGCTGGGCCATGTATGATTACTATAGGATTATATTTAGGTGCACCATGTGGTCTATATGCAATCTTAAAAAGATATACAGGGCTGCAAATATTTAAGCGATAACAATCTTTTTTGTTGTTAGTGGATGTGCTTTACTAATAATATTTTACCATTTCCAGGAAAGCTGTTCGGGAATTGAAATGAATTCCTCATAGAGATATAGTAAATAATGTATGTTTTTAAGCTAAATAGTCATCGCTTGTTTCTTGTATATTTACACGTTTTGAGGCTTCCTGATTACCGTAGTCAAGTTTTTTAACGTTTGATCTTTGTCTGTGTCTCTTAGAGTGACTTAAAAACGAATAATTTTAGAAGATCCAAATGTTGTATTTTGAAGTTAATATAAGTTTGTTGCTGGAAAAGTTTGATCCAAATTGATAAGTTTCAAGGAATGTTGCATGTGAAAAATGTCTGAATAATTTTAAGTGAACTTTAACAGATTTAAATTCTTAACAGATTTAAATTCTATATAAATGTAGGTGCATTAATGAAACGGGAGGTTGAGGAGGGCGGTAGCCTCCGTCACACAGAACTAATTATCATATAAAACTCTTTCAACGCCTAATTTGAATTGTTTAACATAGGTTTACATAACAGTGCTCTTTATGTTACCTCTTAATTTTCAACCTGTATTTATAGTGTTAAATTTCAGGGTAAGAGAAAGTCGTGTGAGTGACACACCAGATTATTGTTATTAATTTTCCAATGGAAAAAATTGGAAACTTTAATTATTTTGATTTTTCATTTATTAGCTATATGTACTTCCAGTAATATTATATATATATATTTGTAGGTTATAGGAAATTCTTTACCCTACCTTATAAATTAGGTTAGGTAATTTGTAAGATAGGCTAACGAATACATGGCTTTTGATAGGTAGATATATTAAAGATAGACTCTTTTCTCTAAAAGTCTTTATCTTCTTTTATCTTTTCTCAAGTTGGTTAAATACAGTCGGCATCAAAATTATTGAAGCACACATCCACATTTTTCATATATATTTTTTTAGTTTGAACGCTAATTTTTATCATCAACTTATTTTTTACTTCCTTATACAAAGTATAATTTTTTTTTCTTTTTCTTTTTTTTTTTTTATAATCTCATTGTTCCTTACTCGTTCATCTTGTCTTTCTTAAAACTTAAGTGATGTCCCCTTCCCCTTTTCAAATGACCTCCACTTTCGGTTTTAATTATTGTGTGCTGTGCAGTACTAACTTCAGCGGCTCCCCCAGCGGTTTTTTTTTTTTTTTTTTTTTTCTCCCTCCTTGCTTAAATTTAAAATTGTTTTAATTTTGTTGAATTCCGGTTATTTCGACTCTCAGCTAGTAAGTGCACTTATTCCAAATTTCTTAACATCCTGGAGCGTGTCTGTGCGTTTCCACCGTAGCTATCTTGGAGGGTGTGGTGTGCAAATCGAGCTATGTGTCCAAAGTAGAAGTCGATACCCTACAATTCCTGAGCTCTGGCGTTCTAGTCATATTGCTGCCCAGAAGTGACGTAGCAGTTCCATCTAGTTCCTGAAGATGATGGAGGAAGTCTGAACGAAGAATCTTCGGACACAGCTCGCTCTAATTAGCTACTAGATTACTGTCTGGTGTAGGCAACTTCCATGCGGTGATCTGGCGATTTATTCGCTCCGGCGGACGGCATCCAACCCGTTTAGCTTGGTCGAGCCCAGGCAGACAGCGGCCGTCCAAAGGTTTCTAAGGAAGTAGAGTAATCCCGATTTGCGAAATCGATTTTGTATTTTGCATAGCTCAAAAACGAATGATCGTAGAATGTTGCAAATTTATATGTGTGACTGTCATGATGTCTAGTAGTACACTTGCAAGTTTCGTCTTAACACGAGCTCTCGTTTTAGAGATATCAACGACTTTACACAATTTTTCGTTACGTCTGTATGTGTGTGTGAGAGTGTGTATGTATCTCGCATAACTCAAAAACGGTTGGTCGTAGAACGTTGCAAATTGGTATATAGGTTTTTTATAACATCTAGTTGTGCTCCTCCCTTTTTGGTCTTTCTGTGTCTATCCGTATTGGAGATATTTGCGGATGGATGGATGGGTTTTTTACGAAAATTATATTCATAATGGCAAATATACAAAAAAATGGCCATTATATATGACCTACCATCATAGAGATTTCAATATAAGCTAATGGTCGAGCCCGTAATAATATTATTATGAAAGTTGTCAACACTTTTGCGTGTAGAAAAGTAATTTGCAAAAACATAAGCAGGTTCTAGTCGACAAATGCATTTTATTTAATGAATATTCAACCCGTAAATAGAGCCCGTAATGATATTTTTATGAAAGTTGTCAATATTTTTGCGTGTAGAAAGTAATTCCTAAAGGCATAAGCAGGTTCTAGTCGACGAATACATTTTATTTAATGAATATTCAGCTCGTAGATAGAGCACGTAATGATACTGTTATGAAAGTTGTCAACATTCTTGAGAGTAGAAAGTAATTCTTAATATATAAGCAGGTTCTAGTCGACGAATGTACTTTATTTTGTTTTAGTCTTGTTTGTTATTTAAAGAATTTTCGCAGAATTTAGTTCAGAGCTATAAACCAGTGAATCTTTCAGGAAAATTCCAGAATTCTGTTTTTAGATATTGTCTGTCTGTGTGTGTATGTGTATCATAAATTTTGTGAACGATGTATATCCCGAACCAATGAACGAAATTTAACCAAACTTGGTATTTAGTTAGACCCTGACCTAAACTAGTGCTGATTATATTTAGAGATCAATCGCTCAACAGGTGGCGCTGTGATTCCATTTTTTTCTAAATTTTTAACATGCAGTGTAGAAAAAAATTTCATATAAATGTATGTAACGAGAGTTATTTTTAGTATGTGATTTTAAAATTAATGTCAATTATTCATAATAAAAGTAGTATACTAGGCAAAAAAGTGTGTGCATGTAGGAACATCGCTTCCCGTCCCCATTGGGAGGAGTACCCCAGGGGAAAGTAAATTTTCAATATGGGTATTTTTCTATAGAATTCGTCAATACCTTTAAAACAAATGGTTGTGAAAATTTAAAAAAAGTTCTTGATTTTTTTTTTTTTTTTTTTCATTTTTAACGGAAAAAAAAAAAAAAAAAAAATCGCATTTCTTCTGATGTTGGCACAAAATTGTCTTTCTTTCGGCATTTAAGAGTCACAATTCTGTGAAATAAAAATCGTCTGCATTCATAATGGAAAATAATTATAATAAACAATAATTTAATAAATAATTTGTACTGCCTGAATTGGGGTAATATTATATCGAAGAAAGTCTTGTGATGGCCACAATATACTAGTTTTTATATTTGTATAACTTAATCATTCATTTCCATTCACGTGCATCATTAAATGTACGGAGATATTAGAAAAACAAATACAGTGCAGCCACATATCCTAAAACTAGCAGTGAGGATGCGTCCAAAATGTTGGAGGGATGCTAGTTTGACCGACAGTTTGAAATTTGGAAAACATCCAGTAATTACGCGCTCTGTGTTATTGCTCATTTTCTCTGAGTCAGATGACTGTTACCTCTATTTTAGCATTGGACTCGTTGAGTTAGCACTTACGCAGATGCTTCCATGATTTCATAAAATGTGGTCGAAAAATACTGATTAGGTTGACCAAATACAGCACTGCTTAGGTTGATCAAATAAAGCACTGCTTAGGTTGACCAAATAAACTTATTAATAGATCAAAAAGAACCAATTTGAAAAATATTATACAAACAGTGATATTTGCCATTCTGCAAATAAAATGGCACATCACATTACTTTAGAACTAACATAATTGTGATAAATTTTTAAATCGTATCCGGCGACAACACTTCATCACAATTTTGATCCTCTATGAAGGAGATAGCTCCCCCGCTTTTAATAATCCCCACAGATGTTATTTGTACGAAGCATGAAGAACATTGCGGCCACGATAGATTTTACGATCACCATTCATCATTAGTGTACACAATGATCTTTGGCTAGTTCGAGTATCGAACTCACATCTTCCAAACGAGTTCGGTACTCTACAGATCAGGCTGCCGCGTCCCTCTAGCCCTTTAGGCGAGGGGTCTTCCCTCTTTCCTCTCCTTTTTGGCCTTTAGCGCATGGTCCCTATTCCCCCCCCTTTTTTTTTTTTTTTTTTTTTTTTTTTTTTTTCTCTTTCGGCCCAGCCACTTCCAATTTCTAGACTATGCGCTACAAAAGTCTTCCTTCCCCCCACCAGTGGCAAGAATTAAATTCCTTAAATTTTTTTTTTTTTTTTTTTTTTTTTTTTCTCTCTCACGTTCGTCGTTCAGCAGTCTTGGTGTTTAGGTCTCCCCCCCCCCTTACCTTTTTTAGCCTCCTCATTTTGGCATAATTCTGAGTGCACAACTTATCATTTCGGCTCCCCCTGAAGTACCCCCCACTCCAAAATTCAAATTTTTTTTTTTTTTTTTTTTTTCTTCCCCTTTGGTTCACGGATAGTGTGCACATATTCAAAATTCTCGCATCCAGGTAGCGTGACTGTGCGCTTCCTACCTTGTGCGATCTGGAGGTGTGGTGTGTCAGTCGAGCATTATGTGTCCAGAAGAAGATGTCGCAACCTGTCGTACCAGAGCTGTCTTGTGATGTCACCCTGTTCCTTAGCTGAAGAGTGGTCATCTCCTGATTGACGTTAGAAGTCTGAACGAGCATAGGACACAGCTCATTCTCTGTTGCGTCTAGATTACTGTCTGGCAGTAGGCGGCTATCATGCAGTGATCCGGCGATTTATTCGCTCCGGCGGACAGCATCCAACCCGTTAAGCTTGGCTCGTCCAGGCAGGCAGGGGCTGTCCAAAGGTTTCAATGAGGGGTCTTTTTGAGAGGTTTTACTGTATTTATTAAATGCGAATATACTTGTTAACTGTCCTTTGAAAACTAGGCCAGTAAAATAACTTTTATTTTTAATACGATAAAAATCTAAGGGATATATGAGAATTATTAATGATTAGCTTTATTGCAATTTAGCGTGAAGATTATTAACGCCCACATAGTTTCCAGATCTATACCCAGGAACTAACTAATTATTTATCGGGTTTTTAAAGAAAGGAATTAAAAAATAAATAAATAACATGACAGATAAAAGGAACAATAAAAGGAGAGCATCACATACTCAAGCAATTATCTATCATCACACGGGGATCAATTACACTGCTCTGCATGAAAATCGGCTCCAACACCATTTTTGCAAATTCTTATGTAAAATGGCTTCCTGAATCCGAATATGATTCTCATTTTGCCCTATCACCTCCCGTTCTTTAGAGATGCCCTCCTATTTTTATCACTTTTCGGTAATTTTATGGCTATCAAGCATGAGATTCTTCCGCAAATCTGCGATTTTCCGCTTTTTTTGTGATTTCCGTTAATTCCGCGATTTTTTTTTTAATCAAACTTCAAAAACGATCAGTGTTCAAACGCTCCACGAAAAACATTAGATTCTCAATCTTTCTCCATCCAAAATATAAATGTCAATATTCATTTTAAACGTACTTTAGCAGATTCTATAACATATAAAAGAACAGAATTATTCAATATTTCTCACTCATGTCATTTTTTTTTTTTTTTTTTTTTTTTTTTGGTCCAGCTCCCCTCCCCCCTTCTTTTTCTTTCATCTCTAACCATCGCTGATCAAACATTCCGCGGGGAACCTTTTATTTTTGAATATTTATCCATCCACAACAAAAATGTCAATATTAATTTTCAACTTATGATATTCTAGACTGGAACTCATAAAGAAGTAGAATTGTGTTTAATATTTCTCACTCATGAATTACTTTTTACCCCCCCCCCCCCTTTCCCATTTTCCACCACCAATCAATGATTAAATGTTAATTGCTAGCTAAAGTTTTTTCTTTTTTTTTCACATGTTTTATTGTGTTAATGTGAATTATTCTTTTTGTTTAATTTGTCACTTTTAAAATATTTTGTATAGTTTTACCCTATGCGCATTATTTTTCATTTGAAATAAATTTTATGAATAGATTTGTGTAGTTTTCCCCGAGCGCGTCATTTTTCATTTGAAATTAATTTTATGAACACGCGTGTTTCCTCTTTTTTCAATTTTCTGCACTCTCATGCCTGGACTATAAATTTGATTTGCTGGAGAGAGAGGATTATTTTAATTGTTAAAATCTTCTGAGGGGCTACAGAGTTGGAAAATTGTAAAACATGAACTTTTACAGTAAGGGGAAAATTTAGGGAGGGGGGAATTTTCTACTGAAATTATACATTAAATTTATTATATTTTATTAACCAATTATTATTACTATTTATTATACGTTATATTATTTTGTTTTTAAGTGTTAAAATAAGTCTTTTCCAACCTCCAAATCAAATTCATGGCCATGAAATTACTGAACAGTGATAAAAATTGGGGGAAGGGATGGCGTCCCGAGAAAACGGTGGGTAATTGGGCAAAATGGGGCTCATATTCGGAATCAGGAGGCCTTTTTACATAAGAATCAGCAAAAATGGTATCAGGGCTCGGAAAAAAATTTCTTTTGCAGCGGTAGTGTTATAATGGTCGAATAGTGAAGTGCTAATTCTTCTTTTTGTTGTTGCATTAAAAAAAAAAAAAAAAAAAAAAAAAAAAAAAATCTTTTAAATTTAATTTTACAAAATTTTTACTTATTTTTATTTTTATTTTATTTTATTTATTTATTTAGCTCACAATGGCTATTGTTATTTATCTGCGATAAAAGCATTGCCATTCGCAACCTGAAATTAAAGTAGAAAGAAATAATTTCCCATACACTATGGGATAGAGTAAGAATTAACATACGCGATCGCACATGCTTATCCACTTACCCGCACGCACACACACATACGCACACAAATAGACGCGGTAAAATCATGCATCATTTATAATTATGAAACACTTTCCCATATTTATAGAAAAAGAAATCGACATTGGGATTGAAACTTCTGAAATCTGTAGGGAACAGATGTAAATTTTGGTTTCCAATTGGTTTAATTTTGTTTTCTTTAAATTTATATTACAGTTTTTAAATTATCACATAAAAAATTATTCACAAAATTCTATTATTTAATTATTCGCAGCTGTCTATTTCTTGGTTGCGCAAAATTTTTTGTATACCATAGAATTTTTTGTGTACCATAGAATTTTTTTATCCTGGAAATTTGCCTGAGGCTTATAAAACAAATAACTATTAATACAAATATTTTTGGACAATCTAAATATGCCCTGAAACTAGTAAATTAAGAAAAAAAATGTCAAGTTATATTTAAATACAAAATTTTCTTTTAAAAGTAACACATAAAGTTTCTTCTGTTCATTCTGTAAAATTTTAAAGCAAATGTTAATATTTAAAAACCTCGAAGCATTTTCTTTTTAATCACTATTATTTTAAATCACTAATTTTTAACTCTTTTTATCATTGTTAAATACGTTTCTATCATATCTGCACGCTGCGATCATATAAGATAGCTGTTGTCGATTAAATTCTACAGTCTTTGGCCTTGATTAAACTTTGACTATCTGTTATTTAATTATTAAGCTACTGATGCAATTTTGAATTAATCAGTTTATTTCAAATGGACCCCCCCCCCCCACCCTTTTTCTGTTTTAAACTTATCATGAAATTCTTGAAAACAAACTTATAGTCAGACACCAGGCATGTGATTTTTCCGCAAATTCGCGGGAATTTTTTCTTCTAAATTCGCGGAATTCCGCGAATTAATTTCTTCTGCTTTTAAAAGAGTCGAGGTTATCGTTCGTTTAATGAAAAGAAACCCCATTAATGATCAGCGATCAAATGTTCTACGAAAGCCTCCCGATTCCCAACCTTTCTCTATCCACAACATAAAGATCAATATTCATTTTTAAATTTGCTTTATGAGATTCTAGAACCTATAAAGGAATAAAATTGTTAAATATTTCTCGCTCATGTATTTGTTTTTCGACCCCCCCCCCCCCCTTCTTATCTCCAACTAGCTATCGGCGGTCAAATGTTCTGCAGAAGTCTTCTGTTTTCTAACCTTTCTCCATCCACAACATAATGGCAATATTTACTTTTAACTTTCTTTTTTAGATTCTGGAAGTAAAATAGAAAGAGTTTAATATTTCTTACTCGTGTAATTATATTTTACTCTCCCCCCCCCCCTTTTTTTTTCCACATCCTGATCCAGATAGTGATCAGTGAATTCTAGAAACAATAAAGCGATAGAAGTGCTCAATATTTCTCAGATATGTAATTATTTTCAGACTTTATTACTGAACTTCATGAAGCTATTTATTTTTCCTCAAATAAATTAAATATTTATGCCAAATGTGTAAACAAGGGAAAAGAATGAAAAATAAATTTTTCAGGTAGGAAAATTTTTTCTAAATCAATTTAAGAAAATAAATACTCGGTTTTATGCACGTTTGAAACAGATAATTAGCTACTGTTTTTTTTTTTTTTTTTTTTTTTTTTTTTATGTGTATGTACGTACGTAAAAGTCATATTCTGTAGCTGTTTGATTTTTTTTTTTTTTTTTATGTGGATGTAAAAATTATTGCAGTTATATTAAAAGAGTTTTTTATGTTAATGAAAAAAAATTCTGAAAACGTTTAATGTACTAGATAAAAGCTATCTATATATATAACTGTTTAGGTAGTCATTTTATTGAAAGTGGTGTTATCAATGTTCAACCAATCAACCAACCATTCATGTTAGCGAAAACTTTTCAGTTAATTTCTAATTTTAGCAATCGCATGTCTGGAGCCGTAGGCGAAGTAAGGATCCATGGAATCTACACTCTGCCACTAGGGGTTCCTAAACTTGTAATCATTGTGACCCACTTGTTAGAAACTTAATCTGTTGCAAGTAATCTATTTCACCTTGGTACACTGATTTTTTTTACATTTTTCAACTATATACATCAGAAGAAAATATCGGATTCGTGAATATTTTCGACCTCCGATTTTCGATGGATTGAAAAGTTATGATATGTCTTGAACATGATTTGACCAAAATATCTGTCTATCTGTCCGTGTATGTATCCAAAGTTTTCTGGACGCTGTGCTGTACCCCTCATGGATCAATGAACGGAATTTAACCAAACTTTATATTTGCTTGGACCTTGCTTTATATTGGTAGTGATTAGCTTTTAGAATATATCACCCAATAGGTGGTACTGCTAAATCTCGATTTCTTTTATTTAACGGAAAGCTATATCTCAGTTTCTTCAGTGTATAAATGCACCGAACTGGGCAAGTAAAAAGTATATTATGTAAAATTGGGCTGATTCAATTTGGGTGCATAGCGGCCGACAGGTGGAGCTATTATGCTGCCATTTATTCCCGTTTGCGGGAAAGCAATATCTGTGGTATAATGCAGGACAGATAAAAAAAAAAAATCAGTGATTAATCGATTTCATAAAGCAGAGAAAAAAATAAATCTTATAAATATTTTTCAAGTAAGAGGGTACTAAAACCATAGATATAGTAATAAGACATAGATTGATCAGCGAGAGGGGAAAAGTGATACCTTTTTTTTTCGGGAAAAGTCACTCTAATGGCTGCCTTTCCCCGAGTAAATCACACACAGGAATACACACGGATAATTTAGTAAATTTATGAATAATTTATTTACTAAAGGTGAATGAAAAACTCCAGATACAGTTTCAAATTCATTTTTCTTTTTATTCTTTTTCCCAATACTCACTAATGGTTGATTTTAGAAATTTTTCGGCATCAAAATTTTTTGCTCGATAACATGGGTATGATAGATCTATATATATTACTATATCTATGACTAAAACGTGAACTGTTACTGGGTCCATTACATACTTAGACTGGTCTTGTATCCTCTAGCTTGTTGAAGCACAAAATAAGTTGGTTGACAGAACCGTGTACTGAGATGTTTGAATTTATTAATGCCATTTTTATATTCAAGGAAAGTTAAAATAGTATGTAGAGTTTTAATAAATCTGATATTGATGCAGAAGCATAAGTTATGTTCGGCATTAATATTTCGGCATTTGTTTGATAGATTTAAAATTTTATTTTCTATTGAAAAGTATGATTTGAGCTTTAATGGTATCGAAAAATATGAAAAGTTCACTCATTTAAAACCTGATTAAAACCTTCCTGTACAGTACTATAACCAAAATCGCTTAAGTTAAATAATATTTTTTTACAATGCTTTGCTATTTTTAATATAAGTCGTATCTAAGAGTAGTAATAATAGTACTCACTCATATGTTTTTCAAATTTTGATGACTTCAAATAAAAAATGTAACATATATCAGTGAAAATTAAGATGATGCATTCTCATAATCATTCCTCTAGACGTTTTCATACAAATAGAAATTAATGGACTTAATTCGTGTGACATCATAAACCCTACACACGTGACCACTTCAGGGAAAATTGCTACATCCTAATATTTATGTTTGTATACTATGGGAAAATGTTTGTATTCTATGGCGAAATTCATAGGGAAAGTAAGAATAAGAAATCCGCTGTAGTAAAAAATAAGCAATGAAACCTTGAATCCAAAAAAACTGATAGGGTCCATTATATAAAGTACAACATGCATGTTCTTTGCTGAAGAAGAGAATAAGGCAAAGTCCAGTTAATTATTTTCAGTTAATACGAATTTATAAAACAATAAAAAATTTTAATCTAATATATCTATATCTATACAGTGCGTGAGAAAAGTATAAGAAAAACATTAAATTGAATGAAAATACACTTTATTTTCATTTCATCTAAATGAAATTTTTATATGTTTGACTTCTGTTACATAATTTTTTAATAACACTTATAGCACAAAACAAGAAACATTTGGCTTCAAAATATTGATTTTACAAAAATTAACACAAAAAGAAGTGTAGAAAAAAGTATAAGGATATGTTCTAAAATACTTAAAATTTTCTTCAATAATCAAGAAAACTACCTTTTTATTTTTAATCACTTGAATAAGCCAAGAGGTCGTGGATCCTGTAAGATCTTTTAAAGTGTCCACGGAAATTTTTTCTCAAGCGTCTTTGATAGCAAAGACAAGATCCTGTGTGCATTTATATTGTGTACCATTTTTCTAAACTTCTCGAGCTAGAAGCTCCCATAAGTTTTCGATTGGATTAAGATCGGGAGTCCTCGCTGGCCGACCAAGTAAATTTACAGAATTAGCTTCAAACCAGAGTTTTGCGCTCGTAGAAACGTGTATCGAAGCAATAACCCTGTTGAAAAATATAGTCCTTTGATGTAATCAGTGACGCTTTAAGTGACAAGCTGTCTCCTAACATATCAACATATTTGCCTGAATTCATTTTACTGTTGATAAAGACTATTGGAGTGGTTTCATTTGCCGCAAAAGCACCCCAAACCGTCACCGAGCCACCACCATACTGACGTCTGAAAAACACTTCTTTGGTCTTTCGTAGATTTTACCAAAAATAACGAAAACCATCAGGTCCAAAAAAAAAATTACATCAGACACTTTTGACCAAGAGAAATATTTTTTTGGCAAAGTCAACTCTTCTTCTCTTATAATGGTATGTAAGAGGTGGACGGGACACTAATTTTCCATAAGAAACATGAGGATGTTTATTTAAAACATTTTAAACGTGGTGAACATGGTAAATTCAAATTTTGTCTAACTTCATTTGCAGTTGCTTTTTTCTGGCAAGCTCTCTTTACAATCATTCTTTTCTGTCGACGAGTAAAAATTTCGGTTCTCCGAGTTCGTTTTTTCATGCCATACATTCTATGATTTTTTAGAAAATTATAAACTACCGTTTTAGATCTCTTGATTCTTTTTGAAATTTCACGTCCACTTAATCCAAATTCTCGAAAAGCAACAATTTTCCCTTTTTTAGAGTCAGAAAGATGAATTCCTTAAGACATCGTTAAAAAATCACAATGAAAGTCGACGAACGCGAAATATCATTCACAAACCAATCTTTTAACCCGGAATTGTCATTTTCTGTTTTCAAATATGCAAATTTTTCAATAATTACGAAAGAATAAACAATGTCCTTATACTTTTTTCCAATATCATTTGGATTTTAAAATCAAAATGAAAATTTAAACAGATTTATATTTGGAAATTTTAATTAGTTTGCGCAAGAAATAATTTAATTTTACTCCTATTTTTACTTCAAAAATTTGCCCACGATTCCGTAAACAAGACGTCTAGAATCGGAATTTTTCGCGTGTCCTTATACTTTTTTCGCGCACTGTAGAATTTAGATGATATATATATATATGGAAAACAAATGATCTAGATAGAAAACAAACCAGACAAAGAATTTCTTAAAATTGATAATTTATCAATAGTGCAGATAACCCCACTTAAACAGACAATAAGTTCGAGCAGATCTCGTGTTACAAAATTAGATATCCGATTTATACAATTGTTCACCTAACAACCTTCTTCACAACTCCGTAATAAAGATATTAATTATTCTGTTATTTTCATATCATACAGTTAAGGAGAAAAGAAAAGTAATTATGAGTGACATTTATGTTTAGGTATATAAGTAATACGTAAGTTCAAAAATCTAGCTAGTTAAAATTTTTGTTTTAAATTTTTGTTATATATAAAAACAAAATATTCAAACATAACTTACATTTGAAGTACAATATATTAAAATCACACAATCAACTGATTGGGAAGAAAATCATATTTATTGAAATTTATTTTTCCGACTGAGTGAAAATAATGCAGGGACCGGGAGTCGAACCCCAAATCTTTGACTTACAAGATAGAGCCTTGATAGAGCCTTGGCTCTACCCTTGGCTTTTATTGGTAGCATTGGAGCCTTGGCTTTTATTGGTAGAGCCTTGGCTCTACCAATTGAGCTATCCAGGCCGACAACCGGTAGACATTACTCACTCAGACAACCTTGAAACCAGATGTTTCTGCCTAAAGGTTGTCTGAGTGAGTAATATCCACCGGTTGTCTGCCTGGATAGCTCAATTGGTAGAGCCTTGACCTTGTAAGTCAAAGATCTGGGGGTTCGACTCCCGGTCCAGGCATTATTTTCACTCAATCGGAAAAATAAATTACACTTGAAGGTCAAAACTTTAAATAAGTTTGAATCTAGATCTTTATGTTTGAATGCTTTTAAATTTTGTATCTGGACTTAAATTTGGATGTAGAATATTTTGTATGGGTTAAGGGTTGTTACAGTTAAAATTTAACAATTAGTTCAAATTTCAATATGTGGATCGCTCCCAAAAACTATTTTAAGATTACTATTAATTAATAAAATTATTCTTAACCTTTTGCGGCGCAAGACAATTTGAAACATTTAAATTATACTGCCTCCGGAATTCATGAACTAAATTAAACTAAAAGAAATTTTAAATTTTACGGTTTAAAAAACCGGCTTTTCTGATATGTTATAAACGTGAATTTTTGCTAAAAAATTTCCGGGGTGAATTTTTGCAGCTGGATCTTAAATTTTGCGTCCTCGCAGCGAGGACAGCGCACGTTAAGGGGTTAATGAACTAGCGTTAGTCTCCTTTTCTTATGATTTCTTTTTAATTTAATTTATTTATTTATAAGAATAGTTTGTACGCTTTAAGGTTTACAGTTAAAAGTTTGTGAGACAGTTGACAGAAAATTTATGAGATTAACATTTACTTCGTCTACAGTTACTTTACGTCTACAGTTAAAGATAGACAGTCGGGCATTTTTTAAAAAAATGGTCAAATCGTGTTCAGGACATCTCAAAACATGTAAATCCAATTTATAGAAAATCGGAAGTCGAAATGTTTTATGAATCCAATACTTTCTTCTATTGAATATAGAAAAAATGTTTATTTTCTATGATCAGTGTGCTTTTATGATAAATCACATCATTTCTCATCATATAATCATAATAATAATTTGTATGCTGCAGCTATCTTAAAACTTTCTTGTTTATAGAGAAATTTTCATGACAGTGCTATCTACCAGCTACAGAGGTGACACTTTTCAGTGGTTACACGTTAATTTAGGGTTTTCAAAAATATTGCTGTATCTTAATTTCATGTTAAATTATTTTGTTTTCACAGAAATTTCTCATTTTGAAAGCTTAATTTGCTTTATACTATATTAAGAATTCTTCAAATATCACTCATTGTAAGTAAGAGTAAATACTTTTAATAATAGCCATATGATATATCATTAATAAGTCTTCGCCGCCTTTCATCCTATATGAACTGTTATCTCTGCAGTAAACATGCACGTAAACTTTTTCAACATAGCTTCTCGCAATGAACACCTTTCATATGCAATATTTTGTAAATTTAACCAATAGACGCTGAGCTATACCATCTGGAAAAATCGTACAGAAATTGAGTAATCGCTGCGCCACCTCTAGGGCGACATGAATCAAAATAAAAAGTACCACTGTTTTGTATATTATGTAATGTTATACATATATATATTATATATTAAGTTTCATGCGATTGCATCCACTAGATAGAATAAGAACCTTACATATGTAGTTTTATTTGATTCCATGCGGAAGCTGGAATTTAGTTTTTTAATCCATCGTAAAAAAGTATGGCTGAACTAGAGGTCTGCACGGGCCGGTTTCGGGCCGAATTTTTGAATTTGCTCTCGTTCCGGGCCGGGCCTGAATAAAATTTTCTTCGGGCCGTGTCGGCCCGAATTTTTTTCTGGTTTCCTCGTTAATCAACGAAAAAGGAAAATGATAAAATATTTCTTCAGTCATTTATTTTACGTAATTTTACAGGCTTGTATGTCACAAAAAGTTCTATTTCGTTAAAAAAGTGTCTTTAACGTCAATTTAATTGTCTATCAGTCTGTCTGTCCGAAATCTGATTTTTTGCAAATTTTTTTAGCATGCCTCGAAATTAATATATTTTATTTAAAGTTATAATATTAGATGGTTTCCTATTCAAAATAGTATGCATGTCACTACCAGTTTACGTACATGTACATTGCAAAAGAAATTTGATACATTACTGTGTATAAGGGTTTGTTTCTTATGATCTGTTGAGTTTAGGTGGTATAAAGGCTATAAAAATCTTTCCGCTGTAACTTTTTCTCTAAGGCTCCTTTTCCTTTTCTCCAGTGGACGAAAGTAGCATCATTTTTATCATGGGCAAAAGCAACTTTTCTATTGAATATGGTTGGTTTAACATTAAAGTTTTGTTTACCGGAGCACATGAAAGATTCGGATACATTATGGTATATAAGAGAAAAATCTTTCCGTTGTAACTTTTTCTCTAAGGCTCCTTTTCCTTTTCTCCAGTGGACGAAAGTAGCATCATTTTTATCATGGGCAAAAGCAACTTTTCTATTGAATATGGTTGGTTTAACATTAAAGTTTTGTTTACCGGAGCACATGAAAGATTCGGATACATTATGGTATATAAGAGAAAAAGGTTGAAAGTGCATTTTCAGTAGTATTAACCATTTTAAGTACCTTCCTATATTGTTTGATGAATGTTAATATTTTTGATTTGACTTTCTGTTTGTGCTTGTGCCTTGTCTATAATAATGAATTTCTGTTTATATATAATTATCTTGTAAAATTTCAGCAGTTTTGTTAAAGAACGTACTATTGTTTGGTTACACAAAACCTCTGCAAAACACATACTCAAAATCTTTTTTTATACAAAGGCATTCTTTCTTTCTTTCTTTTCTTTTTTTTTTTTTTGTTATTTTACATATTTTTGAATCGGACCGAGCCGGGTCGGGCCTGATTTTATCGTCTTTTGTCCGGGCCGGGCCATAAACCGTTAAAAAATAAACGGGCCGGGCCCGGGCCTCGAAATTCCGGCCCGTGCAGACCTCTAGGCTGAACCGCGGGTCGACATGCACCCAAATTCAGTCAGCATGGTTTCTTGCAACAGTCATCTCACATATCAAGTTCTGTGCACTGATACATCAGAGAAATAGCTTTTCCAGAAGTAGAAAAAAATGACTTCTGCCATTTTTTTCTACATCCAGCGCTACTTTACATCGTTACTTGCTGGGTGATGTATGTTGTTAAAAATAGCTCTCATTATGTACATTTTTACGATATATTATCTAAGCGATTGATCCCCAAATGTAATCAACATTCAACATCAGTTTTATCAAGATCGAACTAAATATCAAGTTTGGTTAAATTTCGTTCATTGATTCGTACGATACAGCGCCCCACAAAAGTAATCAGCTCCAGTTTAAATCAAGGTCTTTTAAATTTCAAGTTTGGTTAAATTTCGTTCATTGGTTCATGAGATACGGCATCCACAAAATTTTTGATAAACACACACGAACAGATATTTTCTAAAAATAACCGTGTTCAGGACACCTCAAAACGAGTAAATCTGTGGAAAACCGAAGTACGAAAATTTTCATGAATCCTATACATAAATCCAATATTATATATATAGAAGAAAATATAAAGTCAAAATTTTTGATGATTTCAATACTTTTTTTTCCCAATGTACACACAGAAGAAGGTAAAATAAAGAGTAAATCCATCATATTTGATGAAAAACTTTTACTATTATAGTTTTTATGTATTTCTAAAATCAGTGTTATTGTTTCAAAACTTTAAAAAATAAATAATTTTAATTGTATTTTCCTCATAAGCATTTTACCCAACAAAGCATTTAAAGTTCTCCGCTAATGTATATATTAATATAAATGGTCTTTTCTTTTTCTTATTTAGATAAACCGCAGCTAACTCTTTCATGAAAACGAAAAACGAAACGAAGAAAGATAATTTCATCCTCTCGAAATATACTCCAAACTAGAAGAATTATAAAAATGCTGTCTGAATTACAATCAACTTTTAAATTAATTACCTAACAAAACTGGAAAGATGAACGAAACCAAAACTTAGAGAAAGACGGAAGTTTTTTTTTCTACCAATCAGAAGATAGGTAGCCTCTGTACCTCTCTTTTACGCAACATTGTGTACTCTGAATTCTTAGAAATCTGATCCCAACGAGAACCAATGAAAAGACAGTAGGGACGAAAGGGAATTTTACAAGGAAGTTGGGGATTTTTTTTCTAAAAGTGTTTCCCCCGTATTGAACTTCGAGCAAGCAACTCTGTCATGTGATAAACACGTTTATTTTATATTTGTTTGTTTCTAGCTTTTTAGTTGCCGGCAAAAGAAATTCAGCTAGCTTTACTGTTTTTATTCGTTGGGACACAAAATTCTATGGGTTTTTCCGTTGTAATGGGTTCGACAATTTTTATATTTTAAGATCTTAAAATCCCAGAAGATTGCATAATCTTGTATATTTATAATTTATTTATATCCTCTTTTAACTTTTAAATAGGCGCATTAATTTTTATAATCTTTCTTGTTTCAAAAAATCTATTTTACAGATTAATTCGATATTTCAATATCTTTTTTTTTTTTTTAGATAAAATGTAGTATTTATATATATATATACAGGGATGTGTGAAATATGCGTTATCGTGTAATCGGATATTATCATCTGTAGTCGGTCAATGTTTCAATAATTTTATAACAACAACAATTTCAACATATTTTGTCTAAAGGGTCACAATGTGGTTTTTTAGGTTTTCGGTTTTGTTTTCTTTTAAAAATGTGGTTTGCAGGAAAGAGTATTTTAAATATTTTCATATTATTTATTTATTTTTAAACACGTCTTTCCAAATAGGTCTAGCTCAATATATATCAATGTGTATGTGTGGAGGGAGAGGGATAATCAGGGGTGCAGAATATGTCCAATCCAGCAAGGGTTCATTCAGGAGAGATTTTAGCCATCTGGGGAAATTTTGGAGAAAAATATGCAATTACTATCGATTTTAACAACAAATTACAAAATTCATTGTTAAAATCGTTCCCTCACTTTGGAGGAATTTCCATATCGATCGGGGAAATTTTGGAAGTAAACACATTTTCTACATCTCTGGGGATAATAATAACCAAGTATAATATTTTCTTGAGAGTTTTATAACATTCCCTCCTCCGAAAGAAGTAGGAAAAGACACGGACGTTTTGCTTTTGCCTCTAAGGCAGAAGCACGCATTTTGCACCTGAAGAAGATAGGCCGCACCCTTTCAAAACTGGTAGAACTTTGATTAATTTTATGGTGCGTAAAGAAGTTTTCACATTTAAATATTGTCTGTACACCAGTTCTTTAATTTAGTATTGGTTATCTCACATATTAAGTTTGCAATTACATGCTATAAAAATTAAGATTTAGCCTTTCTTACGTGGTAAATTGCAGCATAACAGAGGCACCTATGAGTCGATCTGCACTTATATTGAATCAGCGTAGTACTTCATAATAGCCCTCTCGTATACCATGTTTTGTGCAAATCTGTACAAAATAAATCTGGAGTATAGTCTTCCATTAAGTGAGAGAAACCGCAATATAGCCGCGCCACCTGTTAAGCGATTTTTACCAAAAGTTGATAGGCACTAATTTATGTCGAGGTACAACTACCTATAAATTTATATGTAATTTTGGGTAGTAATTCCTAAGATACATTTGAAAAAAAAAAAAAAAAAAAAATCATACACACACACAGACTTTTTCTACAAATCGTGTTCTGGATCGCTCAATATGTGTAAATCCATTCGAAAACTGGAAGTCAAAAATTTTTGCGAATCCAATATTTTCTTCTATTGAATATAGAAGAATATAAAAATACATATGGACTATATATATCATATATATATATATTAATTAGTTTAGTGATATGCATTATTGAATTTGAAAGTAACCTAGTCGACTAGATATGCAATATACACTGCCCGGATAAAAATACTTACCAATTTTTGAATTTTAAGATTTTATTCATTATCTAAAAGAATAATAAGTGGATTCTCATGGAACTTTAAGAGTGTAATAAGAATGTTATATCACACATATATTTAAGTAAACATGTTGTTCCGAAGACAAGCTGACAAGCGCAGATATAAGATCATAGAAACAGCTAAACCATAGAGAGTTTATAGGATCTTGGCATTTTGCAAAAGGCTTTAGAATTAGCTCTCATTTCTCACTTTGTTCACTATTATGATATTGCAACGCTGCACTTGAACAGAAATTCTTAAAAAAAAATAACAATAATAATAATAATAATAATAATTCATTATAATGACTAACACCAGGAAGGAAGACTGAACTAATCAATAAATAATTACATATAAAAATGAAGCGTTATACAACAAAATATATTGAAAAAGTTAATAAATGTAGAAAAATAACTTTGAAATTTCCTCCCAAAAAAACTGCTATATGTTTATCAAGGGCCTGCAGGATAACGAAAAGTGAGTTGTCTCTAAGACAATGGTATATGAGATTATAGTTTTTGTCATTATCCAAAAACTCAAAGATTTCAATGATGAATTAAAAAAAAAAACATTTAAGATGTAAAAAAAAAAAAAAAAAAAAAAAAAACATAAAAGATTATTATTATTATTATTATTTATTAAGCTTTTGTTTGAAAATGATTTATTATCTCTTAAAGTTTACAATTCCATATACCAAGTACTTCGAGAAAAATAAATAATAATAAAATAATAAAAAACAACTTATTTGTTCTTTGTTAAATTATATATTATGCACATATATATTTGATATAAGAAATGAATACATGTATTAAATATAAAAACTGAAAACTATCTGAAATAAGGGAAAAATTCAAACAAATGAAATTGAAATAACGAGCAGAGGCCACCACGGTTTAAGACCGGTGGAGCAGGTTAAACAAGTTTTACGGGCGCTCAACTTTCTGCAAAACCTCTGCAAGACCATACAATATGAAAGAAAAAGTTAAGATGAATTATTATTATTAGGTGAAAATATATATATATTACAATTTTTGATATTTTTAAACCAACTTTGTGTGAACTAAATCAGTCATATATATATATATATATATATATATATATATTTCCCAATGGCTAGGCAAAAGTTACAGAGGACTATAAAGATACAAATCAAATTATAGACAATATAACATAGAAGACCGAAGTCATTGCCTAAGGAGCGATCTTGCCTCCCAATATCTCGACTCTTCTGTAGAACATCGAAGAGCCCTACAACGGGACAGATGTTCCCAGTCCATTACTTCTCCAGAATCACAAAGTGGGCAAGTAGGGTCGTTTAAGATACCTATGCGCTTCAAATGAGCGGCAAGGCAGTCATGTCCTGTAGATAGGAGGAAAGTCGCAACTGCCTTACGTCTTGGTTTATCAGGGATTAGAGTAGGACTTAAATTCTTCCATTTCTGTAGAGCTGTACGATTCTCAAGATCTCGTAGAGCATTAGATGCAGATAAATTCTATAAAAACAGTTAAATCCTCCAGTAAGAAATGGCTGTGTTGGGATGTTGTAGTAAGGTGGCACCTCTTTTTGCAAGAAAGTCCGCTTGTTCATTGCCCCAAAGGCCACAATGGCCGGGCACCCACTGGAGAACAATTTGTTTCCCCTTTAAAGTGAGAGTTCTTAATGATTCTTGACATTGGGATACTTCCGGTGTTAATGGATGATCAACAGCGCTTATTGACTGGATGGCTGCCTGAGAGTCAGAAAGAATGACCGCCCTTTCAAACTTGCAATGGACAGCTAATAGTTGCTTTAAGGCTAAACGTATCGCCACAACTTCACCATCAAAGGAGGTACCAATATAGCCCGCAGGGGCATAGAAAGAAAAAAGATCTGAGAACACGCCAGCCCCTACATTGAGATGACAATCAAACTGGGAACCATCTGTAAAAATGTGCAGCCACTGAGATGGTGGATATCTGGCCGCAATGGTCTCTAAGGCAAGACATTTCAACACACTTGGTGCAACATCTCCCTTTCTATGGATAGTTTCAACTAGATCCAGCCTCATATGGACATTAATCACTTCCAAGGGATTTCTGGGTGTCAAAAGTGGTTGTATATCACCTGGAATTACAAGACCTTTCCTAATATCCTGGACTGATTGAATAAATCCATTTTGAGTTTTTAAATTCCTTGGCTTGGTCACGTAGTCCCTCCAGTAGGGATCCTCTATACGCAGTAGCTTTTCATAGAGACATAAGGCCTTCAATTTCATAATATCTCTGAAGTGTATATTCCCTGTCAATAATAACATCGCATCGATAGGAGTGGACTTCACACCTCCTGTGATCAGGCGTAAAGCCTGGTTTTGTAACACTTCCAGCTTATTCACCACAATTTGTGGGGCTGTGATCAGAGCTTCACAGCAATACAACATTAAAGGCTGTATAAAAGTTTTAAAAGTAGTGTTAAGAGTGGACCGAGCGCATCCCCAAGTGCTTCCTGCTAAGCGCTTAAGAATACTCATTCTATTTGAAATACGCTCGGTAAGCTTTTCAACATGGAGCTTCCAGCTTAATTTATTATCAAAAGTCATTCCCAGGTAGGTAAAGCTGTCTGTGTTGGCGATCGAAGAGCCTTGGTACTTTAACTCTGGCTGGAAAGTCTCATGGGTTAAGGAGAAAGACTGTGAAGCTGTCTTTCCTAAATTTACAGCCATATTATTATCTTCACACCATTTCGAGAGCACGTGTAGGGCTTTATTTAAGCGAGTTTCAATAACATTTTTAGCAACATTTTTTGGTGCTTGGGTCCAGATTATCAAATCATCAGCAAATAGTAAACATTTAACATCAGGTATTGATTTAGGTGATGAAATTAGATCATTGACATATTTATTGAACAAGGTGCAGCTACTAACTGCTCCCTGAGGGAACCCAGTTTGAAGATTAAAGCTTTTGGAGAAAGATTCACCGAATTTAATCCTGCATGTTCTCTGGTTTGTGAAAGATCTAATCCATTGAAATAATTTGGAAGAAATTCCAATATTCAAGAACTTCTGGTAAAGCCTTTCCCTCCAAACAGAATCATATGCCCCCTTAAAGTCAACGTAAATAGCTGTTAAAATGTCTCTGTTATCTAATGAATCTTTAACGAATTGGCTAAATTTTGTTACTTGGTCACTCGTTGACCTATTTCTTCGGAAGCCAGCCTGTTCTGTATCTAATATATTATATTCCTCGATATACCAGTTCAAACGGTTAACCACAAGTCTTTCCATGAGTTCAGTCATATATATTATAATTTAAAATAATTATTGATATTTATAATTCAATTTTATTTAAACTAAATCAAACATTTATATTATATTTTAAAATATTATCCAATTCACTCTGCACAGCTATTTAATGATGACAGATCATAATAATAAAATACTATATAGATATTTGAAATAAATATAGGATCACCCATATCCATAATCAGCAGCATGATAATAGGGTGACTAATAAATAATAATAATAATAATAATAATAATAATAATAATGATACACTCAGCAAATGCAATTTTTCTTCTTATATATACCCCACACTTGCAGGTAAAAAATACATTTCAAACAAGTAACTTTTAAATTTAAAAACATTTGCAAAGTTTCAATAGCTCATCTATTTAAAATCATATTTTTTAATTGTAAATTATTAATTTTTCGATTTTTTTTTTTTTTTTTTTAACTTAGTTTATTTATTTATTTATTTTTAGATTAAGAGAGTGGTTACATCACAAATCTTTTATTATTATTATTTATGTTGTTGTTGTTTTAGAATTATAAAAATTTGTATTCACATGCATTAAATGTTAAGTATGTTCAAACTTTTCGAAAGCTAATTTAATTTAATAAAATCAAGCTAAAGAATAAATTTTATTTAAATATTTAAAATGCTCCCTGCCAATTTTCCCGCATGATTTTACATGATTTAAATTTAGTAACATATTCTAATTATATTTAGATATTACTTTGAGGTTTCATTGGTAAGATATATATATATATATATTTATATATATACTTTTATGTTTGAATACTAAATAGTTTCATTGAACATTTTTTAAATTAATTTTTCAGTGAATCTACAGAGTACCCAAATGCGTTTAAAATACATTGTCAAACTAAAATAATGTAAAATCGGGGAGGGGGTATAAAAAATTTAGTTAGCAGGGACTACTTTAAAAATTTACGAAAAGATAAAATAGTAATTATTATTATTTAAATAGTTTCCGAGAAATTTTAAAAAATATAATATTATTATATTTGAATGCTTATACATGCAAATTTGTAAAACTCTAAGACAGTAACTTATTATATATATATATATATATATACATAAAAGAAAAAAAGGAAAAAAAAAAAAGAAAGAAAGAAAGAAATTATAACATGTTAAAATTAATAATTTTTAATCCAAAGATGATAGAAATATCATCTAATATTAAACACTACGTTGTAGCGTTATGCTAATACATACATAATAATTAAAAATAATGATAAATATTTCCACAATAGGTGTCACTTACTGATAAAGTAGCGATAAGTTAGTTTGCGCAATTTAGTTGAAAGAGTTGTTTTGATGGGAAAATAATTAAAAGGTGATTCAAGAAAAGTATTAATATATGGGCAATCATTCTTTTTTTTTTTTTTTTTTTTTTTTTTTTTTCGATTTTTCGTAATGCATAAAAGTTTGATTATAGTTATTATTTACGGTTTTTCAAATACCTTTTGAATAAGTTATAAATGTGAATATGCATTAAGACTTATAAATTTCCTTTTTGGCAAATGATAGTAAAATTTTTATTTCACTTCAGACTTAATTTAAATTAAATATCCGTCTCTTTCTTCTATTTATTTATTTTTTAAATACAAATAAATATATTATTGACGGTTTTTTTTTTTTTTTTTCAAAAATTATAAAATAAAGACTGGTTTTTCTTTAAATTAAAGGAAAATGTCTTATCTAAAGCTTTAAAATATGAGAGAATCTGTTTGCTTTTTAGATATAATAAAATTAGAAATTATTCTAAAAATTTGATTATTTCATGTACGTATATTAATATACCGGGTGATCCAAAAGTCAGGACAAACTTTAAAAATGAGTAATTCGAAAACGAATCAAGATACAAAGATACGGTTTGCACCAAACGGATGAAAAAGAAACCGGGTTTTGTGTAACAAAGAAAAAGTAATACTTCTGTTGACGACCAACAGATGGCGCTATAGTGTTTTATTTCACCAAAAGATGGTTTACAAATGAAAAAAAAAATGCTGAGAACTTACAAGTCAGCTTAATTACAGTTAAGTAGTACTACTACAGTAACTGTTCAATGTCCATCATTCAGAAGTACAGCTGTGAGACGATTCACCGCATCGTTCAGAGCATTTAGTAGCATTTCTTGCGTTATGGCAGACACATTTTGGCGGATGGCATCTTTCAGTGTTGCTAATGATTTAGGTTGGTTGCGGTACACTTTTGACTTCAAGAATCCCCACAGCCAAAAGTCACAGGGTGTCAGATAGGGAGATCTTGGAGGCCATGCGTGATTAAAGTAGCGACTGAGAATGCGATATTTCGGATTCATATATGCTTCGACTACCATTACCTGCTGTAGTTGTTCCTTTTTATATCGTTTGTTGCTTTGTATAATCCTACATCAGAAATCCGACAGCGCCATCTATTGGTCGCCAACAGAACTATATATATATATATATATATATATATTTTCTTCTTTTTCCGTAGCCACACAAAACCCGGCTTCTTTTCCATCCGTTTGGTGCAAACCGTATCTTTTTATCTTGATTCGTTTTCGAATTATTCATTTTTAAAGTTTGTCCTGACTTTTGGATCACCTGGTATAATATATTTAATATATTATACCTGCTAACATTCTAATTAGTATTCCGCAGAATCGATAGTACCTGCTAAAGGGCAAAATTTGGAAAATCCATTAGTGGCCAGTGACCCCCAGTGGCAGTTTTTTTACTGACCACTTTTTTTGAAGTAGTGGTCATTTTTATTTATTTTATTTTATTTTATTTTATTTATTTATTTATTTATTATTATTATTATTTTAAGTTAGAACTGATAAAGATAACGATACGTTTTTAAAACTTCTGTATAGATAATTAGTAATAGAGAACTACAATCCAAATAAAATAAATTTGCTAGTATTAATAAAATTATAGATTTTATTTAAATTATTTAAAAAGTTTTAAGGGACAATTCCATAGGTAACTAATTGGCATTCACAAAACAAAATAAGTATTTCGTTAAACACTACACAGAAAAGGTAACTTTCAGAATAACATTTTGAACCAGTTTAAATGTTCTTTTTTTAAATTATTATTATTATTATTATTCTACATTCAATGGTGTAATTAAATTCCAAAAGCACTTTTTAGTTCATTTTATAAAATTACTAGACCCGGGCTTCTAAAAAGTAGGGTAAAAGAATAAAGAAGTTGATTGAGAAAGATGGGATAATCTTCTAATTTTGAAATACCAATGCAGTGAAAAAGACTGCTTGCAGCAAGTACAAATTTTTGTTCAGTAAAAGACAGAATTTTCTCCTGAAAATAACTATACATAAATATTCAGGTTTCAGCCAGAATTAATCAATTAATGGTAGAAAACTGACAAACACTTTTTTCAAAGCAATACAACTAGGAGCTAGAAAAATGGCCACAGTGGTGACTACCATCAGCAAATTCACTAGTAGCCATTTTTTAGCAGAAAGTGGCCATTGCTAATTTTGCTCTATAGTAACCCAATTTTTTTTTTTTCACCACTTTACTTTTAGAGAAATTTTCTTCAAATGGAATTACGATTAAATAAGAGGGAGGGAAAAAATACTGTAAAAAAAAAAAAAAAAAAAAAAAAAAAAAAACTGGTGTGAAAAAAGAGGCGGGTACTATAGTCCTTTTCCCAAGCAGAGTCGGTTCAAGGCCACGGAATTTCTATCTTCTGCGGAGAGAGAGATCACGTGCTCAATTCCATCCAGCGAGATGTCATTGTTTCTTCAGTAACCTAGCAACGGACGGGAGAAGTGAAAGCATAGTTCATCTGAGCGTGGCCTTGACACGACAGCCTAAAGGAAATAGAGTATAACAGTACTACGAAATGTTAATAAGAATGTTGGCAGGTATGCCTATAAATATAGTGATTTCATACATAGAAGTTCAAAAATCGTGTTAAAAGCTCAATTTCATTTCAAAATGGTTCATAATTATTTTCAAGAAAATTAATTAATAATTAAATGCTAATTAATATATATTCACTCATTATCAAAATTGATTATGAAAATTCACTAATAAATGAACTTTTTAAAGGAATATGTTTTTCATTTGGAATTAAAAGGATATATTGCGATTTTGTAATTGGGGTATACCCCTCCTCCCCCCCCCCCCTCCTATGCTCCTGAGGTCTTTACGTTTTCAGCACCCTAAAAATTCGTGCATTGCTCAATAACTGACAGACGAAAACAGTCAAATTATATTTAAAATATTTCAAAACATGTAAATATAATACCAAAAATTCTAAATCTTTATAATTTTTTTTTTTCTTTTCATATCTCCTCCCCGCCTTTTTCCTCAGATATAAATCGATAAAGGAAAAAAAAAAAAAAAAGAATGTATGTTTATATATATATATATATGTATATTTCAAAATAATAATAATTATAATAATTTAAATAATAATAAATATTTCTTTGAAAAGAATTATTATTTCGTAAATTTTTATTCAGTTTGTTATTATCGTTAATTTTGTAATTATTATTGTCTCAAAGCAAAATTTTGAACAGTTAAGTTTAATTTTCGGTCAACCGGGTTTGTGATAATCCGAAGTGGTTAAGACTGTAATTACCACGGACAATCGAGGTTTAGCTTTATTTATATCTATGTTTAGAAGTACACATTTATGTACAGATACTACTTGCCTGTAATTATTTGTCAAATTTCACCGCCTTTCATAATACCTATACCTAAACTACCAACTAATCTAAAAAATATAAAATAATAATTTAGTTCTTCGAGTTACAAATCATTTATTGGGAAAAGGATAAACCTCTCTATCGCTTTACTTTACCGCTACAAAACAACTTGATAAGCGCGCCATTCGAATGCGGAACTGGAACTAAAAGGGAAAAATATTTTTCAACCAATCAGCGTACTTCAGCGTTTATCAGGGTTCATTGCGGATTATATGTTACGCGTTGTCGCTGAAGTTTTCAAATCTTCTCTTTGAGTGAACAGAAAGAGGTGAGCATCTTCTTTTAAATTGATATTGCTATTTTATGAGTTGTACATTATTATTTATTGGTGGTAATTTGATATATTTATTTTTCTTTATTTGATATTTGAATGATTATTACATTTTAAATGTTATTGTGAAATATTTAACACATAATTGAATTTCAAATTATCCTATCCTGAAAAAAAAAAAAAATACTATGATTATGTAATTATTGTGTTTTTGTGTAATTATTGCATGGTTATTATAGTGTATTTGTTAGTTTTCGCATAGTAATGGGAAATATTTTCTATATGTTTGTATAATGAATTTTATGTCTTAAAATGAGTTTATTATTTCTTTGAATATTATTATTATTTATTTGTTTGACTTTTTATTAATTTTGTTTGTAAACTATTAGTATAGATTGAAATTATGATGTTAGAGACTAGGCAAAAAAATAAAATAAAGAACTAATAATAATAATATAATAGAAAGAAATCACATTTCTAATATTTATTGTCGCTACATAGCCATTGTCGATATACAAGTATATATATATTGTTAAATTTGCATCTGAAAATTATATTATTTATTTATTTGGCTTTTTTTTTTTTTTTTTTTTTTTTTTTTCCTGCTGTTGTTGATGTTGGTTTAAATTGAAATTATTATGGTAGATACTAAACAAACAAAAAAAGGTATTATATAACTGGGGGGGGGATCACATTTACTACTATACACTACATAGGCTTTGTTGATATATAAATCGGTATTAATAGGAAGTAATTCTATGCAGTTATATGTATTTTAAATGCATTTAACCATTAAAATAAAAATGCATTGCTTAATTTACAGTAATTTAAACTTACCATCTGAAAATGATTTTATTGTTATTAATTAATTAATCACTTATTTGTTTGACTATATATTTTTATTTGCGAACTATTGGTATGGAAAGAAATTGTGCTGTTATATACTTTTATAGGCGAAAAATTTTATATTAAGTAACTGAAAAAAAAAAAATTTCTATTATTTATTATTACTACATAGCCTTTATCCATATGCAAGCGTTATTAATAGGAAATAAACTGCTTGCAGTTATGTGCACTCTAAATACATTATTATTACTTTTTTTTTTTTTCTTTTTCTTTTCTTTTTTTTTTTTTTTTTTTTTTTTTTTAATAATGATAATAAATGTACAAGTTAATAAGTTTTACACATGCAGTGGTTTAATTTCTTATTACAAGGAAATTTTTAGTGTTTATTTGAGGAAATATTTTTAAAAATAAATATTGAATTAATATTATTCAATAGATGGTTATCTAACTTTTAAATCAATCTTTTTTTTTTTTTTTTTTTTTTTGCCCAATTATAAAATTTAAATATATTTAACAAGCAATTAAAATACATTTTTAATGTAACAAATTTATTAATTTTATGCCTATAGTTTAATTTTGTACCATATAAAAATGATATTACCTGGTCTTATAGGTGACATAATAAGGTATTTTTAATATTCCTATTAAATTATTACACAAGTATTTCCTTTATTTCTACATGCTATGCACATGCAAAGAATTTTAATTTCATTAATTACTATTCTCTCCTTTAAATATTTGATTCATTTTTTTTTTCTTTTAATTTACAAATTATAAAATTGTGGCTTGTAATGGCCACTGAAAAAAAAATTGTTATTGTTATATTTTTCAAATATAATTGCCATTAAAATATAAGAAAAATATTTCCTTTATTTAACCTGTTGCTAATATTTTTTTTTTTTTTTTTTTTTTTTTTTTTTTTTTTTTTAAGAAATGTGGGGTGGAGGGGTGAATATTTTTATTTATTTATTTGCAAATAAGAATATGTAGTAACCCTTCAAAAATTATAAACATTATACAGCTCAATCAAAGATATGATTCTATCTGCCGTCATCAAAACAGTGCATCGTCTTTAAATCCAACATGGCGTTTAAAGTGTGAAGATTTTTCGTTCATCATAAAACCCTTTGAAAGCTATTCTTATATAAGGAAAAAAATACAATTTAAAAAAGTATGGGTCAAAAGTATTTCCTCTAAGTTTGTCAGTTTAATAAAGGTTTTAGACCTTTAAGGTTTTTTTAATAAACAGATGCACTTAAAAGAAATTGTGATTATCATATTATGTGTATTATTTGACAAAATATAACAATATTTGCATACAGTACATGAAATATGTCATGGCTTTCTTCTATGTAATTATTTGCATTTTTTCTTTTTTTTAATATTAGCCTCCTTTATTTATTTATTTATTTTATTTATTTATTTATTTTTTTTTAATGATTCTGTATTACTTTCTTCTCTGTACATAAGGAAGTATTGCATTCGTCAAGATTTTAGACTTCCGGTTTTTGATGGATTTACACGTTTTGAGATGTCCTAAACATAATTTGACCCATTTTTAGAAAATAACTGTCTTTCTGTGTGTGTGTGTGTCCAAAATTTTGTGAACGTCGTGTCTCCTAACCAACCAATATATGGAATTTAACCAAACTTTGATATTTAGTTACACTTTAATTTAATTTGGTGCTGATTAGACTTGAGGACCAATTGTACAACAGGTGGCGCTGTTTTTTTTTTTTTTTTTTTTTTGTTTTTTTTTTACTATAGCTGCAAAGGACTAATTTCGCATAAATGTACATAATGAGAATTATTTTTAACTTTTCAATGTGAAATTAAATATGTATATGTATATATATTCCTACTATTAATAGTCAACCAGGAAATTTTTTTTTCACATGTAGGGAATCGCCCCTCCCCCCCCCCCCGCCTTAGGGGGCAATACACCTTTGTTGGGATTGAAAAAAAGAAACTTTTCGTCGGATGCATATAAAGTACAAACTTTTTTTCCCCTTCTTTTCTTTTTCCAACATTTGGTGTTATACTTCTCTGAGATAAAAATCGTTTGCATTCATCACGGAATATAATTTTAATAAAAAAATTGTATTGCTTGAATTTGTGTATGATGGTTGGATGGTTGGGACGTCGCACTAGTGCTGCGCAGATGGGCAATTGGCGACGGTCTGGGACACACCCCTAGAGGTGGTCCGGAGACATACCATCACAATTTTGATCCTCCACAAATTTGTGTATGAAAAAATAGAACAAAAAATTGCAATGGCTGCAACATTCTTGCATTTTTTTTTTTTTTTTTTTTCAACATTTGGTGTTATACTTCTCTGAGATGAAAATCGTTTGCATTCATCATGGAATATAATTAAATAAATAATTTGTATTGCTTGAATTTGTGTAAGAAAATATAGTAAAAATTTTTTGAAATGGCTACAACATACTTGTAATTTTTTTTTTTTTTTTTTTTTCTTTTTTTGAACATTTGGTGTTATACTTCTCTTAGATGGAAATCGTTTGCATTCATCATGGAATATAATTTTAATAAATAATTTGCACTACTTGAATTGGTGTAGAAAAAATATAGAAAAAAAATTTTGCAATGGCCATAACACACTTGCACTCCCCCCCCCCCCCTCCCCCAACATTTGGTGTTATACTTCTCTGAGATGAAAATCATTTGCCTTCATCATTGAATATAATTTTAATAAATAATTTGTACTGCTTGAATTTGTGTAGAAAAATATAGAAAAAAAATTTTGCAATGGCCTATTGCAATGGCCACAACATAATTGCTTTTTTTTTATTATTATTATGGTTAAAATTATAACCATTCATATTATTTCTAAATCATTTTACTTTATATATACATATACGCATTGGTTCATTAAAATCTTTCGAAAAAGGTATAAATGATAAGTCACACCTGTTTCACCAGCTCTTATCAGCATTTATTTTACTTTTGAATTTATAATAATATACCCCCTCCATCTACCCACCCTCAAATAAAATATAAATAAATAAATAAACAGAAAAAAAAAATAAATACAATTAAAATAAATGTAGTAATGGTTTAAAAATATATATATTAATTTTTTCCTATTTAAAAAAAAATTTCTACGTGTGTCGTGACGTCATATTTTTATATTTAACACAGCTAGGCCACATGCAAGATGGCCTCCAAAATGGTGGAAATTATATATACATAATATTTACCGCTTGATTTTGATGTTTTAGGTGACTGCAACAGACGAAAATGTATATGGACATTTAAATTAATCCAATACTATTTTCTCCTCCCACTCTACGATATTTCAATGTTGAATTTTTTAACGAAACTAATACGAGTATTACAATGCTTTTGGATAATATAAAACATAAATGTGATTTTTTTTTTTTTTTTTTTTTTTACTTATTAAATTTTAAAACATTTAAAACTTAAATTTGTTATTAGTTTTTTATTATTTAATAATTAATAATATTCTTATAATTAATAAGTAATAAATGCAACTTCTATAGCATTAAAATAATGATAAGTATATTTATTTTACTTTTTATGCATTGTTTATAATTCAAAACTTCATTTTTGATGTCAAAAAGTTTAAAAATATTTACATTTTATTAAAGTTTATTCTTACTGAAGAACCATTTTAATAATTATATTTAATAATGTTTTAATGTTTTACAGTTTTTATAACAGATTTTAATTAAAAATAGTATAATCTTAAAAAAATATTCAATTTCTTTTATAAAAGTTATAAATTGTAACTGACAGAATAGCATTTATAAATTCTTTAATTTCATAGAATAATTTATTAATAAATTTACAGAATTGTTTAAAAAAGAAAATTATTTATATATTTAATGCATGAAAATTTGGGAATCAATTAAAAACAATTTTGATATTCTATAAAGTGCATTTATGGAAGAGTTTCCTTAAAAACTTTTAAATTTTTTTAAGTAATATACTTTACAGGTTGAAATTTCGAAAAATATTAATTTATAAATTAAAATATAAATTTTCTTGTTTTATTTATTTATTTATTTATAAACATATGTTGAAACACAAGAGTATTCAACTTTTTGAAAAAAAAAAAAAAAAATCAGTTTATATTTATTATTGTTATTTATTTATTTATTATTATTTTATTTTTATTTATTATTTATATTTACGAATTTACAACTCCATAGTTTAGAATATGATTGTAACTTAATGGAATATTGTTTAATATACAAACAGATTTTCAAAAAACCAACATTATTAAAACATTATATGTTATTTGAATATTTTGTGGATTTAAAGGTATTCCATAAATATATTTTTTTATTTTAATGGGTTTTCTTATTTGCTATATTTGAAGCACGTTTGTAATATTGTAGTATTTTAAGATTCTGTGAAATATTTTCAACAAAATTATTTTTCAAAACATTCTCGAGGCATTTTTTGAAGCAATATACTTAAGATTTTATAAAGTGAACTACCATTTTAAATATTTTATAATTTTTTAAAATAGATTTATAAAATTACTTAACAAAATAATACTTTTAAGGAATCTTTTAAGTAAATAAAATATTTATATTTGTACGGAGTGGGATTTTAAATATGTCAGGAAATTCGTAAAATGATTTCATAAATATATTAAATTAATTTTATTGATCAATATAATTAGAATATAAAATTTTGAAGCATCATTTTAATAATTTAAAGATTTTACAAAAAGATTTATTAAATCATTTTATAAAATGATTTAATAAAAAAAAAAAAAAAAAAAAAAAAAAAAAAGAACCAATTTAAATTTGTATGCATATAATATGATGGAAATACGACTGTGAATATTTTATGTTTTATTAATATGTGTAAATATTCATAAAATATTTTTATTTTGAATATTTCAGTTGATAAATTTGACTTTTACTTATTGAAATTTTGACAATGATAATGGCTAATTTCGAGATTTACTAAATAATATTTTGTAATTTTATGGACTACCGAATAAATGAATGAATAAATATAAATACATTTTATCTATCGACGAAGTTTAAAAAAAAAAATAATAAATAAATAAATAAATAATTCCAATTTTCGAAGTTTTAAATCATATTTTACAAAAATCAGCAAGACGTTAGTCTCATTTTTCATTTGAAATTTCCAGTTAAACTGATGTAGCTTTGTTAAAAACAAATTTGTTGGTATTCTCCATTCTTCTTATGGTATTTCATTTAATATATAACTTGAAATTATGGTTCGATACTGAATAAAGGATAAAAACACAAATTGTTAATTCTAACTTGTTAAATTTATCGTTAATTCTAACTATTCATGGCTGCTGCGTGAAAAGTGAGATAAACTAGCTGGGAAAAGTAGGTAAAAGAAAAAGCTTATATGGTAGGTTACATTACAAACGTAGATGTTTGTCATTAGGAAAAAAAAATAATAATAATAATTTTAGGAGGTAGCGAATAACAACTTAGGGACTTTGATGCTTCAGAATTGATCGGCCGGTGATTGGTGAGTTCCAGAACGCTATATTAATGATACCCCCACGCTTCCGTCTAGTACCTAAAAATTCACTGAAATAAAAGAATTATGAGAATTGCGTTCCCATCAGAGAAACTTACAAAAAATGGGGAGACAGTGCAAAATTATCATCTGGGGGCCCATTTTTATTATACAGAGCACAAAATTAAATTTTGAACATACGTAATGCGCTTTTACTTTTAAAAAGCAGCTGATTTGGGGAACCGGGAGCTTGCCCCATTTCCTCCGTGAGATATCAAGCTGTGGTTCCCATGCAAATTAAGCCCTGCCCAAAACACCAAATTGGTGACAACCATGTTCTGATAATCTGCCGTACCTGACACAATAACAAAACAACTTAATCCACTGAAATAATGACAGTAGGAAAAAAAAAAAAAAAAAAATACGCAAATATTTCATTATTTGCGAAAACGCAATGCATCAAGTAAACCAAATATTTTCTGTGGTGGAGACGAGATTCAAAATTAGTTTTTCTACAAGATACAATAGAACAAAGATTTTGCATATATTTAGAATTTTAGACATCAGTCGTTTAGACATAATATTCTAAATCCGCATCTTCTTCATCGTAGGCCTATTTGGGTTTTTTTTTTATTCGGGAAAAGTCTATTGGGAAATTTGCTATGAATTGCGCAATAAAGCTGTCAGACAGGTTTCTTACTCTCCACCATCTACCGAAATCTTACAATGACCCCACTCTCTCTATAGAGACTGGACTAATTCATAGTCGTCTTCGAGAAAGAAATAGGAGAAATATCAGTTTTTTATATTGATATCCAGGTTCGTAGCTCTTTTTTTCAAACTTTATTTATGATTCAGTCCTGTGAATTCCCAAGTGTTTTTTTTTTTTTTTTTTACCTTTTAACTATTACTGGTTTCGTACTAAATCCAAATATTTGACATAATTTTACGCAACAATTTTTCAGTATTTATTCCTTGTTTTAATCTATTTTTGAACTTTATTCTCTCTTCTGTTCGTTAGACCACTATTCCTAAATTTAACAAAACAAAATTCAAAAGAAGACGTAAGCAAAGTGCACTTTTCTACCTTGCATAATACACTCATGCCTATTATTTTCACATGACAAAGCGCCGCGCTGTACTATAATTTTGAATTGAAACAATTATTGCGAAATTTATGGTGTTTACTTACAAAGTTGGTTATTCATTAAATTAATCATTATTTAAATTTAATCAGGTTAATAAACACAGGTTAACAAGTTTAGTTGTTTCAAACCAAAAATTTCTCAAAAATTAAATTTAGTTATTAAAAAAATTTAATTCTCAAAAATTAAACTTAATTTTTTTTTTTCGTTTATATGTTGTTGATTGGTTATGTGTCGGCAACAGTCATTTTTGAAATTAATTTGGCATTTAAAAAAAAAAAAAAGAAAAAGAAAAAGAAAGAAAGAGTACAGTCGTCAGCAAAAGTATCCGAGCACTAGCCAATAATTCCGATATCAAGAAAGTACACTTAAAACTGTTTTGTTAAATAAATCCTTGTCGAATCATGTTCTTAGACTGACTAAGAACATGTCTCGACAAGGATTTGTTTAACAAAGCAGTATTAAGTGTACTTTTTTAGACCGGGATTATTGCTAGTGCTCGGATACTTTTGCTGCCGACTGTAGACAATATTAAAGGGTTAATTAAAAAAAAAAATCTCTGTGACAATTTTTTTGTAATTATCATTTTATGATTTTTCTTATATTGTACATGATTCTTAATATCTGGGGAGTTACAATACAAATACGCTCCAATACAATCCTACAACCAAAGACTATCACAAAATGCGACTAATCTACGCTCGTTAGCTCTTTCCATCGGTTTCACAATCATCCTATCACTGAGAAAAAATTCTGTAACTGACATCTAAAATCTAAATTGTGGCTCTAGAAAAAATAGTTCCATGTCATCCTTATAAATTCTAGAGCTTTTGCCTATGTTCTCGAGGGCAAAGTTATTTAAAAATCTCTGCAAATAAATGAGACTGCAAGAGGTGGGTTTCTACAACTATAATCTTGGTTTATTACCAAATTCTAGAAAATCAAGCGAGAATTTCTCGCAATATAAATGATTCAGAATATTTAGAATATTCAGAATAATGTTTCACCATCTAGAAATGTGTACACTAGAAATTCTCGATCATTTCGTCTATTCAGTTTATTGGCGTGCCTTATGTGTATAGCTCGGAAATCTATATTTCTAGTTAAGGGATTTAGAAAATGGCCACTTATTCATTCTAGAGAAAGGCGTTTTTTTTTTTTTTTTTTTTTTTTTTTTTTTCTCAGTGATCTCCGTCCAAAAAAACAGTACTATTATCTTCAGCCCAAAAATTAAAACGTAATTTCAAATTCAGCCTTGATAAATATTATGTTTTCGGATAATATATTTCTGCCATATTAATTTTGTTGACGGACATTATTCAACATAATAATATTAAGAACTGGTAATGTAGTTTTTTGATAAATCTCTGTGCATTTTTTTTTAATCTGCAGAACAATACAACTCTGCACTATATCCCTATTTATTAATATTTATAATTCTCTTAAATCACAGCGTGAAATAATATTTACAATGAATATTTTCAACATATAAAAATAAAATTAGAGACACGCCAGTCTATTAAAAAATACAATAAAATTGCACCGGAGGACTGGTACTGAAAAGTAATGCAGCTTTGTTTTCAGCACTCATGCACACTTAGTTCGCCTGATGAAGGGTCATGTTTTAGTTTAATCCCAAAACAATTATTGCGAGTTTTTTTTTTTTTTTTTTTTGGCTTTTTATGGTGTTTACTCAAAATTGTTAACTTTTTTTTTTTTTTTTTTTTTACTTTTGTCGATTATCTATTTTTCTGCATCCCAAAATTAATTGCTCTGTTAAAACAGTGAGCTTGAATAGCATATATATCAGTTACAAAAAAAATCCAGGAAAATTTACGGGAGTTAGAACGCGGACAGACGACAGACAAACCGAAGTCATTAATACCTTTTAACCTTGTTGGAAAGTGTTAAAAATGCAAACAGTATCAACATTATCAAGATTTAATAATTTTTGCTCTCAACAAAATTCCTTTTGAGCAAGTTAAAATCGTAATAGCTAAGTTTTCATATTTCTTTTATAAAATTGAATCATATCATTAAAAGAAACTTGTTTAAACTTAAGAAAACGTATTCTGTATAAGGATTTATAAGACTTTCATAATTTTGAACAGCTTTTTGACAGTGTTTTTATGATTATCCCAGAGTAAATATACTATGCAGAGTAAAGATGTAGTATATTTACTCTGCGTTTATTATTTACATTTTTTTTTTACCAATTTTTCAGTCTATATTTTGTTTATTTTTAATAATATTGACATATAGGCAGTTTCTTTTACAATTATAAACAGGTTTTAAAGTATATGTGATTTATTATATATAACATAATATATATATATATATATATATTGAAAATTATGGAATTTTATTTCAAGTATATCATTAAATGATAAAAGTGAAACACTACCGTAAAATAATTGAAAAATACTGTAACTCAAATATATTGTTGGAAGCTGGAAACTTTACCGTCATTCATGTGTGGTGAATTATCAATATTTGATTCCGCAACTGGAAATACGTTACGAGTTTGATTTCCTACGTACAATAAATATAAAATTTTGAAAAAAATTTCTATAGTTTTAATGTAAAGCAATATGTTTTTTTAAAAACTTCCATTTATAAAGTTAACATCATCTTCACATCTCATCCTGTTTCTTATACAACGACTCATATCATAGTAACCTACATACCACATGCCAAAAGAGAAACAAAAAAATTTTTTTTTTCTAAAAATATTTCTTTTTATGTCTTAATGGCAAATTAATGGATGTAAGTCTACGATCGCGACAGCGATGAAAAACTGAAAACAAAGAAGCTTATTAATTTCACTTCTTCTCTACTCTATAAAGTATCTATCAACTTTAATTTTCCCTCTTGTTTAACAAGAGAAATGTGAAAGAAAAGGAAAAAGTCGCAGTTTTTAACGTAAAAAAGAAGATTTTTCTAACTGTGATCACTGAACCATAACGCTAATGTCACAGGTGAAATCTCTATTTAACTTTACTTGGATAACGGCAGTTTGTAGTGAAAACTAAGATTCCCGTTTAATTTTATTTTTCAGTGGAATTTTTTAATGATGCTTTCGATACTAACTTCCTCTTCATTTTATACTTCGTTTTATTTTTAGCAAAACCTGAATGAAAGTGTCCAAGATAAAATTGCGTTTATAAAATATATATATATATATATAGATATATATATATATATATAGATATTAAAAGGCAAAATTAACGGTCGCCACCGGCCACATGGCGACTAAATAAAAAAAGATGGCGATTAAAAATTATGCGTCGATCGCCACTAAAGTCGCCACTTTTGTGATCATTAAAAGTTTTTAAAAATCGAGCAATGATTGGCAATCAAAGCCTTGTGATTTGCAATCTTTTTCCATCCATGGCATAAATTTCAATGTTCAATTTAAACTTGCTTTATTATATTCTACAACCTATAAAGAAATAGAATTGTTTAATATCTTTCACTCATATAATTTTTTGGACCCCCCTTTCCCTCCACCTAACGATCAGTGATCACACAGCTTACAGAAAGCTTTATAATTTCTAATCTTTCTCCATTTGCTGCATAAATATAAAATATCTGTTTTAAACTTGCTTATTAGAATCTAGAATCTATAAAGAAGTAGAATTGTTTAATATCTTTTACTCATAATTTTTGTTATCCCCCCCCCCCTTCCTCCCATCCGCTAACGATTGGCAATCCCATACTCCACTGATACCTTGTGATTCCCAATCTTTCTCTATCCATAACATAAATGTAAATATTCTTTTAAACTTGCTTAACTGGATTCTAAAACCTATAAAGGGGTAGAATTACTCTCATTCATGTATTTTTTTACTCCCCCCCCCCTCTTCATTTTCAACTAGCAGTCAACGATCAGATGTCCTGCAAAACACAATCTTTTTCCATTATTACTTTCTCCATAGTATTTAGTGTATATTTAACCCATTTAAACTATTTGGAATATGTGTGCATCAAAATTTGATTTGGCTTAAATGTGTATTTTTCAAAAATTTTCGTTTTTGCTTTCTTTAGGGTAGAAATCTTCATTTTTCCTTTTTATTTTCAAGTAGAAAGCTCCCTATTTTTAAAGCTGCAAATTTGGCAGCTAAGTACGTTATTTTTAATTACACAGCTAAGTTTTTATATCTATGCTTTTTAAGAGGAAATACTTTAATTCTAGTGAAATAAAATCATTTAAAAAGGTGTGTTTTTAGAAATAAGGAAAAATAATAAAATTGCTAACTGTATTTACACGTGACCATGTAAAAGTTATAGTGATGGTGATGAATCGGCTAATTCATTTACTAGAAAATATCAGTATGAATTGTGAATGATAACAGGTTATTTCATTGAAATAAACCTGAAAAAAAAAAGTACTACTGAATTAATTAAAAAACTTTTGCTGTTATTATTACAGCCTTAAACAGATTTTAATTTAGGATGTGCAATTTAGGATTTTTAAAAAAAGCAAAACAATTCCATTGTCCATGTGTTAATTTTATTATACCACAAAATGGTGACAAAGCTTTTTGCAATCTGAAAGAAATAGTCTCATCATGTAAAAAGTGGCCATTAACTTAAAAAAGTGGCTACTAACAAAACTGACAGTACCGGCCACTGGCCACTAATGAATTTTCCCAGTTTTGCCCTTTAAATATATATATATATATATATATATATATATATATATATATATATATTTATTTTTATTTTTTTCCAAAATAATTTTAGTAATAACTAAAAATAACTACTTTAATAATAACTAAAGCACGTTTGCTCCAATGGGGACATCTTTTTGAATGAATCATATTTCCGTTTTTTATATTCTTAAGATTTGATAGTAATTTCTTGCATTTTAAGTAAATTTTCATTACTAAAACGCAATTGAGTTATTTATATCAATAGAAAAACCTGTGATTATTTTTTCATAAACAATTTAAATTATTTCACTGATGGTAAAAACGATGCTTAATAAAAGTCTATTTCTTGCAGTTTTTAGAAAAGTCCAGTACTGTATTTTTTTTTTTTTTTTTTTTTTTTTTTCATTTAAAGTGAAAAAAAAAAAAGATAACTTTGCTTAAAATCTTAAAATTATCACAGATACAATAGTTCAACCATTCGTCTTAATTGTATTGGCGAGATCTTTTGAGGTTTACTCATGTTGAAAATTTATACCTCGAAGGTAGAACGATGCTCTTATATCTACATAGCTGTCAATATTTTAATTTATTCCGGAGTAATTTTAGCATCGCCTCTATTTCGTACCACTAATTTTTTAAAAGTAATTTTTTCTTATTTTATCGAAGTTATATATTGAAGAAAATTTTTCTATAAATGAAGTGGTGCGAAATAAAGGCGGGACTCCGGAATAAATTAAAATATTGGCAGCTATGTATCTACAGAAATTTTATCCTTGGTAACTATTACTCTAATAAATAATTATGTTTTTATTTCCCAAAAACTGGTTTAAAATAATTCTCCTTATATCCATTTATACGAAATTTTGACCATGCTGCCTATTCAAAACTGTGATAAAACAGAACGACAGGACTGCCTGTTGAGTGATATGCACCAAAAATTGATTTAGTTAATTGAAATTTAGTATCCGGTCTAAAATTCTTATATACTGAAGGGGGGGGGGAGTAAAAATTCACACTATTTCCTTTTTTTTTTTTATGGGAAATTCCGATTTTTCATGTTTAAAAAGGAAAACCCGTAGATTTAGGTTACACCCATTTTTCCATGGGATTTTCCCAGTAAATTAACGGGAAATACGCTTTGTATCGAATGAATGAAAGTAATTTTACGGACTTCTTTGGCCTTTTGGCTGCCAGGGAAGCCCCGTAATTTTAGAATATTATTTTTATTTATTTATTTATTTTTCCATAGTGTAGCAATTAAAATTTTATTTTTGTTATAGATATCTTGACTGATATAGCATGTGATTTAAAAGTTTTCTAAATATATATATGTGTGTGTGTGTGTGTTATGCATATAATTAAACCTCATACCAAATGAGTATTCAGGATTATCATGCTTTGAATTTTAATTTTAATTTTACGTTTTAAATTTCTCTTAATAACGATCTTGTTGAAATTATACCAGACGCAAGAATTCCAGTATCTTACATTATCATTATTTATTTATATACGTGCGGGGTTAAAAAACGTAAAAGGTTAAAATACAATGTAAAATAAAATAAAACTTTTGAAGGTGGCTACGTGATTTTTAAAGATAAAATTGCATCAACCTGTCTCAAAGGTCAGAATAGATGAAATAAACATTTGACATAAAACGAAGTATCAAATCGTTTTACCCTATCTTAATATAGATAAATGAGTAAAAAAATAAAGAAAAAAAATCGTTGTGTTGATTAACCGCAAGATTTTGTAACAGACCAAAGCGTTAAAATTTATCAAGTGTGTGCCTGATTAAACAAATCTTGAACTCGATTACTATCTCCTGGTATGTGGTCCACCAAATAAGCCAGCCTATCAAACCTTTGAATTATGAATTATCTTTCCTTGCATCCTGATTGGCTTATTCTTTGTTTGATGTTTATTTTAAACAATAAACCTATGTACGGAGGAGGCCCTAAACTTCACACATCCTCTCTTTAGCTTTATTCCTCTACATCTCGCGTTGGGAAATGCACAGAAACTAATTTACAGTAAGTAAAGCTTTTATCACTTCGTCAGTATTTTCACGTCTGTTGAAAAGGATATCATTGTAGTCATACCGTGTGATAGCTGCCTCCAACGGGAATTTTCCGATTTATTTAAAACTTTAGTTTATACTTCAATTTTAACACTCAATATTATATACTAACGACCACATTTTCTCCGAAAAAAAAAAAAAAAAAAAATGTGGTTAAGATCTTCATTACTATATGATACTAAAGTTATAGTGATATAATGCAGGGTATACTATGATTTATTTTCAAATATTTCTTTTTAAAGTGAATATAATTCAGAGAAATTCTTTTTGTGTATAGATATATTTTTAATCGTGTGGGTGTGTAGGGGAGGGAAAATAATGTTTGTCAGTAAGTAGAAATTTTAAATTTTGAAGAGCTTTTAATACTTTGAATTTTGCTACACAACAGTGCTGGGATTACATTATAATACATCGTGGTTTTTTTTTTTACAAATAACGTAAAATAATAAATCAGAGAAAGAGTTTTAATTTGGTACAATGTCTCAGATTTACCTATTTTTGCTCACCTCATCTATATTATAAATTTTTCATATATTTTATCAGTGTATCTCTTGAACTATTTTTGATCTTAAAAAAAATCTATATTGCAACTATATTACTTCTATACTAGTGCCAACTTTTAAGATTTTTTCTACAATAAAATTTATTTAGAGAGTCAATTCTGTGTTTAAAAACAAAATACATAACATTTTCCAATGTACAAATTTTTACGGTTAATAGCTATTTTAAAAAATATTGTACCTTTATGAATTATGACTCATAATTTGTTTCCTTTCGACTGTATCTGAATAAAGATATTCCTTAATCAATATTTATAGAGTTTTTTATAATTTGGTTTCTTTTTTGAGTGAGTTATTTTAATTTACCAATGCATTTTAATAATTTGCCTTGATTCTATGAATTTCATTGTTTTATAATAAAATGTTACACCACCTTTGTGACTTAAGTAATATTCAAATATTTAAATAACTCATTAAAGGAAAGTTTCGAAAAGAAATTATCTAAAATATATTTTGAATATGATCTATTACGTTTGTTTAAAAATGAAAATAAATAGTTTATTTTTAACCTTCATCTAATGTTTACATTAAGGTTAAAAAAAATCTAAACATATCGCCTATTAAATGATTTCTAATCCTGCGGAATCGTGTTAAACCCTTTTCTTAATAGCCTATTCAGAGGTAAAATTTTAGAAATTGGCTTTTCTAAATTTTCTTGCTGACTTCTGTTTTGTATATTTCATAATTTTTCCTTTTGAAATAGCGATTTTAGAATAATATTTAAGTCAATTTCTGCCTCTGTTTTCTTTGTAACTGTAAAAACGATGTTTTTATAGTTTAATGTTTCATTTTTTTTTTTTTTTTTTTTTTTTTTTCTAATTTTTATTCCTTAACTGAAAAATCTTTAAAATAGTTCTTCTTTTTTCAGAAAAGAGTAAAAATGAAGAAACATTCTACCAGTAAGGAATTGTTGATTGATTGGTTGCGAACAGCCTTAGACTTTAAATTGTATCCAGGAATGGGATGGTCTGATAGACATGAAGAAATATTCTATGTCAATTGGGTCCATAAATCCTCAGAATCTTGGTCTGGTGACGACCTTGAACCTTTCAGAGCCTGGGCAGCTCATAAAGGTAACTTAATTAAATAAATATTAATGTATTCATTATTTATACAATTAATTGTAATCTTTCAATTAAATAATAATAATAATAATAATAACATTTTATTTATCCCAGTATAAAATAAACGTAAAATGGATTTTTTTTTCCCTGGTTACTTATGAACAATTTTTAATGATATACATTATAGTAATTAGCGAGGATTTAATGATGCTCTAAAATAACATCCTTATATAGGGATTGAAAAAATGATATTTAAAAGAAGAAAAAAAAGAGAGAGAGAGAGAAAAGAAAAGAAAGAGAATGTGAAAATTTTTTCTCTGTACTGGGTCTGTCTTCCTTTGAGGCATAACACAAGTAATTTATCTTAATTTCTAGAATTGGTTTCAAATTAATTATAACACATTGTGAGAAGGTTTTCAAATCTGCTATATTTTCTGGATAAAAAAAAAAAAAAAAAACCGCAATATATATATATAAAACATTTAAGAACTACAAAATTAATAAAATATAATTTAAAAAAGAAAAGAAAGAAAGAAAGAAAAGGAAAAGGAAAAATTACCTTTTAAAAAAGCTAGATGAAAGAAATAAAAAAAGCAAAATTACTTTTAATTCCTTAATTAACAAAATATCAGACAACATAATTATTTTAACTTTTGTAAAAAGAAAAACAAAAAAAAAAAAAAAAGAAAGAAGGAAAGAAAAGGGGAAGACAAAAACATTTTTGCTTAATATATATATATATATATATATATATATATATATCATAGATGATTCAAAAATATTAATTTTTTTTATACTTATCACCGGTTTAAGTACTATTTACTTTTACTTTTAGTTCTATTTTCTAACGTTCTGAAATCTTTTGATTTCCCTTTACATAAAAACGTAATTTTAAATAGCCTTTCTTTACGCATTTATAAAATTATTTTCATTCCTACATGCATTGTATTTTTCCCCTATTCTTTCATTCGGAACTCGCTTAGTCAAATAAGGATTTTCTCCTCTACGCGGTCTGTATAAAGAAAAATAAAGTCTGAATTTGTTCTTTTTTAATTTCATATAAAATGATTCATTCAGTTCTGTCTACAGAAATTGTAAAAGAATCATTCTCAAAACACGTTCTTTTTTCCCTTTATTATACGTTGGTTCTGTTTTCTCTAAAATTATAAAGTGTTGTGAAATTAGGATAATCATACAGTACCATACGAATGAAATCTGAGAGTCATTGAAACTTTTTGAAATTTTTATATAATGTACAATATGAAAAGATAAATACCTGTATTTTACATAAGCAAAATATTATTTTAAAGTCTTTCTTTTTCTTCTCTTTTTTTTTACATAGGAAAATTGGATGGGAAAAATCCAAAACAACTAAAGGCAACTTTCAGATGTGCCTTAAACAGTAAAAGAGAATTAAAAGAACACCACCGGAGCAGAGAAAAACGATATTGGCAGTTTGTAGGTAAGTTTTCATTAAATGTCATTAAAAGAGAAAACGGAGTTCTTTGATGTGTATTTTAATAAGTTACAATCACTTTAGTCAAAAGTAAGTGTCAATTAAATTTTAAAAAGCGTGCACATACGTAGAACAATATCCAAATAAATTATATGTATATTTAAAATGATAGATGCAAGTCTTGAATTAAATTTAACTTGTTATTTTTTTTTTTATTTATTTTTTTTTCCTATTCCAATTTAAATAATAAATATTAATTAAACATCAGTAAAAATGTCCTTGAATTTTTATTAAAAGTCTCTTTTTTTTAATCAAAAATTCGTTAAAGAATTAAAAAAGAAAAAAAAAAAAAAGAGGACAGCGTAAATAAAGCAGGGTGTTTAGCAACCTTAGATTTTGTAAGGACTTTTTCACTACTATTTCCAAACACTTACCTTCTATATCAATTGATAGACTTTTATGAAAAAATAATTGCTTATCGAATATAAAAGAAGAAGAAGAAGAAAGAAAAAAAAATAGGGGGGGGGGGGGTGTTTGCTTTCTGAAACAGAATAAAATTTGATGATATGACTCTGTCCAGTATTTTATAAAAATGTTGCATTTGCATTAAAAATGAAATTTTCAAAATTACAACAATTGTAATTGTTTCAAAAATGACATATCCCCCCCTCCCCCCCCCCCCCAAAAAAAAAAAGAAAGAAAGAAAGAAAGAAGGCTGTTGCTAATAATTTTCAGTTACACTTTTTTTTTTTAATTAATTAACTAATTTTTCATTATTTATTCAAAGATACTCATATATGAAATTTTAAAGCAGCTAAACACTACTTTGTTTCTGGTTCTTTTTCTTTAGCTGTATAGTGTTACTTTACTACCTTTTTAACAATATTTTTAAGTCTTAAATTCATTTGCATTGTTAATTAATTACATGTCTACTGGCTCACAAGAATTAAATTTTAAAATATTTTACTCATTAGTGTATATATATCGAACAAACTGAACTGTTAAACTAAATAAGATATTTTATTTATTAATACATACTGTATTGAACAAACTGAATTGCTTTCAACCTATTAAAATCATTATTATTATTATATTACTATCATTATTATTTTTAATATTACAGATCCTAATACGGTGGAAAAGAATAAGATTCCAAAAGTGAGTTCACTTTATTTATCGAATATTTATAACTCAAAAGTATTTTAAAAACACAAAATTATGTTTTTAACCATTTTTCTTCTTCTTCTTTAGAAAAAACGAAAAAATAACAAAGCCAACAGTTCCCTAGTAAATAATGCTATTGCCATTGCCTCTGTCACGGATATGAAAAATACTAGCAGCAGTGGATGGAGTGCTTCCCAAAATAGTTCAGGAAGTGAAGGTATATATATTTAATTTCTAAAATACATAATAAAACTTGTGTATATTGTTTTGTCTTAAAACTTTTGAAAAAATAAATGAAGTTGAATTACACTGGTCTACAAAAATGAAGTTGACAAAATTTGATTTGATAATTTTAGCTGATCTTTATGTTTTTTGATGTGCTGAAACCGAAAATGCAGCCCATTTTTCTCTATCACGTACAGATTTTTGCCAATACCAGGGTGTTTACCGACACAATTTCTTACATATACCATCATAACAATAGGTTGGTTGGTTGGTTGGTATAGTTTTACGTCGCACTAGTGCTGCGCAGTTACAACAATAGGTATCCATGATTAATTAATTACGTAAACATACTATAAAACTTACAATATAATTATATTGGAGAAAGAGTAACGGAAGAAATTGTATAGGTAGGCACCTTGTATTGACAAAAATCTATACGTGATAGAGGAAAATTGGCTTCATTTTCGGTTTCAGCACACCAAAAAACATAAAGATCAGCCAAGATTATAAAATCAAAATTTTACATGTTGACCTGTGTTATTTAACGATATTTCTTTAATTTTTGTGATTTAACTATTAAATCTGATCTTATAAAAAATTATTTTAAATAGGTTAGGTTTTTCTCTATAGTAAAGCAGCCTAGTTATTTATTTATTACGAAGTATTTTATGTATTAACTTTTGTTTAAATAAAGAAAATATTAGTAGGAGTGGAACTAACTGACTTGCAAAAACCTTGAAAACTGCCACTTGGCTGCAGAATAGACGTTAAAGATAAATGTATTAATGATATATTATATAGCTATTATGAAAAATCACGTATTAAAGTGATGTTTAGAGAGTTCTTAACACAATCACACAAACTGAAATTCAAAATGAGAAATTTCCATTTAAAAAAAAAATAATAATAATAATAATTCACATGAAATTTAGAGACAGAAAATTTTTCAAAACACTTGAATTCAGAGATAGCCCCTGAAAAGTTTTGCCCTTGTATTAATTTAAAACAGTTCTATCTGTCAAATGAACTCCCATAATGTAGTCCGAAAATTTTAAGAATAAATATTCATTTCATTCATTTTGAATTCTTTGAAAGCAATTTTTTTTTTTTTCTAAACATATTTTTGATTAAAAAATATTATTTATTTTATTTTACTAAAGTTCATTTGAATTTTACATGAATTTCTTTATATCAGGTCTGTTTGTATATATTTGTATGCATCTTGGATTTCCAACATCATTTTTTTTTTTTTTTTTTTTTTTTTCGAATATTTTCTTTTATTTTTAGATGAAATGTCAAGACCATCTAAACTTCCATCATTTGATTCCTTCCAGCCATTAACTCCGCCTGATCAAGCAAATGAACCTTCTTACAACCAACCAGGTAAGGCGTGCAACTTAATGACTAATAATGTATTGATATTTCTTAAAGGGAATAGTATGCATTTAAATGATCAGAAAATCCAATTTGAGATTTTACATATTTAGAAAAATAACTTTATAAGACATCATATCTCATAAAAAAAAAAAAAAAAGAGAGACTGATTAAAAAGCACATGTATCATTCTAAAATTTGTAAAAAAAAAAAAAAAAAAAAAAAAAAAAAAAAAGAGAGAGAGAGAGAGAGAGAGACACTTTAAAATACGTATAGTTAAAATACATTTTCAAAGCTTTTCGCCCTTATCATCAAGGCATCGTCAGAAAAATATTTGTAACAATTTTGTTACAGCACGTCGCCTTCTTGTAATCCAAAAAACTCCAACTAATCGACTCCAGAGTTTCGACAAGAACTGATTTCTGTGAATACCAACTTTGAATTTTCTATAAATCAAGCTTAACTGTATTTGTAACTTGAAAATGTGATAGATATATATGTATATATATTTTTTCAGATTAAATTTTATTACGATATCTATCATATATATATATATATATATATATATATATATATATATAAGAGAGAGAGAGAGAGAGAGAGAGAGAGAGAGAGAGAGAGCTGCGCTTTAGAAACAGAATTGTTACGAATATTTTCCTAATGATGCCTTGATGAACAGGGTGAAAAGCTTTTAAAATGTATTTTAACTAAAGTATGTCTTTTAATTGAATGTTTTTTATGTGTTTTAAACTGCCTTTTTTACAAATTTAAAAAATTACTTTATTCTGAATAAATTAATATTAATTGTTTAACTGTGTATGAAAATTTCTTAGTAGCGGTTATGGTTCTATTAGTAACTAGTATGTTGTGGCCACCACAAGACTTTCTTCTATATTTTCCTATACATATTCAATCAGTAACAATATAAAAAAAAAAAAAAAAAAAAAAAAAAGATTTTTTTTTTTTTTTTCTTTTTCTTTTTTTTTTTTTGTGAAAATTAATACATATTCAATCACTAACAATAATTAAAAAAAAAAAAAAAAAAAAAAAATCGAATTTTTTTTCTAAGTTTTTTTTTTTTTTTTTTTTTTGTTAAAAGTAAAAAAAATCGATAACTTTGTTTTAAATTATCACAGATTTATGGTTCAACCATTCGTTTTAAAGGTATTGACGAGATCTTTCGAATGATACCCATCTTCAAAATTTAACCCCCCCGGGGGGTACTTCCCCCCCAGGGGGGGAACCGATGCCCCCCCATGCACAATTTTTTTTTCCTAGTTAACTACTACTATCATCAATAATTCAAATTAATTTTACAATCACAAGTTTAAAATAACTCTCATTATGCCCATTTATACGGAATTTTGTCCTATGCTGCCATGTTAAAAATTTGCATAAAATGCGATTACAGCGCCACCTGTTGAGCTATTGATCCATAAATCTAATGGGCACCAGTTCATGTCAGGGTGCAACTAAATACCAAGTTTGGTTAAATTTCATTCATATGTTCGTGAGATACAGCGTCCACAAAAAAATGATACAGACACACAGACAGACAGACAGACACACAGACAGACAGACAGACATTTTCTAAAAACTATCAATTCGTGTTCAGGACATCCCAAAACGTGTAGATCCGTCAAAAAACGGAGGTCGAAAATTTTCGCGAATCCAATACTTTCTCTATATTACATATAGAAGAAAGTAAAAAAGAGAAGGGAAAAAAAGTACTTCGTTATAAAGTATACTTGAAATCCAATATACATCATAATTCACCAAAAAGAAAAAAAAAAAAAAAAAAAAATTATAACAAATTATATATCCAAGAAAACATGAAAAGATAATTTTGCTTTTAATTCAAAATGAATTCATTTTGAGTCTGTTAATGCAGCAAGATGCGAGGAGAGGGGTGAACGCATAGTATTTTTTCTGGGACTATTAAAGTTGTACTGTCTCCTTCAATAACAAATTTTATAGCTGCAAAATGTATTGCACAGACAGTGCCTGATTTAAGGCAGGGCATTCGGGGCACGTGCCCTGGGCCCTCACAGTGAAGGAAATTCCATCACTGTGAATTCCATCACCCAAGAAATTCCATCTTACATTTTAAAAAATAGTTAAAATGAAAAATTTCCAAATTTTGCTATAATGCTCGTTGTTTTTTACTTTTCGCCGATGGATGGAGGAATCATTGCGCTCTTTTATAAATCGGCGATATGATCTTTCAAGGAAACTATCAACTCATCGGAAAAAATTGCAATATTTTTGCTAAACGGAAATACAACTGCATACTACCGATACTTGCATTCCAAACTTTTACTAAAGCTAACTAAATCCGAGGCACGCACACCGCAATGCATATACACGTCACCTGATGTCAAGTCAAGTCAATGATGTGCTTCGGAGTACCTGCATTTGATAAAAACCAATGCTTATCACCAACGAAAAATGATAAAAACATAAAAATATTTTTCCGAAAATAAAAAAGAAACGTACGTCGATCCGATAGACAAGCGACAGATCTTGCTTAGCCTTACCCTTACCAACAAAATGAAAAGTGAAGTGAATTTTTAGACGGCTGAATCGGAAATAAGCGATTTGTTTTGTTTGTTGTAATATTAAAGTGCTTGAAAAAGGGGCCCATTGAACATGAGTGCCCTGGGCCTCCAAGTGAGTAAATCGGTTCCTGTGCACAGAGTTAAGACAGACAAATATCCCCCCCCCCCTCTTATAAATTAATTTTGGAGTATAAAAATATAATATAAGAAAAAAAATCTTCGAATTAAAACAAAATAATAATCAAAGTATATAAATTTGAAAATTTGGTTTGAATTATTAAATTTTAGTCGAGGTAATATCCAATCAGCTCGTAATAGAATAATAAAGTTTTAAAATAATAGTAATAATAATAATAATATATTAATTAGGTGTTGTAACACGTTTTTGCTTATTGCATAAAGTAAATTAGGAAATCGATACAAACTTCTCATCTTTCGATTAAGTATCGAAAATTAAGTTATTTTACCATAAGATTAAATCTACAAAACCATAGAAATTTCCAATACTAGAGATTTTGTAAGATTCTGCAATATATTTTACATGTATAGTTAGATAGATTTTAGAAGCCTGTTTGTAAATGGTACTTCAATTTCATGAAATTTTATTAACTTAAAAAAAAAAAAAAAAAAAAAAAAAAAAAAGTATAATATCCCTTATGGGATATATATATATATATATATATCCCATAATATATATATATATATATATATTATTGAAATGTAATTAAATATGAAACAGATTGGACAGCCTATAAAATATTAGCACAATATACAAAATTAAGTATATTAAAACCATATAAAAATTTAAAAATCACAAATGATAAATAAAGTGTTTTCTATAAAATATTTAATTCACACTATATATATGTATTATTGAAATGTAATTAAATATGAAACAGATTGGACAGCCTATAAAATATTAGCACAATATACAAAATTAAGTATATTAAAACCATATAAAAATTTAAAAATCACAAATGATAAATAAAGTGTTTTCTATAAAATATTTAATTCACACTATATATATGTATTATTGAAATGTAATTAAATATGAAACAGATTGGACAGCCTATAAAATATTAGCACAATATACAAAATTAAGTATATTAAAACCATATAAAAATTTAAAAATCACAAATGATAAATAAAGTGTTTTCTATAAAATATTTAATTCACACTATATATATGTATTATTGAAATGTAATTAAATATGAAACAGATTGGACAGCCTATAAAATATTAGCACAATATACAAAATTAAGTATATTAAAACCATATAAAAATTTAAAAATCACAAATGATAAATAAAGTGTTTTCTATAAAATATTTAATTCACACTATATATATGTATTATTGAAATGTAATTAAATATGAAACAGATTGGACAGCCTATAAAATATTAGCACAATATACAAAATTAAGTATATTAAAACCATATAAAAATTTAAAAATCACAAATGATAAATAAAGTGTTTTCTATAAAATATTTAATTCACACTATATATATGTATTATTGAAATGTAATTAAATATGAAACAGATTGGACAGCCTATAAAATATTAGCACAATATACAAAATTAAGTATATTAAAACCATATAAAAATTTAAAAATCACAAATGATAAATAAAGTGTTTTCTATAAAATATTTAATTCACACTATATATATGTATTATTGAAATGTAATTAAATATGAAACAGATTGGACAGCCTATAAAATATTAGCACAATATACAAAATTAAGTATATTAAAACCATATAAAAATTTAAAAATCACAAATGATAAATAAAGTGTTTTCTATAAAATATTTAATTCACACTATATATATGTATTATTGAAATGTAATTAAATATGAAACAGATTGGACAGCCTATAAAATATTAGCACAATATACAAAATTAAGTATATTAAAACCATATAAAAATTTAAAAATCACAAATGATAAATAAAGTGTTTTCTATAAAATATTTAATTCACACTATATATATGTATTATTGAAATGTAATTAAATATGAAACAGATTGGACAGCCTATAAAATATTAGCACAATATACAAAATTAAGTATATTAAAACCATATAAAAATTTAAAAATCACAAATGATAAATAAAGTGTTTTCTATAAAATATTTAATTCACACTATATATATGTATTATTGAAATGTAATTAAATATGAAACAGATTGGACAGCCTATAAAATATTAGCACAATATACAAAATTAAGTATATTAAAACCATATAAAAATTTAAAAATCACAAATGATAAATAAAGTGTTTTCTATAAAATATTTAATTCACACTATATATGTGTATGAAACTGTTCATACATGACCTTTCATCTAGTAAAAAATAAATCTTTTTAATCAAAAGGAATTCTACATGGTTATGCGCATTTCTATATTTAAAGCCGCAATATAAAAGATTGAAATTTCACACACAATATTTCCTGATACGTTTTAATATTTAATCCACACGAATTAACGCTCTAAATTAAAAGGGATTTAACTTAAACACACACACATATATATATATATTGAAAACCTTTTGAAACATTGAATAGATGAAACCAAGAAACATTGAATAAGATGAAATAGAAAAAATACAAAAAAAAAAAAGATTGCGAATATCAAGCAACCTTAAATTGAAACATGCAAATTCATTACGTTTTCAAGTGTATGGAATGAATATTGCATGTAAAATAGGTGTTATTTCTGTCTTGCTGTATGCAAATTGCTGAACATTTACAACAAGCTATATCCAATAACAACCCCCCCCCCCCAAAAAAAAAAAAAAAAAAAAAAAAAAACTAGTATGTTGTGGCCACCACAAGACTTTCTTCTATATTTTCCTATACATATTCAATCAGTAACAATATTAAAAAAAAAAAAAAAAAAAAAAAAAAAAACGATTTTTTTTTCTAAGGTTTTTTTTTTTGTTAAAAGTAAAAAAAATCGATAACTTTGTTTTAAATTATCACAGATTTATGGTTCAACCATTCGTTTTAAAGGTATTGACGAGATCTTTCGAATGATACCCATCTTCAAAATTTAACCCTCCCGGGGGGGTACTTCCCCCCCAGGGGGGGAACCGATGCCCCCCATGCAAAAATTTTTTTTCCTAGTTAACTACTACTATTATCAATAATTCATATTAATTTTACAATATACATTTTACAAATAACTCTCATTATGCCCATTTATACGGAATTTTGTCCTGTAAAATGCGATCACAGCGCCACCTGTTGAGCTATTGATCCCCAAATCTAATGGGCACCAGTTCATGTCAGGGTGCAACAAAATACCAAGTTTGGTTAAATTTCATTCATTGGTTCGTGAGATACAGCGTCCACAAAAAAATGATACAGACAGACAGACAGACACACAGACAGACAGACAGACACACAGACAGACATTTTTTAAAATCTATCAATTCGTGTTCAGGACATCCCAAAACGTGTAGATCCGTCAAAAAACGGAGGTCGAAAATTTTCGCGAATCCAATACTTTCTCTATATTACATATAGAAGAAAGTAAAAAAAAAAAAAGTTCAAACTGAAAGAATAATATGTGAAAAACCAAATGAGAATCAAACTTATTTAAATTCAAGCAGCAATTTCAAAATTATTAATTGAAATACTAATAATAATAGTTAAATGAAATACTAGTAATAATTAATAAAACTAAAGTTTAACATACATTACACATGAAAAACTGGTATAAGTAGCTTGATCACTAAACAAACATGTGGCTGTATACAGTTAAATTCACAGTTAATTTTGGAATCGTATTAAATATATATATATAATTTAAGGAATAATTGACTGACACTTGCATAAAAAAATTCTTTGTGTTTCCCAAAATATGTTAAATACACTATGTTGTATAGACTTTTATCTAATTTATTTCTTTTTATTATTTCAGATATGAATTATTCTAAAGAAAAATTCATTAAATCGGTAAGATTTTTATTTATTTCTTGACACATTATAGATTTTTTTCTGTGTATGTTTGTTTGTATAGATCCGTGTTACGGTTGGGATAGTTTTTTTTTTTTTTTTTTTTTTTTTTTTTTTTTTTTTTTTGGGGGGGGGGGGGGGTACGAAGAGGATTTATCCCGGATGCTAGTCAAAAATATTCGGGTCCCAATTGGTTCAACTTGTGAAGTTTCTCGTCTGAATCTAATATTTTCAACAGAATGGGGGCTATAGTTAAATATTATGAATTACTTCTTGGTCATTTAGATTATTGATAACTACTATAAAAAAAAAAAGCTACAATAAAATGATTTTTTTTTTTTTTTTTTTTGTCATAAAATTACAGAGATATATTTAAGAATGCAAATCAAGCAATGTTTAGCTGTAAAAAAAAAAAAAAAAAAAAAAAAAAAAAAAATTCTTCTCATGTTTGTTTATGCGTGGATTTTTATTTTATTTACATCCACGTATATAAGCAGCCATTTAAAAACTGGTTTAAAATATTTTTTAAATTTAAACTGAATTACTTAAGTAATTATTTCAGTAAGGAAATTAATTAAAATTAATTGTAGATTGGGGGTTTAAAATGGTTATATTTAATGCATTTAAGGGAAAGCGGCAAATACATTTTAACCTGATAATTCTTAGGTAATTATTAATCTCTTTGATTTTTTAAATTATTAATTTTGTTTATATTATCATTATTAGCATCAACATCATTGATTTTTCTTTTCTCGTATTTTAACAGGAAAAATTTGATTCACGTATGGAAGACATTGATCGTACATTTTCCAATATTTCCTTCAGTAATGTCAGCAACAATTTAACTGAAACTAATTATGAAGGTAACTTTTTAAAATTGTTTAAATAATTGTGTCATTTATTAAAACTAAAAAATATAATGAACGATAACTATTAACTTATATTGTAGCTATTTGCATAGATGCCAACATTTTAATTTATTCCGGAGTGTTTTTAGCCCCGCCTTTAATTCGCACCACTTTATTTATAAAACATTTCCCCAGTTTATAACTTCTATAAAATAAGTAAAAATTACTTTTAAAAAATAAGTGGTATGGAATAAAGCTCGGGGCTAAAAATACTCCGGAATAAATTTAAATGTTGGCATCTATGTATTTGTTCTAAACAACATAACTGTTTTAATATAGGTAAAGAAAATCAAAATTTTAATTTAAAATAATTATACTTTTTTAACTTTCGATTTCTAGTTATTTTCGATTATTTAATACTGATAAATTTGTGACTGTTTTTGAAAACATGTATAATATCCAATACTATATGTTATTTGTGATCATTTAATACTAATAAACTTTGCGTCTAACTTTGAAAATATGCGGAATAATTAATACTTTATGTTTAGCTTCAACATTTTTTGTACATTTTATATGCATTATCTGTAAGGAACGTGGTTAAAATTTTACACATATGTCTCATCATTTGACTTTTCCTTCATTTTAAATATAATTCATTTCTAAAATAACTAACTACCTACTTTCACTTTTGAAAATGATCTGCAATTAATTGCATGTGATGTTATTTTTATGTTAAAAAAGTTAATATGAAACTTAAAGTTATTTCAATTAATATACACAATTTTTGTAACTATTTGGGAAAATAATATAAATAAATAGTATATATATATATATATATATATATATATATATATATACATATTAGTCTTTTTGATTAACTATTCATATTGCATGTTCATTTCTAACATAAAATAATCTACCTTTTCAAAAATGACCAGACACACTCGATTTCAGACGTTTGTCATATTACACCTAAAAAAAAATTCCTGATGAATTGAAATATCCGAAACTTTTTTTGAACGTATAAAGAGCATACTATATCTCATACATTTTAGAAAATATTTTGTCTTGAAGATAAAAAGTGGTTCAGTAACAAATTAAAGAATAAACAGAATATTTTGAATCGCCTTTTAAAAAGTAATATTTGAAATGAGTTCTGATTCTAGCATGTAATTATGATGTTTTTTCTAATGTTCTGTGTTCATTTGTATGTAGTATAACCTTTATACTATCGCATAAAGGTTTCTTTAAAAAATTGCAAAAATGCCCCTCGTTATTATAACATGGGGGGGGGGGGGTGTCAGTACAAAGCCATTGTTACGAAACTTAACATAATACTTTAGATAGCATATTGAAATCAGAAGGTATATATATATATATATATATATATAATGAAACAGGAACATTTTTATAAAGTAATTTTTAGCTGCGCATACACAAGCGCTAACAAATTTTTTATTTGCATAATTTATTAGCCAAATATTTTGATGTGTATATACATGAAAACCCCTGGGAAATATCACAAAAATTCAAAAAGTTATCGGTATTTAAAGGGTTAAAAAAAAATTATTATAAAAATATGCTGAATATTTAAACTTTTAAATATACGTAGATTTCAAAAGCATAATAGCATTAACATGCAAAAAATTGAATTGATTTTTTTACATTATTTTGTTTTATAATTGAGCAGTCAGTGGGGTTGGACCCTGTTTCGAATTTACGCTGATCATTTTGTTTATTTAAATTTATTTTAAAGGAAAAAGTCAAATTTTTTACAGAACTGTATAGATTTCCTCTGGAATAATATACTTATACTCTTTATTCTATTCTCTGTCTTAAGTTTTTACTTATACTTTATATACTTATTAACACTTTATATACTTATCTGTTTCTCTTAACACTGTTTAAAATATTTTCCAACAGCATGTACTCTTCTTCCTCCTTTCGAAACTTTCTGCAGCTTTCGTACAATAACTCCTCCTCCTCAAAAGAATGAAGTATATTTTATTCAAACAGGTTAGCTTTTTTTACGATGTTTTTTTAAAAACTAATTATTATCTTACAAATAGTTTTTTTTTTTTCTTTTTTTTTCGTTCATTTTAAAACTTGAATACAGTGTGATAAGATAAAACTAGAGAATATTTATTCCTGTAACAAAAGAATAAGAAAAAAACTAGTATGTTGTAGTCACCACAAGACTTTCTGTTATATTTTCCTATACAAATTCACTCAGTAACAATATTAAAAAAAATCGATAACTTTGTTTTAAATTATCACATACTTATAGTTCAACCATTCGTTTTAAAGGTATTAACAAGACCTTTCGAAAGATACCCATCTTGAAAATTTACCCTCCCCACCCCGGGGGTGAGGGGGGAGAAGCGATGCCCCCACATGCACAAATTTTTTTTCCTAGTTAACTATTACTATTATCAATAATTCATATTAATTTTACAATCACAAGTGAAGAATAACTCTCATTATGTACATTTATACGAAATTTTGTCCTATACTGCCATGTTAAAAATTTAGAAAAAATACGATCACAGCGCCACCTGTTGAGCGATTGATCCCCAAATCTAATCAGCACCAGTTTATGTCAGGGTGCAACTAAATATCAACACTGTTAAAAAAAATGCAGAAAAAATACAGAAATTCTCTGTAATTTCAGAAAAAAAGGCGTAAATTACGGAAAAATTACGCAGACAAAACGTATTTTACGACTTTTTTTCTGAAATTACAGAGAATTTCTGTATTTTTTCTGCATTTTTTTAACAGTGAAGTTTGGTTAAATTTTATTCATTGGTTCGTGAGATACAGTGGACACAAAATCCGTGATACACACAAACACAGAGACAGACATTTTCTAAATACTATCAATTCGTGTTCAGGACATCCCAAAACGTGTAAATCCATCAAAAAAAAGGAGGTCGAAAATTTTCACGAATCCAATACTTTCTCTATATTACATATAGAAGAAAGTAAAAATGTCTAGTTTTAAATGTTTACCTTATTATTAACTTTTATTTGGTGTTAGAAAAAACGTTTACCGATTTTTCTATTGTTTTTCACCATTTAAAGAACTTGATTATATTTCGAAACCCGAAACACACATTTTAAGAAAAGCTAGCTAGATAAATTTCCATAATTTACTTACTTTTTGTTTACATATGTTTCTTAATTTTCTCCTTAAAACTAATGTTAATAAATCTAACATTAAAAATATAATAATTAATATATATTATTATTTCTTTTTTTACTTTCTTCTATATTCAATAGAAGAAAGTATTGGATTCGTAAAAATTTTCGACCTCGGGTTTTTGATGGATTTACACGTTTTGAGAGCTGTAAAATACGATTTGACCATTTTTAGAAAATGTCTGTCTGTGTGGGACAAAATTTTGTGGCAACTGTATCTCAGGAACTACTGCACAGAATTTCATAAAAATTGGTATGTAGTTGCACCTTGACATAAATTAGTGCCTATCAACTTTTGGTAAAAATTGTCTTACAGGTTGCGCTGACATCCCGCTTTTTCTAAATTTTTAACATGATGATATAGGACAAAATTTTGTATAAATGTGTATGAAGGGAATTATTTTTTAGTAATCATTATGAAATTTAGAAGAATTATTTATAATAGAGATAGTCAACTGAGAAATTTTTTTTGTATGTGTTGGACCCTTGCCACCGAGGGGGGGAAGTCCCCCCTCGAGGGGAGTAAATTTTCAAGATGGGTATCTTTCGAAAGGTTTCGTCATTATCTTTAATACGAATGGTTGAACTATAAATCTGTGATAATTTAAAACAAAGTTATCGATTTTTTTTTTTTTTTTTTTTTTACTTTTAACGAAAAAAAAAACTTTCGGGGGGGGGGGGGGGTCGTTTTTTTTTTTTTTAAATATTGTTACTGAGTGAATTTGTATAGGAAAATATAGAAGAAAGTCTTGTGGTGGCCACAACCTACTAGTTTACTATTATTATGCTATATGTAATTAAATGAGTTAAAACACGAAATTTTTAAACAGTTCATATTTGCAAGCAAAAAATATTCAACTGATTTAACATTGTAGCTTATTAAAAAAAAAAAAATTGGTTTAAATAAATCATCATTTTAGAACTTTTTTTTTTTTTTTTTTTTTTTTAGATATATATAAATTTGATACTACCTTTTTTTAAATATTAAAAATGATTTATCGAAAGTTTTCATATGTTGTTACTTTAAAACTAATTTTTAAAAATTATAAAGTAATAAATCTAAGAAATTACACGAATTTTAAAATTTAAATTTGGAATTGTTCATCTTTTGCACTATTGCAGTAATTTTAAACAACTAACACAAATTGCACAATCATATACATACATTATTACAGGCATCCCGGTGTTACTTGTATAAATATTAAAGTTTCACTTTTATCAAATGTCTCATGAAAATAGAATGCATACGCATTGACTTCACTGAAACTAATAAAGTGACTTCACCTGACTTTACAAATTTTAATTTTTCTAAAAATTTAATATCTTTTCGTCATAATTTTTAGGCTTCATAACTTTTTGTGCAATAATTCTGGAAGTTTCGAAATTTATTTGAGACATTTTAAAATATCTAAAAATCAGAAAGCAGATCTGAAACTTGGTTTTGACCATTGGTAATATTGGTAATTCATTATCTTTATAGTGAATGAATGTATGTTAATCTGATATAGATTCTAGCTGTTGAAGCTAATAACATATTCAAGCGCTTTCCAAAATTAAAAAAAAAAATTATTTAATTCATTTTAAAACTCAAAACACTTTACATTGCTCAATGTATCACAACAATGTGGCACGTTGCCATAGAAACTAATGCAAAAATCTTCATCAATGACTATACTTATCTCTAAATATATTTTATACTCCATGATTTCTTTAAATTAATACATTTATTTGTTTATATTTACAGAATACAGTCCTAATTACACGCCTCCACCAGAGCAAAATCGTTTATCTCCACCTCAGAAATATAGTCACATTCCTCCAAATTCATTTAATCGGAGCAGCACAGACTTCTGGCAACCCAACTGCTGCTCAGTCCCTAACGAGGATGAAGAAAAAAGAAATTCAAGTGACTTTTTCTCTAGTGCTTTCATTGGTCTGTACAAATCCTCCACTCAAGAACACGAAAGTAATAGTTACATGGACTTTATCACAGATGCTCCAATGGATCAATCTGTTCCAGTAACAAACGCTAGTATCAATCTTCAATGTTATAACAAAACTGTACAGTCCACACCAAATAACAGAATACCCTCAAATACCCCAATGCAAACAGATCCCTCATTAGACTTCATGTTAGAAGATGACGTTAATCCAGAAACATGGAAAAAACTCTTGCAAGAAATCGCAAACTCATCATTAGCATCTCAAAATAGTATGTAAACCATGTTTTAAATTTTTCCTTTTCGTTTTCTTTCTTCTTTCTTTCTTTCCATTCTTTATTCTTTTTTTTCTTTTTTTAATTAGGACAACAGGACTATTGCTTTCAGACCAAACAGACGAAAAAAAATAAAAAAAATTACCCCTCTTGGCAGCAAGTTACAAAAAATATTAAAAATGAGTTTTTAACAATGTATTTAAAATAAAATTGAGAGAAAACGTTCAAAAAAAAAAAGGAAAGAAAGAAATGAATGTAGTAACCGTTGCTAAAAAAATATTCTTTTTTTTTTCCAGTTATTATTATTATTATTATTTATTACTTTTTTTTTCTGTTATTCTTTGATCATATTTGCTATATATGATCCCTTCCACCAATGTTTCAGAAACAATTCATATTAACTTCTAAATATCTTTTACTTTGAAAAAGGCTTCATTTCTATATGTGGTTCGTCCTTCATTAATTCACGTCTTCCTTCCTGGTGTTTGATCATCGTAATGACGAATTATTATTATTATTATATACGTAATAAAACCTTTTAAATCAAAGAATATGAAGCAAAAAAAAAGGTAATCAATTCCTAAAAAGCGTATTTGTAGCAGTCAGTAAAAAACAAAAAGCCTGTGTGAAAAGATGTGAGAGAATATGAAATACCATGTCTGAAATAATAGATCTGAAATAATTTGTAGTGATTATCACAATCCAAAATCGCTAAATTCAGTTAAAGATTAGAGAAATTAATGTAAACTGAATTACTGAATATTACTTAATATTACTGAAATTAATATAAACTGATGTATTGACTCAAATTAACATCAAAAGGCAAAAAGTCCTTTGGTTCGCGCAGTTCCTAGTGCTCTATACTTTGGTAATTTAATCTAATAAGATCTAATCTAAAAATAAATTAATAAATAAGACACTAGAAAGATAATCATTATACTACTTGAGTATAAATTATCCAGATAAATTTTTGTTTCCGACTGATCTGGAAAAATAAGCATTTTATTCTCTATTACATTAATAATCAGCAGGATTTATTTTATTAGCTTGATTGAAGTTGTAATTTTAATCCAATTATTATTAGTTTATTTATTTTATTTTTTTAATTACTGATATCATTGATTTAAGTTGCATTGAATATTCTAACTTATAATTTTTTTAATCATAATTATTATAAACAAAAATCAGAACATTTAATTTCAATCTATTTTTCTCTAAATCCATGCTACTTTTATAATTCCATGTTATAACTATTGAGCTACAGGTTATAAAAATATTGAAAATCTATTTACGATTTGTTTTAATATAATTCTTGTGTACAATTTTAAATTAGCACATAGTGGGGAATGTTCCATTAATCCCCATTCAAACTGTCCCATTCATCACCACCACATGATCATATAAAACATGAAATAGGCCTAAGGAACAATTGTCAATATTCTTCTTGAATATCATAAACACAATAAAAGATTATGCCTTTTCAGCATGTATGAGTTATATTAACTTTAAGCAAATAGTTAATTTTTAACTACTATCTAATTGAATCAGTAAAAACTTACTCTGGCAGCAGAAAAAGACACTTTAATTTTTTTCTGCCCTTCAATAGACAGCACAATTCTGTAACTTCACTTGATGAATGACCTCAGTACTGCCATATATCAGAAAAGTTGTCAAGTTTCTAGTGCTTGCAAAACATAAAAATTTTGCTATTGTCCCATTCATCCTGAGTCCCATTCATCCCCACTCTCCCCTACATTTTTTTTATGTCATTTTAAGTTTTTAGTCAAATTTTAAAATTAGATTTAAAAAATTTTAATTAAATAAAAGCCCTTAAAAATGTTGGAATAACTTAAGTGGAGGGGATTCTTTACTTATCGTCGCCGGAAGCCAAAGCTAATGTTATTCCATGGGGAATTTCGCCCCATTTTAGCTCATTAACTATTACATATGCTTAAATTCCATTTTCATATTTATAAAATTCGCAACTGTTAAATGGGTTATTGTTTTCTAAAATTTCCTTTTTTAATTTTTTAATATTTTATTTTGAAGCTCTAATTTGCGAATTTTCACCGAGAAATTCGCATCAGAAACCATTACAACTCATTAACTAATTTATAAATTCCATTTTTACATTCAAAAAATTCACAGCTGTTAAATTGGTTATCGTTTTCTAAAAACTTATTTATTTTTATTTCATTTTGATATTTTATTTTAAAGCTGTAAAATGCAAAATTTCACAGAATGAAAATTAGCATTTTACAGGTATAAAATAATATTTAAAATATTTAAAAAAAAATAATAATAATTTTTTAGAAAACGATCACCAATTTAACAGTTGTGAATTTTCGGTATGGTAAAACGGAATTTAAAATACATATTATTTAATGAAATGTAATTGGGATTATTTCCCTATAGAATAACGTTGGCTTTGGCTTCAGGCGGACAATAAGTAGAGAGTTTCCTTAATTTATCATTTTCTTTATTAATTAATATGTATATATATATATATATAATATTGATTTTTTCTATTTTTCTCTCTGGTTTCCTTGATGATTTGATTTAATATTTTATTTCATTTCTCATTCAAAATGGTTTTGCTGCTCGATCGGGCATGAACAACATATATTTGCTATTGTTAGCTATATTGTTTTACGAAATCGTTGCAACTTTCACAGCTTTATGAAGTACATGCTCCCTGATGAGATTTTGCTTCTATTTTTAAGCATTTTTTATTCCAATTATTAATCCATTTTTTATTCCAATTATTATTTCTGAGGTCCTTTATTTTCTCCGTCATTATGTTTAATGGTCCTTTTTTACTCAAGTGGGCGTATATAATTTAAATTGTTTTAGTCTCTTATTGGATCTTAACGTGTACCGTGACATTTCTGTGCTAGTTTTAGCAATGAGTTACAATCAGTTTTATTTTTGTTGTGTTGGTATTTACATGTATCTATTAAATGCTAAAATATTAAGGTTAAATTTTTATTAAAATATCTATCATTTATAATATATATATATATATATATATATATATATATATATATAATATTGTTAAAAGTGGTGTATTAAATTTAAATTTTTATTTTTTTCCAGGGTTGAACAGTTAAACTATTTTCCCAAGGAAGTTGGAAATTTTGAAAGCGTGGAAAATGGCGGAGCTTATTACATGTTCCAGTTAATTGTTTTTCGCAACGAAAACTGTTAACTCATTGCACAATTGTTTGAATGTGATGTTTTTTATTTGAATCATGCCATTGATTTAAATAATTTTTGATTTTGTATGTTATTTTTGTAAACGAAATGATCAAATAATAAATTTTGATGTTTGTTAATATTGTTTTGTTTTTATTTGTACAAACTAATTGAAGAAATTAGTCTTTTTTTTTTTTTTTTTTTTTAAATCTTCATGTATAGTTTTTATTGTCAACTTTTACTGAAGAAAGAATATCAATGAAATAAAAAATTATGAAATAACAAATCATAAAAAAGTGCATTTTCAGGGTTCATACTCCTCAGGGAAAACCTGGAAAACAGGGAATACTCAGGGAATTTGGAATTTGTTAAAAAAAGTCAGGGAAAACTCAGGGAAAATAAACATTTTTATTAAGAGTCAGGGAAAATCAGTTATAAAACCTGGAAAAACAAATGTTTTTTTTCTCTCAAGTTATGTTTTTCTTGTTTAGCTTTGTATCAAAATTTAAATAATTAAGTATTGTGAAAATACGCATGTAAATAATGATTTCTACCTGAATTTCTATCATGATCGGCAGTAATATGATATCATACATTGGAAGTAGCTGTATTTTGTCCTGTCTAGAGGAGTGTTTCTCATAATATGCCGCTAATATTTTCTTGAAAATTGTCTGGGAACTCAAGGAATTTTTTTCCCATACTTGAGTATGAACCCTGATTTTAATTAAATTTAAATTACACAGGTCAACAAAATTAATGTTGGCAAAATTTGATTTGATAATTTTAGCTGATACATAAGTTTTTTGGTGTACTGAAACCGAAAATGAAACCAGATTTTCTGTCAATTAGATTTTTGTCAATACAGGGTATCTACCGACACAGTTTCTTCATTTTCGGTAGTTTCTAGTATATTTCCATGATTAATTATAATCAATCATAGAAACGTACCATAAAAGTTACCATATAATTACATTAGTGGAGGAATCCCGGGTGAAATTGTGTTGGTAGACATTCCGTATTGATACACGATAGAGAAAAACTGGCTTCAGCACATCAAAAAAACATTAAAATCAGTCAAAATTATGAAATCTGAATTTTAGAGGTAGACCTGTGTCATTAATATGTGAACTTAAAATACTTTTTTGTGATCATATTATATATACTGGAATATCACATTGGAGATGTAATATATGAGGATAATACCGCGATATAACACATATTTAATAAAGTAAAAAATAAAGTTCGCCTTTCAGTAGGTTCTAAAGCCGGTTCTACGGCTCCAAATGACACAAAATTTCACTAATATGTAGTAATAGTGATGCGTTCTGCAAAAATTAGTAAAAAAAAGTTGATTTTTTCGTTAATAGGTGGTGCTACTTCAATATCTAAGGCGAATTTTGAAGTTTCTTCTGTCAATTTCGGTCAATTCAAACGAAACACACAAAATTTATTTTGTTTCTGAAAAAAAAAATCTGCAAAAATCCTTTAAGATACTGGCACAGTGCCACCTGGTGACGAAAATTGTGACTCTTTTTTTTTCTTTCTTTTTCCGATTTTTGCAGAGCATAGCGCCACTTAATTATTTTCGTCAATAGATGGTAGACTGTGTCCTGCAAAATGGCAAAAAAAATATATATATATAATTTTCGTCAATAGGTGGTGTTGCGCCAATATTTAATATGAAAATTGCAGATTTTTTTTATAAAATAAATTTTGTGTATTTTGTCTGAATTGACCGAAATTGATAGAATGGATCTGCAAAAATTAACATCTGTAAAATAAATTTTCCTTTATTTTATTTTTTACAAAAAAAAATCTGCAAAAAACTCCTTAGATATTGGCGCAGCGCTACCTATTGACGAAAATTGTAACTCTCTCTCTCTCTCTCTTTTTTTTTTTTTTTTTTGATTTTGCAGAGCGCAGAGCCACTTGCTGACGAAAATAATTAGGCTCTAGAGACGGTTGCATGGCTCTAAATCAAACAAAATTTTACTAATATGTAGCACTAGTGATACACACTGTGAAAGACAAACAAACAAAAAAAAAAGTTGAAATTAATATTTTTTCTATAATTTTACATTTTTTAAAACGACATATAAATGAAAGTAGCAGAAACCGTGTGTTAAAATTGGACAAAATCAAGTGTTTTGTTTTAATTTTACTGTCTTCCTACTTTATTTCCCTTAAATAGATTATAATATATATAATATAACAAGCTTCCTTCGCCTATCGCCCATAAATAGCATACAAAAAAAAAAAAAAAAAAACTTGATATTTGTCACTATGGCTAATTCTAAAATTCTAGCAGATTTTTAGTTTGCATGAAACTGTTAGGTAGAAGTAGAAGGTGCTGATTTAAAACCAAGTAGGTCTCATCGCCTAGTCGTTCGGGGTTTTGCGTGGGACATCCCACCCAGTCCTAGATCCCACATATGAATAAACAATCGGCTTTAATCCATTTGCACATCTCATATTTTTAGTGTCGCCATCTACAGGTCTTTTAATCCAATTTAAGAGTTCGATAGGGAGAGAGGGGGGAAAATAATACAATAAAAATACTCTAAACATTTAAAAGAAAAAAAAAAATTCTAAAGTTTAATATTAAATACAATCAAATAAACTTTTCATGTTAATGAAATATAAAATTCCTGAGTTTCAATACTTTAAACAGTGATTAATACGTCTATTTTGTATTGTATACATGCTGAGTAAAAGAAAAAGAACATATCAAAATGATTTGAACTAAAGAGATTCAATTATGATGATGCTTTCGAATAGGTAAATTACAAACAAAAATCTTTGATTATTATTTTATTACGAACTTAATATCTTTTCAATACTTATAAAATTAGACGTGGAAATCCTAAAGTATCCTGCCATGTAATTATATGGTGCTGCTATCTACCGAAGAAGTTATAAATTAAAAGTTTCTATTATAACAAATTATTACTTTTTCCCCAGAATTTATAACATAGGATGTATTTAATTTTCAAATTTCACTCAAATATTTAATGAAACTACTTTATAAGACCTTTTAAAGACTTTTTTATCGTAGAATTTTCAAAAATAATAGCTTATATTACATTAATCTCAAATTTTAGTATTATTATCTTTAACCATAAAAGTTAATTAATTAAATCATCTTTTTTAAACATTTAATTATTCAATTTATACAGAAATCTTCCACTTTGAGAGAAAAAGGAAGTTACTAGAAACTATATGTCATTTATATAGATATTTAAAGAAAGTAAGCGCGAGATTTGATTAAATTCAAGAATGCACATTTGAATCAAATTCATCTAAATACTTGAGTTCGATGCTTGTGATTGAATAAGCTGTTTTCAGTCCCCTTTTCTAATTCCGATAAATGTTATTTACCATTGTAGCTGTCATTTATGCATGCTGATCTACTAATTTTATCCGCCGAACATCGGTATTGAAGGAGTAACAGTATAATTGTCTATAGCTGAATTACGTAAAATCCATTTTTCTTAAGTTGTGTTCATTAATTTAGTAACTAAAAAAGAATCTAAATATTTGCGTTCGATGCACGTGACGGAATAAGCTGTTTTCAATCCCCTTTTCTAATTCCGATAAATGTTATTTACCATTGTAGCTGTCATTTATGCATGCTGATCTACTAATTTTATCCGTCGAACATCGGTATTCAAAAAGTATAATTGTCTATAGCTGAATTACGTAAAATCCATTTTTCTTAAGATGTGTTCATTAATTTAGTTACTGAAAAAGAAGAAAAAAAAATTAAGTTTATTTTTGTTTTCTAAGTAACAGATATAAAATTCTGCATAAAACAGAATTTAATTTAGTATGACAGGACTTACTTTAATCTATTCTTCCATATAAAGGCATGCAGGTTTTATTCCCTAGCATCAGTTACTATATTCATTTCTTAAAAATTCTTCGGTATAGCTTTAACATAGAAGCCGCTTGGCGATTTTTATTTATTTATTTATTTTTTTTTTTTATTTTTTTTTTGTCATTTTGACGATGATTTAAAATAGCTATCACAACTGTATAAGTAAAGATCTTTGGCAAGAAACGTACGAGCTACTTAGTGCCAAATTTCAAATTTCGCGAAGGGATCGTATACTGAAGCTGTTCCATTTCATTAGCTGATTTTTCTCAATTTTATTTTAATTATGGAAAAAAAAAATGAAGAAGAAGAAGAAGAAGAAATTTACATGTTCATTTTTTCTCCTAGCAAAAAAAGAAATATAGTTACTTATTTATTTCTTACATCAATTTTTTTTTTTTTTTTAATTTAAATTTAAAATGGGTTTTTATTTAATATCTTTTGAGCCAATTATCCGAATGAACTAAAAGAAAAAAGTCGTTAGCTAGATTTTGTCCTGATTAATAAGTGTACCAATTTTTGATAAAATCTAATAATCTGGGCAGTTACAATTACAAACTTTCTGTGTTACATATTTAGATAAGAACAAAATGTTTTCCTATTCATTCAAGGTCCAAGATAAGAATTGGTAATGACTGCCAAATCGCTGTCTGAAATAAAAAGTACAACCTGCCGTACTTAAAAAAAAAAAGACACCAATTCTACAAGCTTTTAGGCTTTATATTTCAGTATCGATTTGTATATTAAATACCCCCATCCTGACCGCGCATCTTAGATTTTGATGCATCACCTATGCTAAATTTTCTTTATAATTTTACTGGCGATAGTTCCTTTTGCGTTTATATTGCAAAAAGACGATGGTTTGCATAGTTCAGCCTTGCCAAACACGTGTTTCGCAGAACATGAGTTGGCTATTCTTAACCAATATCAAAAGGTCGACGATGTTGCCTTGTTGTTACGAGTTTATTGCATTTTATGGTGCTTATTCAAAGTTTTGCACTTATTACTTTAAAACATCAGTTCTGCGGTGCTTTCTTATTATTAATGAAAGGTATTATCAAAATATTTCTCTCTAATTATACATATAAAAACTGATATGCCAACTTTATCAAATAATTTTTGCAAAAATAGTTCATCTAAAATTCGCAGGCATGCATTCAAATTTATTATTATTATTATTATTACTATTAAAAATTTAACAATATTGAAATTAGTAAATTTATTATTAATATTATTTAATAAGTTTGATATAAGTCAAGTATGAGTGGGTTAAGAACTACGGATTTCTATAGAAGTTTTTAATTATCTGAATACATGGAATTTTTAATCATATTTAGACTGAGTATATTACACACATAATATAAAAATTCCTTTAAATTAAAGAATAAATTTAATTTTAATTACCAAAGGAAATCAATCATAGTACATACTATAGTTAATGAATTAAAATTAAACTAAGTATGTAAAATTAAGTTATATCAATAATTAAATTTCAGTATACTCAATTCTAATACATGAAATATATATATAATACAAGTTTAGAGTTCTCACGATACCTTTTGATTCACTGAACCCGGGGAAGTAGTGTTCTTTCAAGTTTTTGACAATCATCAGTAATATAGTATTGAAAGTTTATACCAGGGAGAGAAATTCTACAGATACGCTGTACAAATAGCAACTTTTATATACATAACTTTTTTTTTTTTTTTTTTTTTTTTACAATTTTAGTGGAAGCTACTTATTGCAAAATATATATACAAAAATTTGTCTGTATTATATCTTAGAGGTTTCACAGCTATAAGAACTAGGGTGAGACGTAAGAAACAGAAATTAAAAAAATCTTCACTGGAGATTATGCTCAGAATAGAGAAAATTATTTTTCATAACAGGTACTCGACAAATATATTTAAAACAGCGTATTCATTATTCGGTGTTTTAAGATTTATTCATAGTTTATTTTTAATAGAATTAGTTTTAAAAAACATATTTTGACCTTTCAAAACATATGCATACTCAGATATTCCTGAATTACCTAATCTTTCATACACAACACATACTGCATATTAAAAAGCAGTTTCTAAAATTATGTAGTTCATTCCAAGGTATTGGGAACTGTTATGAAGTGATAGATCTCCACATGATACTTATTTGTGGATATCACTTCTTATTACAGCTGTCATTCATGAATGATTGTTCTGAGAGACAGTTTACAATAAGTTGTATTTTGATTAGGTATAATTTCCTTTTGCAGCACGGTAAATAAAATTAAAAATAGCTTTTTATTTAGATTGATTTAAATAATAAAGGAAATGTAAATCTAATGATAATTTGATATTCAATTTTATAAGAGTAATAATCATTTTTAAAAAGTCCATTATCGAAGGCTAAAGTTTCCTTTTTTTAACACGCTTTTATTAGCTTCACCTGTATGTATGTTTGTATGTATAATGTATGTTTGTAACCGCTCTGGGAGCAAACAAAAAATCTAAAATGTAAAAAAAGACTTTCCCTGCGTGAACGCTGTGGCTGTGAGGTAAAGCTCTGCGCTACAAACCTAAAAGTATAGCGTTCGAACCCAGTCAGGGGAGATTTTTTTAAAAATGGTTTTTGTTTAAATCTAAATTATTTTAATTAAAAATTTAAATGTATGTAAATATTATGGTGTGTCACTCACACGATTTTCTCTTACCCTGCATTTTAATACTAAGATAGATATTTTGTGCTTTTTAGTTCACATTTCTATAAAAGCGTGTTCTTTAATTTTTTAAAACTATAATATTATTAGTACATGTCTTCATATCGTATCGATCTTGATTACATTTCGAAAATGATTGTACTGTTATAAAATTCTCAGACATTAAACTAGTACATTATATAAAATAAAGATAGGACTAACCCCTATCAAAATAGAGGGATGTTACAAATTTGAAGCCTTTGTCTATCTATCTGTGTGAGTGTCTGCCTGCATGTTGCACTATATCTCCCAAACGAATGGACTATTATTATTATTTTATTTTATTTTATTTTATTTATTTATTTATTTATTTTTTGTCAATTGGAAAGCTGATTTAATCAGGATAGTGCTTAGCTGCATTTAATGAAAATTTGTTTGACAGAATTTTAAAAGCTAACTAAGCAAAATATTATTAGTATGGAGAACTATTAATCTCAATTTACGGATTTTTACGATACCAGTTTTACGATAGTTGGACATTTATCGAAATCGAAAATATAATTGAATAATTTGAAAGCGATGTTATAATTTGAAAAAATAAATAAGTAAGAAAAAGAAATACCCCATACTAAACGAAATTCTGATTTTGCCAGAATTTCATCAAAATCTTCGTCTTTTTTTTTTTTTTTTTTTGTAAGAAAAAGAAATTTAATAATAATCAGTATCAAAACGGACGGTATCGAAAAAGTTTTCTTTTTTTTGAGGGGGAGAAGGTTGAGAATTTCAAAATGTTTATATTTTATTAATATTTTTTCTTTTATCAGTTTTATTTACAGATCCTCCTGGGCGTTTTTTTTTATTTTTGGCGTTGAAATTCACCGAACGATTTTCGCCAAGAAGTTTCATTTAGCAACAACCATTTTAATCTAAGTAACGCATCAAAAATATAAATAAATTATAAAATATTACAAAAAAGAAGAAAACAAAATTAAACCAAAATTGTAGTCACATAAATGATCTATTTCTATCTGAGTAGATAATTTACACACACACACACACACACAAAAAAAAAAAAATGCATTTTTAAAAATAGAAAATTTATTTCAGCAAGCACTATTTTAAACCTAAAAACCATTAAAAATAAAAACAGGATATGACAAATTCTTATAAATTAACGAAAAAGTGTCCGATAAAAGTATTAGTAAAATAGTATTCCCTTTTTTTACATAAGAAATTATACAAAAAAAAAAAAAAAAAATGATCGGTAATATGGCGACAAAAATTCAAAAGCCGACAATCGTGAGATTTAATCAACGAGATATTTAATAAAGTCGTGTAACACGATAATGTTTACTTATTTCTTTCTCTTATCCATATATGTGGTATAGAAAGCAATGTTATTATTATTATTATTTATTTATTTATTGTTCTGATTACATTGTATTGATTTTTGAGATTTGTACGCTGTTAGTCATCCAACTTCCAGATGAAAATTCTAATGTTTTTTGGATTAGAGTATGAAGATCCTAGCTCATTTTCGACCTTCTCCTCTATTAATTTATTCAGCAACTGATCATAGCTTATTAAAAGCTGAAATGATACATGCATTTTCCTAAAATTATATATATTTTTTTAAAATTAATTCAGCAATCAACACACACACACACAAAAAAAAAAAAAAAAAAAAAAAAAACAGTCTTATAATATAAAATACTTGATAAAAAAATAAAAAAATAAATAAGAATAAAAATCTGATTTTTAAGCTTACCCAAGCATTTATTTATTATAGATAATATAATGAAGATTTTCTTTTCTTTTCTTTTTTTTTTCTTTTTTTTTTTTTTTTTTTTTTGGATTGAGGACTATTAGTCTCAATCTACGGATTTTTACGATACCAGTTTTACGATAGTTAGACATTTACCGAAAATATAATTGAATAGTTTGAAAGCGATGTTATAATTCGGGAAAAAAAAAAAAAAAAAAAAAAAAACTATTAGTCCTCCGTACTAAACTAAATTCTGCTTTTGCCATAATTTCATCAAAATCTTTTTTTTTTTTTTTTTTTTTTTTTTAAGGAAAAAAAAAGAAAGAAAATTAATAATAATCTGTTTTGAAACAGACAGTATTGAAAACGTCTTTTATATATATATATATATATATATATATACATATATATAATTTTGAATTAGGAAATAAGCGCGAGATTATTATTATTATTATTATTATTATTATTTTTTTTTTTTTTTTTTTGTAAAATCAATTTTTTTTTTTTTTTTACTTTTGAAGTGTATCCTTTTATATAAAGTTTGAAAGAAGTTGGACAAGCTTTTTTTGTTTTTCTGAATAAATACAGTTTCTGATTTTATTATTGAGTCCGTTAATCTCAGATTTGAGGGAGGGGTCTCTATTTGATTGATAGAGTCTCCGAAAATTGTCCCTCTGCCTGCATAAATTACAGATATAATGGAGGGGGGGGGGAGTAAATTTTTGCTATTTTTTAAGTAACTAAATAGCAAAGTTTTTGGCATTATCAATTTTGGAATTTAAGTTTATGACCGCGTCATTAATATTCTTAGTATTATTAATGTCGTTAAAGGTAAGGTCAGAGTTAAAGGGATAGTTTTTAAATTCATTCCAGTCAATGGCTACGACGGGAAGAAGAGAGAAATGTTCAATAATATCGACTCTAGTGAAAACAAGGCAGTGATCAGACTTGTAGTAATCTTAATCGCGTAATCGTAATCGATTGTAATCGATTACAAAAGCAACGTAATCGCTGATTAATCGTAATCAAAATAAAATATTTAAATTATAATCGTAATCTAATCGTAATCAAAAAAAAAATATTTAAATTGTAATCGTAATCTAATCGTAATCAAAAAAAAAAATATTTAAATTGTAATCGTAATCTAATCGTAATCAAAAAAATATTTAAATTGTAATTGTAATCTAATCGTAATCAAAAAAAAATATTTAAATTATAATCGTAATCTAATCGTAATCTGATCGTAATCTAATCGTAATCTCATTATATTTTTCTAAAGAATAATCTGTATCGTGAAGCAATGTAAACGTAATCTATCTCTAAAATAAGATTGCACTATATTTTTCTTGTCTTTGCTGCCATTTTTACTCTATTTATATTTTTTGTTATTCCTTTTTTCAAAATTTTCTAGCTTCACAAGCTAATTTTTGAACTTACCTACTCACCCTCGAAGATTTCAGAGGTCATGTTTTCAGGGCCTGATTAAGCTTTGAAGCTAAGGGAAGCTCAGCATCATTTCGGGGCCACCTTTTATTTCGGAAAATCTTGTTTTCCTGTAACGTATTGTAATATAAAACTGCTATAGACCAAAAAAATAGTGTGTGTTTATTATTTTTATTTTTTACTTTGCGAACATTATAGTGAGGAAAGTATTGTAATCATGTCAAAAATCCGAATTTGAGATTTTGATGTTTCTATACGTTTCGAGGTCCCTTGAGTCCATTTCCACTATTTTTACGATGATATATGTATGTGTGTATGTATGTCTGTGAGTGAACACGCTAGCGTCTAAACGCTTTGTTCGAATAAGTTGAAAGTTGGTACGTATATTGTAAGTCACCATAATACGAACCCTATAGATTTTGGTGAATCTAGCACTCATAGTTTTTTTACAGGGACACGAGGAAAAATTCTTTATCATTATGGCCTACGGGACCAAATTTTTAAAAGTGCGATAGCGTCTAAACGCTTTATTACTCTGAGGAAAAAATTTGTATACATGTTATAGGTAACAGTTGAACGAACTGTATAGATTTTGGTGAATTTAGCACTTACAGTTTTTTTGCAGGGGCACAAAGAAAAATTCTTTATCATTATGGCCTATGGGACCAAATTTTTAAAAGTGCGATATCATCTAAACGCTTTATTCAATTGAGCTGAAAATTTATATGAATATTATAAATCACTGTTGCACTAAATATAAGCATTTTGGTGAATTTAGCATTTGTGGGTTTTTACAGGGACATAACGAAAAATTCTTTATCATTATGCTTAAGACTTCGGTTCGTCTCTTCGCGCGCGTTCTAATTCCCTTAAATATTTATGGAATTTTTTGAAACTATGTATGTTCTTCAAGTTCACTATGGAATTCTTCCCTTTTAAAAATATGGTAAATATTACCACTGGTTTGTCTACAGGGAAATTTGAAAGAATTTCAAAGCATTGCGACCTATCAAAGGTATTTCTATAGATCATATTTTAACTTTTATTTCGCACAAACCATAATGCAGTCGACATTAACAATACATATGCGCAAGAAAATGCTTCCAGCAGAATATAATGTCATTAGCAATAAGATTTAGAGAGCAACACAAAAATTTTCACTTTCAATAACGGTTATAATTGAAAATTGCTGGAATTGCATTTTCGTTTGCCTTTATCATTTTTAATACTTCCTAGCAACGTTATAGAGTGATTGTTGTTTAGAATGATTGTTTCATTTTCTATATATACAAATTTATATGAACTTATTGGCGTATTTTTTTTTTTTTTTTTTTTTTTTTTTATAAACCTTTTAAAGGGGTTTTATTTACAAAAAATATTTAGTAGAACGCTTTATTGAAAAAAAATAAATAAATAAATAAATAAATAAAATAAAAGTTAACAAACAAATCGAAAATATTTTTATGAGAATAAAGAGTTTTGCTTAATCACAAAATTAAACATGTTAACAATCCACCTAATAAGATGCTTTGCCATTAAAAAGTAAAAGAAATCTCTGAAATATGATTGTTACTCACCCGACTTAAAACTTAAGTTGTCCACTAAAAAGAAACTTTAAAGTTTAGATATGCTTTAATGATTTCATAATTTTTTGAACTTACGAAATTTTAATTTAATTTCTTGAAATATTTTAAATTTAATTTTTGATTGTCTTTTCCTCTTCTGTCTCTCCGTTCATTTATCTATTTGCGTATGCTCTAGTAAATTTAAGTAAAACATTCTGATTACCGAAATATTGCGAAATAGGTGTATTTCTCTTTTCAAACATATTTCTGTAATGATTACCGTTATTTATGGGGCCTAATAAAATATTTTAATATCTTTGTATTTATTGTATTTTATTGTTGTAAAATAATTTAAAATCTATAAGAAAGATTTCTCATCCAAGCTTTGAAATTTTCCTTAGAAAAAAGGATGAAAAAATATGTGGAAAGTACACCATTTATTATATCAACAATTTTGGATCCACGATTCAAGAATAGTTGCCTGGACTTGACGAATGAGCAAGTGTGTGAAATAATAATTAAAGAAATGAAGAATCACTTTCTTGTCGAAGAAAAAACAGAACCAGAAGAAAAAGCCGCAACTGAACCTAAAAGAAAAAAAAAAAAAAAAAAAAAAAAAAAAAAAAAAATGACCAAACTGTTTGCGTTTTTGGACGGGAAAAGATCAAGTAAACTTGCAAAGAATTATATAGCAAAATCGGAAATAACGGAGTATTTAAAAGAGCCATTGAAAGGAGAAGATATTTGCCCTCTAAATTTTTGGAAGGAAAATGACAAAAGATATCCAAAAATTGCAAAAATTAGTTCAAAATATCTCTCTATCTGTGCATCTTCAGTACCCGTAAAGAAGTTATTCAATGTCGCTGGAAAATTCTATACGAGTTCCCGCACTCTACTAAAAGCGGGAAACAACTAAAAAAATTAATTTTGATTAAATTAAATAAAAATGTTTAAAAGAATTTTAAATCTCTCCTACATTCCATTTGTATATGTATGAAGTTCAATGTTCAGAAGTAAGAAAAAATAAAAATTTTTGGATTATTAATTGATTTTATTTATTTATTGGGAGAGGGGGGGGGGGTAGCAAAATTTTATAGACGAGGAATATTTGTTTATTAATATTCATTTGAGAAACATAAATATATTATCTAGACCATTTAATAAAATCATTTAATTAATACAGGTGTCATCATAATCTATGATAAGGTATAAAGATAACTAAACTCATTATTTATTATAGGCAACAGAATTGTACATCTAATTTGCAATTTTTAAATTTATATCAATATGATATTTCTCCTTTGTAGAAAAAAAAAATGCATTTTTAACTGACAGTTTTATTTAAATCAAATGCGAATGTTTGAGACTTCTTTTTTAATTAAATTGATTGCATTTTCATTTAGATTTCTTACTTATACCTTACTTGCTACCAATGTAATTCAATGAGTGTACATACTTACATATGATATAATTTAAGGGGTTCTCCAAATTTACATAGCTTCTACTTCTTTCCTTTTTATGTTTTACTAAATAATATATATATATATATATATATATATATATATTAATCTTTCTTTTCTACTGAAAATGCAAAAGTAATATAAAACGAATTTCATGCTTCGGAACTAGCGGTCGATTTGAAAATAAATTTTGGTCTACTAAGTTATTATAAAGAAAATTTTAATTTCTGACTCATACTTAAAACTTCTTTCAATATTTCAATGATTAAATTTCTTTGATGGTCGAAATATAAAGTTTTGTATAAATATAAAATTTCTCTCGCTTTAGATGATAAATTACTTGATATGATAATTTTAATCTGCTTGCTGTGATATTAAAAGCTTAATCTGAAAGCAATCAAAATAAAGAATATATAGAGAATATAAGGAGAGGATATATACAAGATAGATTTAAGGATATATGTGAAGAAATATCTAAGAAAGATTATATATAAGCGATATTCATCACATCGAGATTAAGAAATCTGTATAATTAAAGTTTAATTGCAATCAATTTTTCATGTAATCGTAATCTGAATGTAATCGTATTCTACAGTCTAATCAAAACGTAATCAAAACTGTAATCGTAATCTGAATGTAATCGTATTCTAGAGTATAATCAAAACGTAATCAAAACTGTAATCATAATCTGAATGTAATCGTATTCTAAAGTATAATCAAAACGTAATCAAAACTGTAATCGTAATCTGAATGTAATCGTATTCTAGAGTCTAATCAAAACGTAATCAAAACTGTAATCGTAATCTAAACGTATTCGTAATCGGCATTTGAAGATTAAAAATAATCGTAATTGTAATCTTTTAAGGATTCTGTAATCGACTACAAGTCTGGCGGTGATTACACCTGAGGGCAGAAGTTTAGGGTCAGGGAGGTTTTTAGTTGAAGTCAATAATAGAGGAACGGGTATTCGCTGCCATGTGTATGAGTAGCATGTAAGTCTCTGAAGTTGATGTAAGTTATCTGTTCGGATGTCTATGTTGCAATTCCGTCGCTTATTAATGGCATTTGTTGCCAGTAAACAAGCAATGGTTGTATTTAGGGATGTCTGAAAGTGAGTTGACTTACATATTGTCTGTTGTGTTTAACATAGATTGAAATTATATTAATGTCTGTAAGTGGGAATTGAAGGACAGCATCCATGTGTGTAATATGTCGTGCATTATGGTGAGGAATGTATTTTTTCACATAAATGACAGTGCCTTCACATCTTCCAAAGTTGGTACGTGAAATGTGATGGAGTCCAAGAAAGTATATAGAGAGAGTTTAGGATGTTAGGAGTGTTATCTATCATTGCTTTGCCAGACGCTTGAATTCATTAATTATTACACACATTTGAATAATCGGGGTCCTTACAGATTTTGGTTTGCTTAGGGATGTTTTTAATACATTTTAAAATCTCGTTTATTCTGTATATCCTTAAATGTTTGAATCATATCTTTATATCATGTTTTGGTGAGTAATTATCAACATTTTCGGTTTGGTTTTTATTTTGGGGGTCCTCAACATTTACCTCAACCATCTTCATATTTTGAGGATAAGCTTTTTTTCACGTAGTTAAAATTATCAAGGATACCGGCATTGTCAAGAATGTTTGGGATTTGATTAGGATGTTTAGGTTTTCTGTGCATGTTTAGGAGACACATACTTTTAGTATTTTGGCATTGAGGGGTTATGAGAACAGCCTCTGTATGAAGCAGGGCGGTCTAATACACATTTTGAGCATGTAGATTTTATTTTACCACTGTGAGGACAATTAGCAGACGCATTATTTTAAGCCCATTTTACGCAATTTGGCGTGAAGTCAAAAACTTCACATGCGTGCCCAAAACCTTGATAACGATAGCATTGTTTGACTGGCATTTTAGATCTGAAATATTGTAATTTTTGAAATATTGTAATTTTTGTATATAGTAGCTTAGTAATAGTATCATAAGAACTAGACCTTCTCAAAGGGCAGAATTTCTACGAGGTGCCAGACGTACGAGTAAGACAAAAACCTTGTATGAAAGGTAAAACCCCCTCTCCCTGGCTTCCAATAAATGGGAAGTCGATTTATTCTCGTGTTACAACTCTTCAGGTGATGAAATGAACAAGGAAAAAAAATTTCGAGTTCCTTAGTGGTCTGAAGAAATAAAATGTAAAAGAAATAAGCCATCTCTAAAAAAATAGCAATCGACTGATGAAAGAGGAAAAGAGAAAAATCACCCTATGGCTCTTTGCTCCAAAACTGAATTGTAAAATTTATGAGAAAAATACAAAAAGGAGAGTTTAAGTTTTCCCTGTGTAAGTGGAGGGTCGCCAGGACCCTCTTGAGGAGAGAACGCTCGCCTACGTTGATCCCAGCAGTTCTTAGCTGGATTTTGTAAAATCACTAAAAACTCCTAATCTTCGTTAGGAATCTTAAATCATCCAAAATTTTTGTAGAACCTGATTTTAATTCCATCTATTTATTTAACCTAGAAGAGTTCCTAACCTTTTTGTAAATAAATTTTTCTCTTTATTTCTCATCAGTGTGACCGATTATTGCAACTTGACAGTGTAAATTTCATCAAAGGTAGACCGTGGAAGTACATTTAGCATATACAATGACATAGGCCTACCTGTTTTATAGTTCTTCATCATTTTTGATCAAGTTACTACAATTTTCTTCCTTTTAGAGCTTCTATACTACCTACCAATAAGTATTTGGACACTTTCGAATTTAGATATTTTGTCAAATATCTAGAAAAGTTCTTTCGGAATCATGTTGAAACTTTGCTAGCGTAAAGAACATATGTTATACCTCATATATTTCAGCGAAATTTGTGTCCTGAAAAAGAAAGGGGACCAGTAAAAAATTAAATAAAAATCAAAATGTTTTGTATCATCCTGTAAAAAGTAATGCTTGAAATGTATTTTGGCTGCAGCGTGTGATTAAGAGGAATTTTCTCATTATCTGTATAAATTTTTAAGAGGCTACCATATATATTCATGGAGATATAACGTTTTTTTTTTTTTTTTTAAACATTGAAAAAAAAAATCCACTTTTTAATTATAACACGTATGGTATTAGACCCAGAGCAAAGACATTTTCAGAAAATTTGGCCTACTTCATTAGACACAGCATAGTGCAATCAGAATGCAAAAATACAATTTTTACCTGCGGCTTATTTCTGACGGGCTATCTACATGATAGACCAGATGTTTCTGCCTAAAGGTTGTCTGAGTGAGTTATGCTGACCTGTTGTCGGCTTGGATAGCTCAATTGGTAGAGACTTGACCTTGTAAGTCAATGATCCGGGGTTTGACTCCCGGTCCAGGCATTATTTTCACTCAGTCGGAAAAATAAAATTTCAGAGTGCAAAAAATTGAAATATCTTACGAAGTTTCGGTAATTTTTTTTTTTTTCAAAAAATTGCTCACTAAGCTAAAAGTCGACATATTCAAAGAATAGTGTTCAAAAACAGAATTTGAAAACTACATTTTTGAATGCGATGTTCTCATAAAACAAAACCTCTAAGGGATAACATGGAAAGAAAGAAAGTGGGAATTACCAATGTACAGCCTTAATTACGGAGAGAGCTAAACTAGACAGAATACTTACGCAATTTTCGAACTGTTATCGTCAGAGTAGTTGTGGTGGATTGTATTGATATAGTTATCGATCCATTTCATAATTCGAAAGACAATTTCCGTCTCATTGTCAGTAACTTAGTCTTCAAAAATTTTGACGAAATAGGCTTCCTGGAATCCGTTTATAATGCCTTCCATAAGAAGGGGTTTCACAGCCTGAGACATTCTGACGAATCGTTGAAGATGACCTGACCTGCCAGTAGAGAGGCAAAAAACCCAGGAATTTTGAAGCAAGAGAAAAAACCTGGGAATTTTGGGAAATAAACCAGAAGTTTTGGGAACTTTGAGAATTTTACGGGAAAGAACTAAGAGAATTATAACTCTAAAAATTTACTGGTGTAAAAAAGGGCGGGACTAACAACACTACGGAATATTAACTAAGGTGTTGGCAAGTATGCTACTATCATGTGACGTTTTTATCAATAATCTTCGCCACATAAAAAATGTTGCCTTTTCCTATGATCTATAAAAATTACTATATCTGAGGGCCACTCACGCGGCCTATAGTCCAAATTGTAGATATGATAATTTATATAGATTTATCATTCCCATCTTTTCGACCAAAGATTTTTGATTTCGAAAAGAAGTTTTGGCATCAACCATTAGAGTGGGTTGAAACGCAGCAATAGGAATGGAATATAAAATAGAACAATCGCGAATGTTGATGAATTTTGAAAATGCCGAAGTTGTTCGTGACATTCAATTGCTTGACGAACTTTATTAAAGGAAGTGAAATAACTATTCATATTAAGTTACATTTCACATACCGTTTATTTTATCAGTTTATTTAAAGTATAATTTTTATAATCAGTTGCTTTGTTATTATTATTATGTGAAAATTGCTGTTAAGTTTCATACTTTATTATTATTATTATTATTTAAGATTTTATAGTAGTAAGTGATATGGAATTTTTAGAATTCTTTCAAACATAGTTAACAGAGGTACAGGTAAAGCTCACTAGTTTTAATATATGTGTGTGTGTTTAATAAAAAAAAAATAGTAATAAAATTTAACAAAACATACATATTTATGACTATTATATATATATTGTTTCAGCGTACATGAATTTCTTTTTGTATGCAGTAGATGTCGCCACTAGTGCTCTAAAAAAGATAGTGTATGTTTTTACTGGCAGTTTCCTTTCCGGAGAGTAAAAATAAAGGTCTGTGATGTAAGGTCGTGTGTGCTTGTGTTATTTAAAAACAAATATGTATATTTAAAAAAAAATGATTTATTCTTTGACCATATTTCTTAAAACCATGCGGAAGCCTCTGCGCAATCACTGACTAAACAAGTCCAGATTTAAAATAGGTGAGACGGTCATTTAATTCAGAGAAAACATGCGATAACAAAACGTCGAATTATTGGATGTTCTCCAAATCTAAACCCATCGATCAGTTTGTCACCCTTTAAGCTTTCGGACTCGCTCGCACTGCTAGTTTTAGGAAACGTGGTTACACTGTATTCTATTGATCATAAGCAAATGTTTTAAGTTATTTAACTAAGTATATTCTTCTAATAAGAAAAAAAATCCAGCAGTACAGTCCAAATGGTCCGCCGTATACTGGAACGTTATTCTTGAGAACAGGTAGGAGCTCGTAAGAGTATTACTCTCTTATTTTATTTCAATTAATTGTTTAACATAATTGTCTCAGAGATGAAACAATTAAAAATAAGAAAAAAGGTATTAAAAGCCGCATTAACGCGGCATAGAGATAAGATAATGCCCGAAATCAACGATTTCGATTTCGTCCAGCTAGGCTTACTAGAAAACAAAACTAATGAGATGTAACGGACATCAAACTTTTATTTAACTCAATCTTCGAAACGTGCACACCAGCGGAACTGGACGATTATATTAAAGAAAAAGATACAATTGACGATTCAATCGATAAATTGAGAATAATTATAAATCGTAAGTTAATTGAAAGAAAAACCGAAACCAAAAGTCTAAAGGTGTTTGTGAGGATTAACACATCGATGAGTCGTTCATTACGAAAATAAATTCTTTAATAATTAGTTGTTCCATTTGGAACAAGAGCGCGTTAACTTAGCGCGCGGCGTACTACTGACTGACATACGACGGGACCTTTTCCCGGCACAGCTAAAAAGAGAGTGTTCTGTGAGTTGCAGTAGAAGTACATATTCTGAAAGTAATAGTGAATGTAGCAGTTGTTGATGTGTAGTGTTTTAAAATTATATAAAATATAGATGTCGCTACGATCACTACAGGAGTATCCCCCCAGTGAACAAGGAGAACGATAAAAGTTTGCAAAATACTAATACAAATACAATTACAAATGCAATGTAATTATATATATAAAATAATAATAATAATACAATGCTAATACAACATAATATTGATGCTAATACACTTAAATATATATGTACACAAATGCAATAACAGAATGAAATATATGAAAAAGTATTGCTAAGAACAGAATTGTTGTATACATACACATGTGCATACAAAAGTTATATTACAGTAAAGAAACAAGGAATATGTCCAATATATAAAAGAATAAATGATAATATAAACAAATAAATAAATTACAATGACATTAAAAATAATCTGTAACCAAATGCTTTAGAAAATGAATTTTTCAACCAGATCTAGTTGTAATTATTTTCTGCTGTTGTCAAATTTCTTGAGCAGCTGAAGTTTTAGATCTAAGTTTATTCAAGTCAGAATTTGTGTTGTTATAACAATCAGGTGGTGGAGATGAGTTGCCATTATCTAAGAATTGAAATGCAGGCTTTAACCTGTCTATAGATACCGTTGTATGTTTTCCATTAACTTTAATAATAAAATTTTTATTATTTCTTTTAATTATAATATGAGGTCCTGTGTAAGGAAGAGTTAATGGTGGTTGAACACTACCTATGCGCAAAAATACATGAGTGTATTTCTGCAAGGATGGATTTATGTAAACATTAGAAGTACCATGACTAAAAGGATTAATGGAAGAAAGTTTGCTCGTGGATTCACCGAGCTGTGAGACGTATGTTAAGTCAGGTGATGTTTTTTAATTATATGTTGTGAAAAAATCTGATGGAAGTCTAAGTGTAGTACCATAGATTAGTTCAGCATTACTCGCCAGAATGTCATTTTCAACACCTAAAAAGACAATTGGCAGTGATTGAGTCCATTTTATATTATCATGGGTTTTTAATATAGTTTTGAGACAGCGGTGGAATCTTTCACAAATTCCGTTTAATATTGGATCGTATGCTGTTGTGCGTATACGCGTGGTTCCAAGAATATTTGTTAATTCAAGGATAAGTATGGATTCGGAGTTTCGACTTTGGTCTGTCATGATAATAACTGGACATCCGAATCGCGAAATCTAACCATTTACGAGTGATATAGCTGTAGTTAGAGTTGTCATATTAGATGTTGGGATTACTTCGGGCCATCTCGTGAAACGATCAACAATAATCATGCAATATTGATAACCGTCAGAAGGAAGAAGTGAACCAATGAAATCGATCTGTGTGTGAAAATCTTGCATCTGGAAGGGCGAAAGTTCGGAGTGCAGCTTTCGTATGCCGATGTATTTTGCAACGGGGAAATTTTCTTAGTAAACTTTAATGACATATGATAGTTTAAAAGATTATATAAATATTTACTGAAGTTGAAGCTTAGTCAGACAGGCACACGAATGCAGGGACGGACAGACAGGCAGGCTAACCGAAGTGATAATTACTCTTAAATAGTGTTGAAAAATGTTAAAAGCACTTAACACAAGTAAAAATACATATCTAGAAATTTCCAATTATTTATGTGCTATGTCCGTGTGGCCCTGTAGACATTAATATGCTAACATGTTTTTGTGCATACACTCATGTTTGTGAAAATTGTAACACCCTGAAAGAATTGTCAGAAATTAATGAAATTTACTCCACATAGTATTGATTGTGGTACAAATAAACGAACAAATGTACAGTCGGTAACAAAAGTATCCGAGCACTAGCAAAAATTCCTATGTAAAAAAAAGTAGAGTTAATACTGTTTTGTTAAATAAATCCTTGTCGAATCATGTTCTCAGTCAGTCTAAGAACATGATTAGACAAGGATTTATTTAACAAAATAGTATTAACTCTACTTTTTTTATAGGATTTTTTGCTAGTGTTCGTTCGGATACTTTTGTTACCGACTGTACAAGACAAAAAAAAAAACAAAACAAAAAAACAAAGGACGTCTTAAATCAGTACATACTCGATGAGCGACATATCCGGAGAATAGGCAGGCCAGGGAAGAAGCGAAACCTGTTGTGCACGAAAGAAGGCTTGGGCAGTCTCAGAAACGTGTGCACGGGCATTATCCTGCTGAAATACAGCATCCGGAATGCGTCGAAAAATGGGAAGGACCTCTGGCTCCAAAATTTCCTTTATAAAGCTGTTGGGTTTTAACCCTACGAATTCGCTTACTGTCGCAGACAGTTGTCTCTCTATGTGCAGTATCTATGTTTATGTTATACGCAGTTTACCAGTTACCGCCGGCATGTAAGCCGCGTTCAATCATTCTTTTTTCTTTTTTGTGTGTGTGCAATAAAGTATGTTCGTTTTTTCAATAATGGAGTACTCATCATCTGAATTATCTAATTGCACACTATTTAAAAGGTCAGAACAGTATTTTGGCGACGAGTCGAAAAGAACACTTCGAATTATACGCTAAAGCACAAAACGAAAGTATCGTTTTCAAAGTTCAATTTTTACTTTTATTTTCGAACTGTGACTTTATTTATCAAAATAATGGATTCAGAACAATTCCAGACATTCTTACCTACATTTACAGCGCAGCAACAAGCAATGCAAGCACAACTTGAAAAACATTTTCCAAAAGAACATTCTAATGATAACTCAGTAAATTTTGTTAATGTTTCCCCATTTGAAAACTTAGATTCTAAACGTGAAAAATTTTCATACTACTTGGAACGTTTTGATAATTTCTGCAATATGAAAGGTGTTACACAACATGAAAAACTTGCTCAACTTCTATGTGTATCAATCGGTTCATCACTTTATAATAACTTAGCTGCTTTTCTTGGGCCTGAGAAACCAGTTAAAAATCTTTCATATGAAGATTTAGTGCAATCTTTCAAACAAATGTTGATTCCAAAGAAAAATGTGGTTGTTTCTCAACATTACTTTTTAAATATCTCTATCAAAAAGAACGCCAGTCAATTGCGAAATTTTTTGCTGCTCTTAGAGGTCTGCACGGGCCGGGCTTTCGGCCCGGGTTCGGGCCGAATTTTTCAATTTGCTCTCGGGCCAGGCCGGGCTCAATATTTTTTGTGTGTACTCGGGCCGGGCCGGGCCTGGAGGAAATTTTAAGCCCGAGTCCGGCCCGACCCGAATCTTTTTCTAAGTTCCTAATTAATCAACGAAAAAGGAAAATGATAAAATACTTTTTCAGTCATTTATTTTACATAATTTTACATACAGTCTGGTATGTAACAAAAAATTTTATTTTGTTAAATGTGTCTGTAACTACAATTTAATTGTCTATCAGCTTGACTGTTCGCGATCTGATTTTCCGCAACTATTTTAAACATGTCTCGAAATTAATATATTTTATTTAAAGTAATATTAGATGGTTTCTAATTCAAAATAATATGCATGGTTACTACCAGTTTGCGTACATGTAACAAACAAAATAAATTAGATACGTTACTGTATATAAGGCTTTGTTCTCTATGGTCTGTAGTGTTTAGGTGGTATGAACCTAAGCAGCATACAGAAACGTTCTCTGAACGTTCAAAAATTGTTCTGCAAACACGTTCTAAGAACGTTCACTTTGAACGTGTTATAGACGTATATTTGTCCATCTTGAAGACGTACAATAGTACGGTTCAGAGAACGTTCAATTAACGTGTAACTATCACCATCGGTGTTATAGAAGCGTTCTGAGAACGTTCTATGTACACGGTCTCAGAACGTTCTAAGCGTTTTTCGAACGTTTTCAAAACGTTATACACATTTTCAGAACGTTCTAGAAAACGTACTGTAAACGTTCTAAAATAGTGTAGTCAAAAAAAAAAAAAAAAAAAAAAATGTGTGTCATTATAAAAAAATCACCTCTGTACGGGCGTTTAGAAGTAAAAAGTACATAGCTGATGACGAATAATGATACAACACATGAACAGGGATATAAATTACATTTTTTTTTTCCAATTCAAATAATGTTTGAGAAATTTTAACATACTTACTATTCCTTTAATTTTAACGTATATGCATCAAAAATTCTATATTCTATGACAGTTTTCCCCAAAAACTGTCATAAAGTCTTTTTATCCCTTAAAAAATTTCTTAAATTTTTGCATTTTTTAAAAATTTCTTTTTTTCTCCTAATCTGAAGATAATGAAGTTATAGTATTAATTACAAAACGTTGAATAAACACAATAAAATGCAAGAACTCGCACCAACTGTTTCGGGTCAAAAGAAGACACAACCCTTCATCAGGTGAACAATGTAGGCTCGAGAGCTGCAAACAAGCACGTTGAGTTGTGTTGAATGCGTTGCCGCTTTGTTTGTAGCAGCCGTGCTTTGTTTGTAGCAGTCGCGAGTTCTTGCATTTTATGGTGTTTATTCAAAGTTTCGTAATTAGTACTATAACGTCATTATCTTCAGATTAGGGAAAAAAGAATTTTTTTAAAAATGCAAAAATTTAAGGAATTTTTTAAGGGATATAGAGACGTTATGACACTTTTTGGGAATTACTGTCATAAAATATAGAATTTTTCATGCATATACGTTGAAATTAAAGGAATAGTAAGTATGTTAATTTTTCTCAAACATTATTTGAATTTTAAAAAAAAAGTAATTTATATCCCTGTTGCTGTGTTGTATCATTATTCTTCATCGACTATGTACAACTAAACACTTGAATTATTTTGCTTGTTTTAATCCTTGTGTTTGCGAATGCGTCATCCTATGATTAATGTTTATTTTTTATGGTTGTTTTCTGTTTGATTCTCTGATTTCTTGAACTAAATAATTTATTCCAATTTATTCTTCATTTTTAACTTTAATTAATTTCTTGTACGATAGGGTGCCCGCTAGCAATTTGCTATTATAGCTGCTAACGGACGAAATCGTACATTGGTGCTCAACGAGGAAAAAGGCCACCTCTGACGAGTTTTTTTTTTTTTTTTTTTTTTTTTTTTTTTTCTACCGTTCTAAGCTTTTCCTTACAAAAAAAAAAAATGTTTAAAATGATGTCTTAATTTTTTATTTCCTCGTTGCTTGTTTGTATCTTTTGATTTGAGTTTCATGTGGTTTTTACGCACCGGCAAAATTATTAAAATTGCAACTAACAATATAGGAATAAATTTATGATTAGACTGAAGTTAAATAAAATAAAAAATAAAATAAAATAAAAATGTTTCAATAAATCACAATCAGTCTCCCCAGATTATTTAAATTTCTTGTAATTTCCTTCTCATTGTTCTAGGTGGTTTCAGTGATCTTATATCTGCTGCTTGGCTTTAACTAAGATTAAAAATTCATTTTTAATACAGGGTGCAAAGCATAGTCACGAGAATACCGTTATCTCCGCAACTATTGGTCGCAAATATATAGTTTCAGTTACAAAATGTTTTAAAAAATATGAGCATTTGTGGTGTGACATGTTTAAATATAAAATATCTATTTTTTCAGAATTACAAAAACTAGCTTTTTATATAGTCCCAGATCCCTATAGTCATATTTAGAAAAACTGACACTCATCTTAACAAAAAGTTTCATTTCTATTCTCCCAAAATGGAACAAGATATTTAAAGTTTAGATTTTCTAACATATTTCGGCCTTCAATAAGAGATCGATTTAAAAATCCTATTTGGAATTTGTTTGCATTTTCCCTGGCTTTATTAAAGAATTTTTCATTGACTTTTTAATAAAACCGGAGAAAATGCGAAATAATCTTAAATTTTGAAACTAACTATCTCAGACAATTTTGGTTGCACAAAAGTGAAACTTTTCGTGTTATATTTTTTAGGTTGGAAGTCAACTTTTACTATTAGCGTCATGAAAGTTGTATAAAATTTATCAGTTTTTGTGATTTTTAATAAATTGATTTTTTTTAATTTAAACATGTCATATAATGAATGCTTACATTTTTTTTTAAATACATTTTCTTATTGGAGGACATCTGAGACCAATTGTTGCGCAAATAAAAGCCTGCTCTCGACTTTGCACCCTGTATATTCTAAACATTGCTGTGTACTATACTTTGTAAGTCCATGGATAGTTTATAAATATATTTGAATGCTGAAGTTCATAGAAAGTTTTAATATTCCAACATAAAAAATAATTTCGAAAATGAATGTACCAATACACAGCTAAAATAATATATAATTGAGTTTATAATATATTGTTAATTTATAATAATAAGAAATTGAAACGAAAAATTAAAAACTAGTTAGAAGGAAGAAATTAAAAAAAATTCCAAATACTTAAATATACGAGTATATATATTTTTTTAATCAAAATATTTTTCTAAAATATTTAACATACTTCATATTTTTAAATTTCAGTGGATGTGTGTATACATATTTTCAGTTTACAGCAGCAGTTTACAAAAATGATGTATGCAGGTATTTAAATTTATTCCACATGGCAATGTAATTGGTATTCTTTAAATGTTTAAATTTCTTTAAATTGAGTCAACGCAATACTCATTTGATGTAATTATGCTATCATGGCATATTAAATAATTAATAAACGTAAATATTATTATTATTATTGAATAATATAGTAAGTATATTATTTATAATTAATATATCATTTCTTAGTATATTATTTATTTACTTATTAATATCGCCTTTTTTTTTTTTTTTTTTTTTTAAGCAGAATATGTTTTCTATAAAGATGTGGAATAAAATTGAATCGAATCTATGTTTTATTATGCAGTTAAACAAGTTCATATATTTTATTTAATAAATAACAGTAAAGAGATATTTAAAATTATAAATCGGTGAAACTTAGGATATTATTTTAAAAATATGCAATTTGCATAACCTAGATTATATATATAATCATATAAACATTAAATAAATACTTCAGAATTTAAAAACAAAAGAAAAAAAGAATTACTAACCTTCTTAATTTTCTTCATAAGAATTTTCAAGTAAACACCCTTGCAACTAGCATTTTAAAATACATAATGACCAGTCTGGAAGGGCATTCACTTAAAATCAACTCTCAGCTTCATCAACTTCTTCATTCAGAAACATAATAACCAAAAATAGTTATTTTAACAATTTTCATCTCAGAAGACTAAATTAATAAAATGAATCCATAATTTCTAAGCGGTTTTCTGTAACAGGATCAGTTTTTTCTGCGATACAACGCTGCTTATGGTGAAACTTAGGATATCAAAAGTTAAGTATCAAAAGTTAGGCTTAAGAACTTACGCAGATATGAAAATGATTGTTTAATTGATATTAAAATAAGACTTTAATAAATAGAACATAGAGAATATTACAGGTTAAAAATATTACATTTTTACCTTTTCTAAAGCTTATCCAAGTCATTATAACGCTAAAACTGAAGAAAACAGATTACATGTTTTAAAATTACTACCTCACATAACGACACGACTTTCCCAAGATCTGGCGCTGGCGTTTGACTTTGCACGGTCAGCAAGACGAGAATTAAATAAATGCAATCCACAGATGTCATCATCTGCCTGCCCTTCCCTTCTTACATCCGCAATAATCATGTTTCAAAGTTCAACATTTGAAACAGAAATTTATTAAGCATTTATAGCTGTAGAAAACATATAGTCAATATTTTAAGGAAAAATGGAGCTGAGTTAGACAATTATTTAAATTTTTATAAAGTAGTATTTTAAAAACTTATGAGATCACTTTATTTTTCCATTTTAAAATCTCGAATTAAACGGAAAAACATATTTTGTTTTAGTGTATATTTCAGTATTGAACAAAATATTCAGTGAAAGGATCAGAAATGGCATACACTTTTTATTTTTTCTGCATACATAAAAAGAATGCAATGGATGCATGGAAATTTTCGACTAGGGTTTTAACACTCCTTGAGACGTCCTTGATAGGATTCGACAATTTTTAGAACTTGTTTGCGCATCTTAATAAAATGTTGTGGAAATTGTATCTTAAGAATCAGTGGACAGAATTTAACCTAACTTGATATTTAGTTGAACTTTTATTTAAACTAGCTCTGATTAATTTTTGGAATATATGACCTAATAGGTGCTCAGCTATTATGTAATTCCCCCCCCCCCTCCATGTAACGGAGGGCAGTATCTCAGTTTCTATTGAATAAAACTGCACCAAACATGATATGTGAGACAACTATGGTGATCTAATTTGAGCATATATTAACTGAGAGGTGGCACTACTATCCTGCAACTCAATCCCGTTTAAAGGAAAGCAATATCTCAGATTATTATTATTATTATTATTAAAAATTCACTAACATGAGTATGTGAAATATTTATTATGAAAAACTATGATAATTCAGTTTGGGTATATATCGGCCGATATAGTATTATGCAATTTTTCCAGATAGCTATGCCTCAGCATGTGTTAGTGAAATCTATAACAAATTTAATATGTAAAATTTTAATTTTGAGATACAGTGTTTATTAAATTTTTGTTCATGTTAACTGGTTAAGTGGCGCTGTTATACAGAATGTTACAGAATAAAGTAGTGCGACGGGTAGAAGATTTCTTTTAAACAGTTTAATTAAAAGAGAATGGCTACGTAAAATTTTTATCTATTAAGAAAATAATTTTTGAAATATATATTAAATAATTTTCTTTTATTAAAATTTATTAAATAAAATATTGAATTAAAAAAAAAAAAAAAAAAAAAAAAAAAAACAATCAAACTGAGTAATGATTTAAAAACATTATCAATATTGATAATTTATCAGTAACATTCAAACTTAAATAGAATCATAAATAAAATATAATAAAAGTTTAAAATTATGCTTAAAGAAAAAAAAAAACCTGATTTCTGTAACTTCCCGATGAGTATTAGTGACCGCGAGGTTCTACTCTCGAACCTTACAGACGGAAAGTGTTGGTTTCGATTCCTGGTCGCGCTCGTCGACTTAGGTTTTCGGAGTTTTCCGTGATTTTCTTTGAAACTCGCGTAAATAAGGGTTAAGCATTCTTAGAATGATTTCCACAGAGGGCACACCATCCAGACCTAGGACCCTCGTGTAGTTAGTTTGTTTTAATCCTAACACCAACACTCAATGAATATTACAAAATCAAAACTGAATCTGGGCATTTTGTCCTATTCGTAATAATCTCACTGAGACAGAACGTTTTATGACGGTGTTACATTTAAACGTTTGGTATAGAACTGAAATTGTACGTTTTAAGAAAGGTACAACGCACACTTTTTTAGAACGTTCTAAATAATATCATTTTTGAACGTCTAATGGATGGAACGTTCTTTTGACATGAAACACGGTGTTTGAACTATTGTAACCGTTATTAGACGTCCAAAGAACGTTCCGGTGCTACTTGGGAAGGCTATAAAAATCCTTACGCTGTAACTTTTCCTCTAAGGCTTCTTTTTCTTTTCTCCGGGGCACTGGATGAAAGTAGCATCAATTTTAGCATGTGCAAAAGCATTTTTTCTATTGAATATGGTTCGATTAGCATTAAAGTTTTGTTTACCGGATCACATGAAAGATTTGGATACATTACGGTATATAACAGGAAATGGTTGAAAGTGTATTTTTAGTACTATTAACCATTTTAAATATCTTCCTACATTGTTTGAGGAATGCTAATATTTTCGATTTGACTTTTTGTCTGTCTTTGTGCCTTCTGTACGTCTGTAATAATGAAATACCGTTTATGTATAAATATCTTGTAAACATTCAGCAGCTTTGTTAAAGAACATTCTATTGCTTAGATATATAAAACCTCTGCAAAACACATACTAAAAATCTTTTTCGTCCAAAGGCAAGTTTCTTTTTTTTTTTTTTTTTTTTTTTGTAATTTTAAATATTTTTAAATAGGGCCGGGCCGGGTCGGGCCTGATTTTATCGCTTTTTGTCCGGGCCGGGCCGTACACTAGTAAAAAAGAAACGGACCGGGCCGGGTCTGGGCCGAATTTTTCGATTTCATACCGGGCCGGGCCGGGTAAGCAAACCTTTCCATCGGGCCGGGCCGGGCCCGAAAATTTCGGCCCGTGCAGACCTCTAGCTGCTCTACAACATGATTAAGTAGAATGTGAGTTCTCTATAAAATGTGAATGTGATAAATCAGTTTCTATCGCAGATTTTTTTCTCCGTGCTCAATTTATACGTGGTTTACGAGATGACTGGTTACCAGAACAAATCCTGCAATCAGATGTGACAAATTTTGATGATATTTTATCAAAAGCTATTGCTCTTGAAGAATCCAAAATCGAAAGTAAAGAACTAACTCAAACATTTTTCCCACACCAATCATTTTCTAATGCATATGATACTAATAAAGTTTCTACTTCCTCTCCAAGCCGAAGAAATCATTCTAGTTCACGATCTAAAGATTGCAAATTTCAACGCCAGCTACCTGATTATAAAGCTCTCGGCATCAAAAATCTTTGTATCAGATGTGGAAAAGACAATCATAAAGTTAAAAACTGTAGAATAAATAAATTTAAACTGAAATGTGAATTATGCAAAAAAGTTGGTCACGTCAGTAAAGTTTGTATTTCAACTTTAATTAAGTCCTCGCGAAATTTAGTGAATTCCAGTTCCATGCCTTCTGTTCATGCTGTCACCTCTAAAGAACAAAATTCTAATTTTACGTTCGGTGTCAATTCTGTATGCACTTATTCACCTAAATTTAAAGTTATAGACTTGTTTGAAGTCTCTCATGACACTGACAAATATATCGTCTCAGTTCAACTAAATGGAAAATTACAACAGTTTGAAGTTGATTCTGGTGCAAAATATTCTTTGCTTTCCGAAACTGATTTTAATCGTCTAAATTTAAATGTGTCCTTGGAAAATTCTGATATCATATTCCGCACTTATTCTGGAAATATAATTCGATCCAAAGGGAAAATACATGTGAATGTTACTTAACGTGATAAAGACATTATTGGTGAACTTCATATTGTTCCAGCGGGATGCTGGAACAATATGCTGCTCTTCTAGGCCGTCAATGGATTCGAGCTTTGGGAATTGAACTTCAACAACTTGACACTCACATATTACATATATCACCAGTATCTCAAATTCAGCATTTCGATTAACTTTTTCATAAATTTGCACCATTTTTTGAAGAACGCGTTGGCTGTGTTCCGAAATTCAAAGTTTCACTTCAACTTCGAGAAGGAGCAAAACCTATCTTTACCAGAGAACGTGATGTTCCTTATGCTCTCCGAGAACGCGTCGACAAGGAATTGGATTCCCTCGAAGCAGATGGTATCATATCTTTAATTCCTGTGAGTGACTGGGGTTCACCTTTGGTTGTCATCCCTAAACCGAATGGTGGTGTTCGACTATGTGTTGATTATAAATGTGGTGTCAATGAACGGCTAATTCAATCATATCATCCAGTAAGACGAATAGATGATGTGCTCCATAGCCTGCGAAATTCCAGGTGTTTCTGTAAACTTGATTTATTTAAAGCTTACCTTCAACTTTGTGTTGAAAAGGATAGCAGCATGATACAAACTATTTCACCTCATCGTGGTACATATCATATGCATAGACTTAGTTTTGGAATTAAAACAGCCCCAGCAGAATTTAATCGAATTCTTTCTCAAATTCTCAAAGGTCTAACGGAAACAGAGTCTTATTTTGATGATATAATCATACATGGAGAAACAATCGAAGAATGCATTGAAAATTTAGAAGCTTGTTTACAAAGACTTTCCGATTTTGACTTGCATTGAAATAAACAAATATGTTCTTTTTTTTCAAGAGAAAATTGAATATTTGGGACATGTTGTCGAATAATAAGATAAGTAAATCTCCAGCAAAAATTCGTATGATTCAGGAAATGCCACGCCCGTCAAATACTGAAGTAGTTAAATGTTTTTTAGGACTTGTTACTTACTACTCTCATTTTATTCCAGATTTTTCAACTATTTCGTATCCACTCAGATGTTTGCTTCGGAAAAATGCATCGTGGGCATGGACAGCCTATTGTGAATCCGCATTCATAAAGCTAAAAAATGAACTGTGCAGTGATCGAGTTCTTGTACCATTTGATCCTAGTTTACCTCTTGTCCTGACTACAGATGCGAGCCCCACTGGAATTGCAGCAGTACGAGTATTGAGCCATTCTACAGAAAATGTTGAAAGACTTGCCTACGCTTCTCGGGCACTCACCTATTCTGAACAAAATTACAGCCAGTTCGATCGGAAAGTTTTATCTATAATTTTCGGCGTTACGCATTTCTTCAATTATTAATTTGGAAAGGAATTTAAGCTTGTTACTGACAATGAACCATTAACGAAAATCTTTCATCCTCACAAGGCACTTCCTCAAATGACTTCAGCTCGATTGCTCCATTATGCTTCCTATTTATCAAGTTTTAATTATTCTGTGCAATTCAAAAACGGTACAAACAATCAAAATGTAGATTGGTTGTTTCGAGCTCCAATTCAAAAATCTGAGACGTCAATTGATAAATTTCTAGGCGAAGAAGCAAATCAAATATGTGCTGAAAATATTTTTCAGATTTCAAATGAACAAATAACATCGCTGACAATTCAGTCTGAAACAAAAAGAGATTCGGAACTTAATGACATAATCCAGAAGTTGAAAAACAACTCTGAAGATTCAGAATTCCCATTGTTTGATGGCATACTATTTCGGAAGGAAAGAGTCGTAATTCCAAAAAGTTTACGCTCAAGCATATTAAATGAAATTCATGAGACCCATCTTGGAATAACTAAAATGAAACAACTCGCGTGACAATATGTATATTGAACAGGCATTGATCGTGATATCAAAAAATTAGTCAAAGGATGTGAAAGTTGCGCATTGACGAAGTCCAATCCACCGAAGGTAACTGTCCATCCGTGGGATCCCCCAGAAAACAACTGGGACAGAATTCATATAGACTATGCTAGTCCATTCGAAAATTACAATTTCTTGATGTGTGTGGATGCTAAGTCCAAATAGGCAGAAGTTGAAGTTATCAGAGATGCACCTACCAGTTCAAAAACTATTATTTTGCTTGAAAAAATCTTTTCTTTTCATGGCTATCCACAAATCATTGTATCTGATAATGCTTCAATTTTTCAAAGTGAAGAATTTCGTACCTACTGTATCAATAGAGGAATATTTCAGAAATTCATTGCACCGGGACATCCAGCAACAAATGATCTTGCAGAAAAAAATGTCCAGACTTTAAAACAAAAGTTAAAAGCTTCGTCACTCGAACAAACATCAGTCTCATACAAAGTTCAAAACATATTGTTCCGTTATAGAGCAACACCCTAGCTTGTGGTCAATTACCAGCTGAATTATATCTCAAAAGAAAATTTCGTATTTGATTGAACTCGATCTTCCCATATCATCCAACAACCTCAAAAATTTCCGGTAAATGTGTAAGATTTTTTCAAGTGGGGGAGAGAGTCTAGGTTCGACTTTTCCTAAATAATCAAAATATCTGGCAATTTGGAGAAGTTAAAAAAAAAAATGGGTTCACGATATTATCTGATTATGCTAGATTCGGGCCGACAATTGAAGAGACATGTTAATCAACTAAGAGCAATGTTGGTTCCTCAGAAGTCCGTCTCTTTTGGTCATAGCCAAGCTTTTGACATTCCCAGACCATCCAAAATATCCCCACCGTCTCCAGCAAGTCCCGAGCTTGTGTCATAACCTCAAGCATGTCTGAAACGTAATGTGTCAACCAGACCACAAAGGAACAAACAATTGCTTGCACGCTTCAAAGACTTTATATTATTTTATCACTAAATTTTGTGAATTTTGTAATACGTTTTCTAATTAAGTGGGGGAGACTGTTGGGTTTTCCCCCTAAGAATTCGCTTACTGGCGCCAGTGTCGCAGACAGTTGACTCTCTATGTGCAGTGTGCAGTATCTATGTTTATGTTCTACGCACTTTACCAGTTACCGCCGGCATGTAAGCCGCGTTCAATCATTCTTTTTTACTTTCTTCTATATGTAATACTAGCCGCCTTCGGCGACCAGCTGGTTCGCGATCCCTGAAAAATCCGACTTTACGAAATTCCCGCTCGGTGGCGCCTGCGGCGCCTTTTTCCCGTATCAGGTCTAATAACAGCTTATTGATATATCGTGAAAATAGCTTATCTAAATCGCAGTAAACTCCCGTGCGGTAGCGCCTTCGGCGCTGATATTTCAAATTTCTAACTTTAGCTAAGTCCCGCTCGGTGGCGCCTGCGGCGCCTTATCCCCGTTTTAGAACTTACAACACCTTCCTCGCTCATTGGAACTATTGAAGGTGTCATTTGAATCGGCTCATTTGAACTATTGAATTTTTAAAATATAGCAGCGCCATCTGGCGGTAGAAATTTCTGTAATATATTGTTCAATTCCAAATCAACAAAGTTTTCAAATGATGTATTACTTATGAAAATATTTTAATTAGTAGCTGAGATACAAAAGAAAACCTAAAAAGGAAACCTTAAAACGTGTAAATCGGGTAAAATCTCGAATAATACTTTCGATAATATAAAAGAACTAAAAGAAAACCAAATACCTTGCCTACGCTGCATTTTTTTTTTTTTTTTTTTTTTTTTTTTTTTTGCCTTTTTTCCCTGTTCCTCAAGCCTCCCTAATAATCGTACTCTTTCAAAAATATTCACAATCGAATTATCGGGCATTAAAACTACATACTACGAAATTTCGACTACTGCAAATACTGCAAAAAAATAAAAGAAGACAATCTTTTTCCAATAAATATGTCATTTTTTTAATTATTCATATATTTTCATGAAAATTGAACAGTAGCTTTATAATATGCTGTCTAGGCCGAATATAAATTCAAATGTAACGGGAATGAAAATTTGAAAAAAATTGAAAATTGCAATTTTTCCCCCCAGTATAAAACACATGATATCTTATAATTTTTTAAATAATCATACATCTGTAAGCTAATTATCTGTCCACCTTATGATGCAAATTATCACTGACTATTAGTTCGGATTAAATTAATTAAGAAACTGTAACTAAATTTTATTTATTCATTTTATTTTTTATTTAAATATTTTATTTTTTCCCTTTTTAATATTTGATCACTTTACCTTTGAATAATTATCACTGTATTTGTGCATGTTATTCTTGAATATTATCACTGTATCTCTGTGTTGATTATTTAAATTGATTAAGATTACCTAGTAAATTACCTAATGAATGCTTAATATGATGCTCACATATCTGTATTGTTAACATTTTGAACACCCAATTATTGAATAATATCACAATAGCAGCTTTGTTTAATTATGATCATATTGTTCTCTAGAAAATTACTATATCTCTCAGGCTAATAACAAAGAAATAAATATTTTTTTTTTTTTTTTTTTTTTTTTTTTACCCCCCTACTGATCTTAACTAATACCACTGTATCTGTGTTGATTACTTAATTTGACTAAGATTACCTAATTAATGATTAATATGATGCTCACATATCTGTATTGTTTACATTTTGATTACCCTATTTTTGAATTATACCATTGTAGCAGCTTTGTTAAATCCTGATCATATTGATTTCTAGAATCTTACTAAATCTCTCAGGCTAATAACATAAGTTATAATTTCTTTCTTTTTTTTTATTTTTTTTTTTTTATTTTTTCTTATTTATTTTAAAATTTTTACCCCCCAACTGATCTTAATTAATCCCACCTAACACCCTTATAGAAGTTCTGTAATGATAAAATGCTCATAATTAATGTCGTAATTTCAAGTTTTTGCTTCTCTCATACTTTCCCCTAATTTATTTGTTTAGTTTGGTAATTTTACTCATTAAGCCAGTTGTTCCTCCCCCCCCCTCCAGTTTTCTCTTATAGCCTCTAAGCTAATTTTGTCCACTCCCCCCATTTTTACATTTAACATATTATTGTCCAGCTTTAACTGCATACTCTTATTCCCTTTTAATTATTCACATAATTTTTTTACTCAATTATTTTACTTATTTATTTACCTTTTTTATTTAATGAATGCCTCCCCCCCCCCGCTAACTTCCAGAATGACTTTCTACAACTTTGTTTACTTGTCTCTTGATAATTAAATTTAAGTAATCTCTCATTAGGTTGGGTTGGGTTGGGTTGAAATCATTCACAGCAATAAATAGTAAACAAGCCTCATCAGATCACTGACTTTACTTAAAAATCAACTTCTTAAAACTAATAGTCTAATTATCTCTGCTAACTTAAAAAATTATTTTTTCTTTTTAATATTATTAATTTTGGGTCTACCTTACAAAACCGCTTACTACATTGGCTTTAATTTCCTCAGAATAAATTGTAAATCAATAAATAATTGTTCTAGTTTGAAGTCTTAGCTTCCATAAATTCATAACTAAAGATTTGACTCTATTTAATCACCTAATTATTAGAACTCTAAGTATCAACCTGCCCTTTATCATAAGTTAATCTACAATTATCAAACTTCTTAACTAATCTAAATACTTATTAAAATAACTATTCCTTTTATTTTATTCTTACACCTATAATTTACTTAAACTAATAATCTCTGATATCATTAGAATAGTTTTTAATTTTAGATAAAATTTCCCTATTAATTCTTAAGTAATAATCTCTAAAGAGTAAAATATAACTTAGAAAATCTACTTGTGCATTCATTGGATTATAATTTTAATTTTAGTTAGAATTACCCCATTAATTTCTATTGTGCTATCTTTAGATTTTATTCTTAATTTTAGATAAAATTTTCCCATTAATTCTTAAGTATTAAACTCTTAATTACTCCCTTGCTAACCTAAAATCAAAATTCAACTCTTAAATCTGCTAGAAAATTAAATGTTAACTAGGGGATTACAAATAAAAGTTTTGAGGTGCTGGGAAAATTTAACTGTTTTTAAAATTAATAAATTACTTTTAAAAAATCAATCCCATTGAACCTCATAATTGTTTTTATTTATTAAACTCTCTATTCTAAATTATTTTCTTTTTCTTTTTATCACTCCGGTCCCCTCCCCCCCTTGTCCTAATTGCTTGAGTTTAATCACCTGGCTCGTTAGTTTCATGTGTCCATAGCTTTCTCCCCTCTACTTGGCTCCTTTTCTGGCACTCCTCTTGGCGCAATCCCGCCTTCCCGGCAACCCTAGCAGTCATCCGCCGGCCTAGCGCCATTTTCGAAAGTTCGCTGCATCAAGCAGCATCTATTTATATTTGTGCGCGTTTTAATTAGCCATGCAAGGCTAATTCCCTTTGGATTATTGCCCTATCCATCCTCCCATGGAGTTCCCTGTGCCAGATGTCAAGCCCGTGATTGGTAAAATTTTTAATTTCTTTTAATAAATTATTTAATTTAAGTGTTAATTGTCTCATCTCCGGTCCCTCCATGTGCTTTAATGCCGTGCTTTCCTGGTTTTTGCCATCAAGGCATCCCCAATCCTTTCAGGTTTTATTTTTTTTCTTTTATTATTCAATGTTAATATGCATTTCAGTTTAATTCCTAGGTATCTTATTAAATCTACAATAACTATTTGTTTTTAAATTCAATGTTTTCCGTTAAGATTTCAGTTTTGCCCGTTGAGTATGTGAGCTCAGCAAATTGCCCCCTCACATGCCCTAGCTTATCAAAAATCACTCTTAAATATTAACCTGGTTGGGCTTTTATTAAATTAAAATAGAATTAACTTTGATCAATTGTGCTTCTCCCGCAAAGCTATCTTATTATCTCTCGTGCCTGAGTTTCAGCTCTGCATTTGTTTAGCCTATTGCGAAAAGTCCCTTTTTCCTCTTTTAATCATATTACACCCTGATTAAGTTTAGTAATTAATGTCCACTGCCCCTGCTTTTTTAATTCTGTCCGCATGAATTAATGAGTTAAGTGATTGAAAAGATTTCTTAATAGTAATTTTTTTTTTTTTTTTTTTTTTTTTTTTTTTTTTTTAAGTCCGAAGGTCACGGAATTTTATATAGGCTTTCTGAGATCTCGACGGCTCTAGGCTCCCCTCCCCTTTTTAGTTTTTTTTTTTTTTTTTTTTTTTTTTTTTTTCGGGGGGGGGGGAGGTTGCTCCGGCTCTTCCCCACCTCCCCCCCTTGTGTTTTTTTTTTTTTTTTTTTTTTTTTCTTCCCTCTCCTCTGTCCCTCCCTCCCCCGCCCCTCCCCCTCTCCCACTTCTAATAACAGCAAACAAGGAAATATCTAATAAAAAGAAAAACTACCCTCTTGTCTATGTCTCCTTGCTTATTTACCTCAACAGCAGCGCTAGAAAATAAACCACAATCCTCAACAGAAGCAGCACTAGGACCCACACTGGGTCCGGCCAAATTGGTGAAGTAAGCAGACAAGGTAAGAGCATGTTTATCAGCATGGCCATATGGCATCTAACCAGCAATTGGGAAAAGGGAGAAAGGGAAGGGAAGGGAAAGGATATATGTTTATATATGTATATACTTATTTTTTTTTTTTTTTTTTTTTTTTTTTTTAATTTCTTCTCCTCCCTCTCGCTGGTGCTATAGCAAAACCCAACGCCAACACTCAGAACACACGCTCATCCATCAGCATCATACACTCAGAACACACGCTCATCCATCAGCATCATACACTAGCATGTTAAGGGTTCAAGACTGGCTTAACCAAAAGCCCTGCATACAGTAAAAATGGTATTCATATAATCAGAGTATAATCTTTCAGTATAATCAGAGAAATCTAACCTTACCTAAACAATTAACGCTAAAAATAAAACACTTTTTTTTTTTTTTTTTTTTTTTTTTTTTTTTTTTTTTCTATTCTATTTTTTTTTTTTTTTTTTTTTTTTTAAATTATTATTATTATAACTTAAATTAAATTTTTTTTTTTTTTTTTATTTTTTTTTTTTTTTTTTTTTTTTTTTTTTAAATAATTGTTATCCCTTATTTTTCTTTTTTTTTTTTTTTTTTTTTTTTTTTTGGGCTTTGGCGCAGGTGCAGGGGACCCAAGGGGGGTCCACCTGGGCAATCCATAATTGTATCGCTATGAATACACGAAGAAAGCAAAATAGTGTGTCGCCACCAAAGACGACGATAGAAGAGCACAAAGGAAAAATGACCAACCTCTCTAGGAAAAAATCGGCAAGCAGCACCTCACTTAGGACAAAAGAAAATGTGAAGATAACAGACTTCATGTCCAAGAGCAACAAGTTTACAGGAGAAGCCTCTACCAGTAGTAGTCAGAGTAAGCAAGGATTGGTAAATAAGAAAGAAACTCAGCCGAGCCAAGAAAATAGCACACAGAAAGAGAAAACAGTAAATGAGCAGAAAAAGGTTACAAGTAAGAAGAAGACGAAAGACACCTCTTGGGCTAGGGAAGCGGAGGATTCAGAAGCAGATGAAAGCAGTGAATACGAGGAGTGCTCTCTCTCAGAGCCACATGGATCAAGCCTAAGCAAAAAAGCCCAGACATTGGCAGAAGCAAAGCGCCTAGTTGCAGACGAAGAGCTAGTAGCAATCAGTAAAAAAATGAAAGAGTGCCAGAAGGAGAAGAACTACAACGGATATTCAACGGCGACGAGAAAAGCCCTACTAGCCAAACAATACATCCAAAGGATCACAGAGAAAAATGCAAAACTACCGAAAACGATTATGCTGGCAATGTCAGAAGCACTCCAAGACCTGGAAGAGTCGCTAATTCAGCTAGAAGCCAGGATACAGCACTCAGAAGCGAAGGCAGAGACCCTTGAGGCCATCATGAAAGAACAAGGTACTTCAACGAGCACACCTAGCAACAAAGAAGCACAGAAGAACAAAGAAGCTCCAAGTAGCTATGCAGCAGCAATCCAAGAGGCCACTTCATCAATAATCATCAAAGCAAAGGACAACAGGAATGCTGCAGAGATAACTAAACAAATACAGCAAGTAGAACTCACAGAAGACAAAATAAGACATGTCCAAAGAATTAAGAATGGCCTGAAGATAGTCTGCAATAATGCGAAGGAAGCGGAGGAAGTCAAAACAAACCTCAAAGACTCAGAAGAAATAACAAGCAACGCGAGTATAGAAACTGCAGGAGTAAGAAAGAAGAAGATCGTAATCAAAGACGTACCAGAGAAAATAGGAGCCAGAGCTGTCCAGGACAAAATCATAAGTACTCTGAACTTGAAGCCGGAAGCAGACTATGATATCAGATTTATTGACAACCTCACGAAGGCGGATCTGCATCTGCAGAATTACACTATTCAGCTGCCAGCACCGATAGCGGATGCGCTACTTGAAAAAAAGTCACTGTGCCTGGGTCTGAAGCAATGCCTAGTCAAACCAAAAGTTATCGTAGTCAGGTGTTACAACTGCCAGGGCTATGACCACACGGCGCAAATGTGCAGGTGGGAAACCCGCTGTGCACGGTGCGCCGGGAGGCATAGAACGGCAGAGTGTGCATCTGACACAACCTGTTGCTACCCATGCACAGTTTATAACAACCAGACCGCATACACAAACAAGCTTAAGTTAGTAACAGAACATACAGCCTACTCTGGATATTGCTATGTGTATCGTCAAATATTGGCGATCCGAAAAGCAGAAGTGGAGGGGGAAAAAACCCAACTGACCAAAGCAATGGACGTACTTACAGGAAATACTTCAATCCACTATGCTGAAGATGGAAGACCTCACATAGAATATAATCAGCAAAACAAAGACGAGGAGGGTTACCAAATGGTAACCAGAAGAAGACAATCATTCAGAAGAGGAGGACAGCAACAGAGAAGCAACAATGCCCAAAGCAGGCGTCCACAAAATAGAAATCAATATGGACGGTGAAGACACTGCAGAAACAAACAATAGCACACAGACACAACAAAACAACAACAGTAACAACACAAAGGGACCAGACGCCATAAAAATAATTCAGATCAACCTCCACTCAAGCGTGGAAGCGACAAAGGACCTATTCGGGTACCTTGCCCAACACAACATAAAGATAGCTTTAATACAGGACTTTCACCAGAACAAACACACAGGCAAAATCACTGGCCTGGGGTCGGGCTGGCAAGCGTATAAAACCCCCTGCAACAAAGCGGCTATAATAACAAGAATAGGCACAAACCCAATAGAACTGGGGAGCACAGAACATGCGACAGCAATACTAATAGAAAATGTCAAAGAAAAAATCACCCTAATAAACACATATGCACCTCCAAGCTCCTGCTTTAGCTCAGTACTACGGGAAGTTGAACAACTCCTTCAAAAAACTCAGGGCAGCGTCCTGCTGGCAGGAGACTTCAATGCCCACTCAACACAATGGGGGTACGGAGATATTGACACTCGGGGTAGGCAATTGACAGACTTCTTAATGCAACATTCGCTAATAGTCAGAAATAACCCAGGAGCACCCCCCACGTTTCAGGCGGGCAGGTTTAGGGGTTGGCCGGACCTGACCATAACCACGACATCGTTACTCGACAACATAAAGGACTGGGAAGTAAGCGACGACCACTCTGGCAGTGATCATAAATTCATAAGATTCTCGTTAGATTACAGTAACAACAGCTACCGCCGTCACAGGCTCGAAACAAAACATGGGAAACACTCGAAATTTGAAAAACAGGTCAAAAAACTAAGTAAAAAATATATCGGCCCAATAAATAACACAGCAGATAGAACCACGCTGGATAAAATAACGGAGGAACTAATCAAAGAGCTTAAAACCATAGCATTTTCCTGCTATAAGCAGCGAAAAACACCCGAACAAAAGGAACCAAACTGGTGGACCGATAAGGTCAAGACGGCTAGAAATAGGGTCAGGGCGTTCCGCCGTAGGTATCAATCCCAGCCAGACCCAGATATCAAAAAACAACAACATATTCAGTATAAGAGAGAGCGCGCAATCTACAAAAAATTAATAAAGAAGGAAAGATCGAAAGCATGGGTAGCTTTCTGCGAAAGCGCCAAAGATACCTACGGCCCACAATACAAAATCGCCTCAGGTAAAATGTCAGCCCCCGCTAAACTATGCAACATCCTAGAAGATAATGAACACGTCACTATAGACCGAACCCTCACTAGATTCCTGGACTCACTATACCTAACTGAAGAACATATACCGCATAGGCTAAGCACGCTCCCACCCCGCTTCGACGAAGTTAGCCCACGTAAAATTACCTCACAGGAGTTAAACAGGATCATCAAACACATTAAACAAAATAAAGCCCCAGGCCACGATTTCGTTGACTACAACCTAGTCAAAAAAATCAACCGCGTGAGTCAGCACCTTCTCCTAGCGCTCTTCAACAAAAGCCTCCAATTGGAATACTTTCCCAAGGAATTCAAAAAGGGTATAGTGGTTCTGTTCCACAAGGAAGGCAAGGATCCAAAAGACCCAAAAAACTATAGGCCAATATGCCTCCTACCAGCTATAAGCAAAATTCTAGAAAGAATAATACACGGCAGAATAAATCACCACTTAACCTCAATTAACTACTGGAACCCAAACCAGTTCGGCTTCAAACAAGGCACCTCCACAGAACATGCACTTAAAAAATTAATAGATAATATAAGTAAGGACAAAACAGACAAAAAACAAACACTGCTGATATCAATAGACATAAAAGGTGCATTTGATAACATCCGATGGCCGACTCTGCTTAAAAATCTCAAAAACTCCGGCTGCCCCACATACCTAGTCAACTGGATTGCAAGCTTTCTGGAAGACAGGTATGTGACACTGGAAGAAAATGGCATACACATCACAAGACAGACTTTTGGAGGCTGTCCGCAAGGAAGCTGCTTAGGGCCCCTCCTTTGGCTACTAATAGCCGAGACAGCGCTCAACTATAGCTGGGGGAAACACACAAAAATCCAAGCCTTCGCAGATGATTTTATTTTAACAATTTCGGCAAAGAACACAGAAACAATAGTAAATACAGCAAACACAACTCTACAAAAATTCGGCACTTGGGCAAAGGAAAATGACCTCACGATTAACTGGAGCAAAACGGAACTACTATACCTGAACAGACCACGCCTGGGAAACCTCCCGACTTCCTGCACCCATAAATTAGACGGGATCCATTATGAAGGGATTGAGCTAGAAACCTCAGAAAAAATGAAATATCTCGGAGTTATCCTACACAAAAATTTAAGATGGCAACCACACATAGAACACCAAACGAAAAAAATTTATAAGGCCTTCAACCTGTTCGGGCGTATGGTCTCTAGGGGTTGGGGACTAAAACCAAACTTGGTAAAAACATGGTACAAAACAGTAGTGGAAAAGACACTGATCTACGCATCCCCAATCTGGGGGAACGACCTAACAAAGCAGAATAAAGATAAACTGCTTAGCTGCCAAAGGCACTTCGCGCTGGCCATCGTGAGGGCATATAGAACGGCCCCAACATCGGCTCTTCTGGTTCTCTCAGGCCTGATTCCAGTACACCTCCAAGTACAATACGAAGCAGCTTATGGCACAATTACAAGACTCCATAAGAATTACAAACTACACGACCATATGTTTAACCACACAGATTATGTCAAAAAACAAAATATTTGGTGGAAGCACCCAGCAGACACTCCTGAACCACAAATAGGCTCATCAACTAAAGATATACAAATATACACGGATGGATCGAAGCTGGAATCAGGAGCTACAGGTTCGGCCTTTGTAGCCTTCGAAAATGTTTCCAAAATACACGAATGGTCAGTGCCCCTAAGGAAGTGCAACAGTGTCTTTCAGGCCGAACTACTGGCAATACTCAAAGCTGCTGAGTGGGGAAATACAAAGGGAATATCATATAGCATCCACTCGGATTGCATGTCAGCCATCCAAGCACTCTCTAAACCATTCACAACAGATAACATGGTAATTAAAATCCACTCGGAAATCCAAAGGTCAAATAATAATTTTAAAATCGAATGGGTTAAAGCACATGTGGGGATCCAAGGAAACGAAGAAGCAGACAAACTGGCTAAATATGCAGCGCAAAACGAAATTAACCGCGAGCATTTCTACCTGGAAAAACCGATTTCCTATTTAAAGAAAAAACTTAGAGAGATCACCACCGAACAATGGCAATTCGAGTGGGACTATGGGGACACGGGCAGGCTAACACATAGATACTTCCCAACAGTGGACACTAAGACACTCGTTAGCTGCAAGCTCTTGACACAAATTTACACAGGACACGGGGCATTCCCTGCTTATCTCAATCGGGTTAAGAAGAAGAGTAGCCCAGACTGCGCCTGTGGTGCACTAGGCACATCAATTCACTACTTAACAGCCTGCCCTCTAACGGACCACCACCATCTGGCTCAAATTACACAAGCAAACGAAACTCTATGGTACAAACAGCTAACACAAAACACACATGTACAAAAAAAGGCAAAACACATAGTCAGATGGCTCACAAACAACATAGATGACATTTCCCAGTAACAATAAGCAGTGTCAGCATCAGCAAGAAACCTCCACTCTTCAGCAGCAAAAGGAGTAGAACACCGGAAGAAGAGGACCTACCAGCCAATGAGGCATCCACCGCTACCGCCACTTTTTGTTTATTTTAGGTCATGAACGAGGCCCCTGTTGTTAAAGCGGCCAGTATCAATATTACCTGAGGCCCGGTAAAAGTAAAAATGTAAAAATTAAAAAATCTTTGTAAAATAAAAATTATTAAAAAAATAAAAAAATGTATAAAAAACTACTATAATATAAAAATGTATAAAAAAATGTATAAATAAAAATTGTATAAAAAATGTGCATAATATGTAAACGGTCCTCGGCCTTATCTGGTCTGTAAGTCCGCACCACGCTCATGACCGCGCATGAATGGGTTATGGAACCAACCTTTTTTTTTTTTTTTTTTTTTTTTTTTTTTTTTCTCTCACTCATCTTATAATGTTAATAAATTAAATTTTAATTAATCTCAGTTAAGTAAAAACCGAAGAATAATCTTTTTTTTTTTTTTTTTTTTTTTTTTTTTTTTTTTTCTATTACTCTTCTTGAGTTGAATGAATGGCGTGAT